>OX402566.1:2345000-2909896 GCA_948098915.1 Lampropteryx suffumata | reverse complement strand
GACTAGAGGTTGCGTGGTGCGCGAGCTGCATGCAGCTCGCGGGTTTAACCCCTAAAAATCCCTACAACCCCTAAAAACCCCTACAACCCCTAAAAAATCCTACAAACCCCTAAAACCCCTAAAAACCCCTAAAAACCCCTACAACCCCTAAAAATCCCTACAACCCCTAAAAACCCCTACAAACCCCTACAACCCCTAAAAACCCCTACAACCCCTAAAAACCCCTAAAAACCCCTACAACCCCTAAAAACCCCTACAAACCCTAAAAACCCCTACAACCACTAAAAACCCCTACAACCCCTAAAAACCCCTACAACCCCTAAAAACCCCTATAAACCCCTACAACCCCTAAAAACCCCTACAAACCCTAAAAACCCCTACAACCACTAAAAACCCCTACAACCCCTAAAAACCCCTACAACCCCTAAAAACCCCTACAAACCCTAAAAACCCCTACAACCCTAAAAACCCTAAAAACTTCTACAACCCCTAAAAACCCCTACAAACCCCTACAACCCCTAAAAACCCCTACAACCCCTAAAAACCCCTAAAAACCCCTACAACCCCTAAAAACCTCTACAAACCCTAAAAACCCCTACAACCACTAAAAACCCTTAAAACCCCTAAAAATTCTTCAAACCCCTAAAAACCCCAAAAAAACCCCTACAACCCCTAAAAATCCCTACAACCCCTAAAAACCCCTACAAACCCCTACAACCCCTAAAAACCCCTAAAAACCCCTACAACCCCTAAAAACCCCTACAACCCCTACAAACCCCTACAACCCCTACAAACCCCTACAACCCCTACAACCCCTAAAACCCCTAAAACCCCTACAAACCCCTACAACCCCTAAAACCCCTACAAACCCCTACAACCCCTAAAAACCCCTACAAACCCCTACAACCCCTTAAAACCCCTACAACCCCTAGAAACCCCTAAAAACCCCTACAACCCCTAAAAACCCCTACGAACCCTAAAACCCCTACAACCCCTAAAAACCCCTACAACCTCTACAAACCCCTACAACCCCTACAAACCCCTACAAACCCCTACAACCCCTACAACCCCTAAAACCCCTAAAACCCCTACAAACCCCTACAACCCCTAAAAACCCCTACAAACCCCTACAACCCCTAAAAACCCCTACAACCCCTAGAAACCCCTAAAAACCCCTACAACCCCTAAAAACCCCTACAAACCCTAAGAACCCCTACAACCCCTAAAAACCCCTACAAGCCCCTACAACCCCTAAAAACCCCTAAAAACCCCTACAACCCCTAAAAACCCCTACAAACCCTAAAAACCCCTACATCCACTAAAAACCCCTACAACCCCTAAAAAATCCTGCAAACCCCTAAAACCCCTAAAAACCCCTACAATCCCTAAAAATCCCTACAACCCCTCAAAACCCTAAAAACCCCTAAAACCCCTAAAAACCCCTACAAACCCCTACAACCCCTAAAAACCCCTACAACCCCTAAAAACCCCTAAAAACCCCTACAAACCCTAAAAACCCCTACAACCCCTAAAAACCCCTACAAACCCCTACAACCCCTACAACCCCTAAAAACCTCTACAAATCCCTAAAAACCCCTAAAATCCCTAAAAACCCTAAAAACCCCTATGGGGAAATGGCGGGAGGGTGCAGTTTATAAAACCTTTGTACATTTTGAAGTACCATTTACAAATGCTTATACAAATCCTCAAAAAATAAACACTAAAATTCCTTACAACCCAAGGTCAAGTTTGCTTTGTCTATCTAGCACCGTTTAGAAGTTATGAAGGTTTAAAGTTTTTTATTTCTGAATCGGATAATGAAGAGGGTCTTGAGCAACATTTTTTCGAGCACGATCCCTCTCAGACTTGTAGTTTCCAAGATAATGAGAGAGGGGGGAAAAGGGGGCAAGGACGGGGGTGGGTAAAACATATTTTTTCAACTCTACGAAGCATCCTCCATACGATCCTACTCAAACGATTCCACTAAAATTTTAATTCCAACATGATGCCTTCTTGCTATACCTAAAAAGGGGAGAGGGGGTGGGGGGTGGGGGGAATGGGGGAGGGTGCAGTTTAAAAACCTTTGTACATTTTGAAGCACCATTTACAAATCCTCAAAAAAAAACACTAAAATTCCTAACAACTCAAGGTCAAGTTTGCTATGTCTATCTAGCACCGTTTAGAAGTTATAGCCGTTTAAAGTTTTTTATTTCTGAATCGGATAATAAAGTAGTTCTTGAGCAACATTTGATTGAGCACCATCCCTCTTCGACTTGTAGTTTCCGAGATACGTGGAGAGAGAGAGAGATAGGGGGCAGAGGAGGCAAGGACGGGGGGTCGGGTAACACAATTTTTTCAACTCTACGAAGCAACTCTATATAATGATGCACCTTATACACAAATCTTCAAAAAAAAACACACCTCGTCGGGAAGAATCCGATGTCGATTCGTGGGGGGGTTAGTTGGGGGGGAAAAGGGGCACTTTGGGATTTTTCCCCCACTCACTGGAACCCCCTCTTTAGCTTTCCTATAGCATGAATAAAAACACATCTCCCCCTCCACCATCTGGGAGAACAATTATGTCAATCAGTCAGTGGTAATAATAATAAGATTTTGTATGGGACAGTATTTTTTTTGTATGGCGGCCATCTTTTTTTTTATGGATTCGGATATTGAAAAGGGTCTTGAGCAACATTAGTTGAAGCACCAACCCTCTCTGACTTGTAGTTTCCGAGATAATGCGAGGGGGGGGTCAAGAAGGGGGGCAAGGAGGGGGGTCACACAACTCTTTTCTACTCTTCGAAGCATCCTCTATACGATCCCACTAAAATTTCAATTCCAACATGTCGCCTTCTGGGTATACCTAACAAGAGGGGGGGGAGGTTGCAGTTTAAATTTTTTTCTTCATTTTGCAGCACCATAAACAAATCCTTACAAAAAACACTAAAATTCCTTACAACTCAAGGTCAAGTTTGCTATGTCTATCTAGCACCGTTTAGAAGTTATAAGGGTTTAAAGTTTTTTATTTCTGAATCGGATAATTAAGAGGGTCTTGAGCAACATTTGTTCGAGCACCATCCCTCTCCGGCTTGTAGTTTCCGAGATAATGTGGGGGGGTCAAAAAGGGGGCCAAAGAGGGGATGTCACACAACTTTTTTCAACTCTTCCGAGCATCTTCTATACGATCCCACTAAAATTTCAATTCCAACATGACGCCTTCTGGGTATACCTTTAAGGGGGGGGAGAAAAATGGGGGGAGAAAAATGGGGGGAGGGGGTAAGTTTTAAAATTGTTCCTTAATCCTTGGAGCATCCTCTATACGATCCCATTAAAATTACAATTCCAACATGACGCCTATTGGGTATACCTTAAAGGGGGGTAAAAAATGGGGGAAAGGAGGGGGTTTAAAATTTTTTTTTGTATTTCTTAAAGCATCATCTATACAAATCCCTAAAAAAAAACACTAAAATTCCTTACAACCCAAGGTCAAGTTTGCTATGTCTATCTAGCACCGTTTAGAAGTTATGAGGCTTTAAAGTTTTTTTTTTCTGAATCGGATAAAGAAGAGGGTCTTGAGCAACATTTGTTCCAGCACCATCCCTCTCAGACTTGTAGTTTCCGAGATAATGAGAGAGGGGGGGAAAGGGGGCAAGGGGGGGGGGGGTTTGGTAAAACATATTTTTTCAACTCTACGAAGCATCCTCTATACAATTCTACCAAAACGATTCCACTAAAATTTCAATTCCTATTCAATTCATGATGCTATCTAGGTATACCTAAAACGGGGGGGGGGGGGGGGAGAAATGGGGGGAGGGGGGAGTTTAAAATAACTTTTGTATGTCTTGAAGCACCATATACAGATCCTTATACAAATTCTCAAAAAAAAACACTAAAATTCCTTGCAACCCAAGGTCAAGTTTGCTATCTAGCACCGTTTAGAAGTTATGAGGGTTTAAAGTTTTTTATTTCTGAATCGGATAATGAAGAGGGTCTTGAGCAACATTTGTTCGAGCACCATCACACTCAGACTTGTAGTTTCCGAGATATTAAGAGAGTTTACAAAGAAGATACAGGTGCTTTAAGATTTTGTATGGGAATGCACTTTTTTTGTATGGGACAATATTTTTTTTGTATGGCGGCCATCTTTTTTTTTATGGATTCGGATATGGAAAAGGGTCTTGAGCAACATTAGTTTGAGCACCAACCCTCTACGACTTGTAGTTTCTGAGATAATGTGTGGGAGGGGCAGTTGGAGGGGGAAAAGGGGCACTTTAAGATTTTTCCCCCACTCACCGGAACCCCCTCTACAGCTTTCCATAAAAAAAAACACAGCCTCCCCATCCACCATCTGGGAGAACAATGATGTCAGTGAGTCAATCAATCAGTGGTAATTAAGCTATATATAGTATAATAACTAGAGGTTGCGTGGTGCGCGAGCTGTATACAGCTCGCGGGTTTAACCCCTAAAAACCCCTACAACCCCTAAAAATCCCTACAACCCCTAAAAACCCCTACAAACCCCTACAACCCCTAAAAACCCCTACAAACCCCTACAACCCCTAAAAACCCCTACAACCCTAAAAATCCCTACAACCCCTAAAAACCCCTACGACCCCTAAAAAATCCTACAAATCCCTACAACCCCTACAACCCCTAAAAACCCCTAAAAAATCCTACAATTCCCTACAACCCCTAAAAACCCCTACAACCCCTAAAAACCCCTACAAACCCCTACAACCCCTAAAAACCCCTACAACCCCTAAAAACCCCTACAACCCCTAAAAAATCCTACAAATCCCTACAACCCCTAAAAACCTCTACAACCCCTAAAAAATCCTACAAATCCCTACAACCCCTAAAAACCCCTACAACCCCTAAAAACCCCTAAAAACCCTTACAACCCCTAAAAACCCCTACAACCTCTAAAAATCATTACAACCCCTAAAAACCCCTACAACCCCCAAAAACCCCTACAACCCCTAAAAACCCCTACAACCCCTGAAAACCCCTACAACCCCTACAACCCCTAAAAACCCCTACAATCCCTACAAAATCCTACAAACGCCTACAACCCCTACAAATCCCTAAACACCCCTAAAATCCCTAGAACCCCTACAACCCCTCAAAACTCCTACAACCCCTACAACCCCATAAAACCCCTACAACCCCTAAACAGCCCTACAACCCCTTAAAACCCCTACAAACCCCTACAACCCCTAAAAACCCCTACAACCCCTAAAAACCCCTACAAACCCCTACAAACCCTAAAAACCCCTACAAACCCCTACAACCCCTCAAAATCCCTACAACCCCTAAAAACCCCTACAAACCCTATAAACCCCTACAACCCCTAAAAACCCCTACAACCCCTAAAAACCCCTACAACCCCTAAAAATCCCTACAACCCCTACAACCCCTAAAAACCCCTACAAACCCCTAAAACCCCTAAAAACCCCTAAAAACCCCTACAACCCCTAAAAACCACTACAACCCCTAAAAACCCCTACAAACCCCTACAACCCATAAAAACCCCTACAAGCCCCTACAGCCCCTAAAAACCCCTAAAAACCCCTAGAACCCCTAAAAACCCCTACAACCCCTAAAAACCCCTAAAAACCCCTACAACCCCTAAAAATCCCTACAACCCCTAAAAACCCCTAAAACCCCTAAAAACCCCTACAAACCCCTACAACCCCTAAAAACCCTTAAAAACCCCTACAAACCCCTACAACCCCTAAAACCCCTAAAAACCCCTACAACCCTAAAAACCCCTACAACCCCTAAAAACCCCTAAAAACCCCTACAACCCCTAAAAACCACTACAACCCCTAAAAACCCCTACAAACCCCTACAACCCCTAAAAACCACTACAACCCCTAAAAACCCCTACAAACCCTACAACCCCTAAAAACCCCTAAAAACCCCTACAACCCCTAAAAACCCCTACAACCCTACAAACCCCTACAAACCCCTACAACCCCTAAAAACCCCTAAAACCCCTAAAAACCCCTACAACCCCTAAAAACCCCTAAAAACCCCTACAACCCCTAAAAATCCCTACAACCCCTAAAAACCCCTAAAACCCCTAAAAACCCCTACAAACCCCTACAACCCCTAAAAACCCTTAAAAACCCCTACAAACCCCTACAACCCCTAAAAACCCCTAAAAACCCCTACAACCCCTAAAAACCCCTACAACCCCTAAAAACCCCTAAAAACCCCTACAACCCCTAAAAACCACTACAACCCCTAAAAACCCCTACAAACTCCTACAACCCCTAAAACCCCTAAAAACCCCTACAACCCCTAAAACCCCTACAACCCCTACAAACCCCTACAAACCCCTACAACCCCTTAAAACCCCTAAAAACCCCTAAAACCCCTAAAAACCCCTACAACCCCTAAAAACCCCTACAACCCCTAAAAACCTCCAAAAACCCCTACAACCCCTAAAAACCCCTACAAACCCCTAAAAACCCCTAAAACCCCTAAAAACCCCTAAAAACCCCTAAAAACCCCTACAACCCCTAAAAACCCCTACAACCCATAAAAACCCCTACAAACCCTACAACCCCTAAAAACCCTAAAAACCCCTAAAAACCCCTAAAACCCCTAAAAACCCCTACAACCCCTAAAAACCCCTACAACCCCTAAAAACCCCTAAAAACCCCTACAACCCCTAAAAACCCCTACAACCCCTAAAAACCCCTACAACCCCTAAAAACCCCTACAAACCCCTACAACCCCTAAAAACCCCTAAAAACCCCTACAACCCTAAAAACCCCTACAACCCCTACAAACCCCTACAAACCCCTACAAACCCCTAAAAACCCCTAAAAACCCCTAAAACCCCTAAAAACCCCTACAACCCCTAAAAACCCCTACAACCCCTACAACCCCTAAAAACCCCTAAAAACCCCTACAACCCCTAAAAACCCCTACAAACCCCTAAAAACCCCTTAAACCCCTAAAAACCCCTAAAAACCCCTAAAAACCCCTACAACCCCTAAAAACCCCTTACAACCCCTAAAAACCCCTACAACCCCTAAAAACCCCTACAACCCCTAAAAACCCCTACAACCCCTAACAACCCCTACAAACTCCTACAACCCCTAAAAACCCATACAACCCCTAAAAACACCTACAAACCCCTACAACCCCTAAAAACCCCTACAACCCCTAAAAACCCCTACAAACCCCTACAACCCCTAAAAACCCCTACAACCCCTAAAAATCCCTACAATCTCTTAAAACCGCTACAATCCCTCAAAAACCCCTACAACCCCTGAAAACCCCTTAAAACCCCTACAACCCCTAAAAACCCCTACAACCCCTAAAAAATCCATCAAACTCCTACAAACCCCAACAACCCCTAAAAAATCCTACAAACCCCTACAACCCCTAAAAACCTCTACAACCCCTTAAAACCCCTACATTCCCTGAAAACCCCTACAACCCCTAAAAAATCCTACAAAACCCTACAACTCCTACAAACCCCTACAAATCTCTTAAAACCCCTACAATCCTTAAAATTCTTTACAACCCAAGGTTATAATGGTGGGAGAGGGGGGAGTTTTAAAATCGATTGCTTAATCCTTCAAGCATCCTCTATACGATCCCAATAAAATTTCAATTCCAACATTACGCCTTCTGGGTACACCTTAAAAGGGGGGGAGAAAAATGGTGGGAGAGGGGGGAGTTTTAAAATCGTTTCTGAATCCTTCAAGCATCCTCTATACGATCCCAATAAAATTTCAATTCCAACATAACGCCTTCTGGGTATACCTTAAAAGGGGGGGGGGGAGGGGGGAGGGTGAAAAATGGGGGGGGGGGTGCAGTTTAAAAAAACTTGTTTTTCTTGAAGCACCATCTATACAAATCCTCAAAAAAAACACTAAAATTCCTTACAGCCCAAGGTAAAGTTTGCTATGTCTATCTAGCACCGTTTAGAAGTTATGGCAATTTAAAGTTTTTTATTTCTGAATCGGATAATGAAGTAGTTCTTGAGCAACATTTGATAGAGCACCATCCCTCTTCTACTTGTAGTTTCCGAGCTAAGTGGAGAGAGAGAGAGAGAGGGGGCAGAGGAGGCAAGGACGGGGGGTCGGGTAACACATTTTTTTTCAACTCTACGAAGCATTCACTATACGATCCCACCGAAGTGTACAACCCTACATGATGCCATCAAGTCTGCGAGATTTTGTATGGGAATGCACATTTTTGTATGAGACAATATTTTTTTTGTATGGCGGCCATCTTTTTTTTTATGGATTCGGATATTGAAAAGGGTCTTGAGCAACATTAGTTTGAGCACCAACCCTCTACGACTTGTAGTTTCTGAGATAATGTGTGGGGGGGTCAGTTGGGGGGGGAAAAGGGGTACTTTAGGATTTTTCCCCCAGTCACCAAAACCCCCTCTACAGCTTTCCATAAAAAAAAACACACCTCCCCATCCACCATCTGGGAGAACAATGATGTCAATCAGTGGTAATTAAGCTATATATAGTATAACTAGAGGTTGCGTGGTGCGCGAGCTGCATACAGCTCGCGGGTTTAACCCCTAAAAACCCCTACAACCCCTAAAAACCCCTACAACCCCTAAAAACCCCTACAACCCCTAAAAACCCCTAAAAACCCCTACAACCCCTAAAAACCCCTACAACCCCTAAAAACCCCTACCAACCTAAAAACCCCTACAAGCCCCTACAACGCCTAAAAACCCTTACAACCCCTAAAAACCCCTAGAAACCCCTACAACCCCTAAGAACCCCTACTACCCCTAAAAAACCCTAAAAACCCCTACAACCCCTAAAAACCCCTAAAAACCCCTACAACCCCTAAAAACCCCTACAACCCCTAAAAACCCCTACAACCCCTAAAAACCCCTACAAACCCCTACAACACCTAAAAACCCCTACAACCTTTAAAAACCCCTAAAAACCCCTACAACCCCTAAGAACCCCTACAACCCCTAAAAACCCCTACAAACCCCTACAACCCCTAAAAACCCCTAAAAACCCCTACAACCCTTAAAAACCCCGTACACCCCTAAAAACCCCTACAACCCCTAAAAACCCCTACAAACCCCTACAACCCCTAAAAACCCCTAAAAACCCCTACAAACCCTAAAAACCCCTACAAACCCCTACAACACCTAATAACCCCTACAACCCCTAAAAACCCCTACAAACCCCTACAACCCCTAAAAACCCCTACCAACCCCTAAAAACCCCTACAACCCCTACAACCCCTAAAAACCCCTACCAACCCCTAAAAACCCCTACAATCCCTACAACCCCTAAAAACCCCTACAAACCCCTACAACCCCTAAAAACCCCTACCAACCCCTAAAAACCCCTACAACCCCTACAACCCCTAAAAACCCCTACAACCCCTAAAAACCCCTAAAAACCCCTACAACCCCTAAAAACCCCTACCAACCCCTAAAAACCCCTACAATCCCTACAACCCCTAAAAACCCCTACAACCCTTTAAAAACCCCTAAAAACCCCTACAACCCCTAAAAACCCCTACAACCCCTAAAAACCCCTACAAACCCCTACAACCCCTAAAAACCCCTAAAAACCCCTACAACCCCTAAAAACCCCTACAACCCCTAAAAACCCCTACAAACCCCTACAACACCTAAAAACCCCTACAACCTTTAAAAACCCCTAAAAACCCCTACAACCCTTTAAAAACCCCTAAAAACCCCTACAACCCCTAAAAACCCCTACAACCCCTAAAAACCCCTACAAACCCCTACAACCCCTAAAAACCCCTAAAAACCCCTACAACCCCTAAAAACCCCTACAACCCCTAAAAACCCCTACAAACCCCTACAACACCTAAAAACCCCTACAACCTTTAAAAACCCCTAAAAACCCCTACAACCCCTAAAAACCCCTACAAACCCCTACAACCCCTAAAAACCCCTACAACCCCTAAAAACCCGTAAAAACCCCTACAAACCCCTACAACCCCTAAAAACCCCTACAACCCCTAAAAACCCCTACAACCCCTAAAAACCCCTACAAACCCCTACAACACCTAAAAACCCCTAAAATCCCCTAAAAACCCCTACAACCCTTAAAAACCCCTATAACCCCTAAAAACCCCTACAACCCCTACAACGCCTAAAAACCCCTACAACCCCTAAAAACCCCTAAAAACCCCTACAACCCCTAAAAACCCCTACAACCCCTAAAAACCCCTACAAACCCCTACAACCCCTAAAAACCCCTACAACCCCTAAAAACCCCTACAACCCCTAAAAACCCCTACAAACCCCTACAACACCTTAAAACCCCTACAACCCCTAAAAAACCCTACAAACCACTACAACCCTCAAAAATCCCTACAACCCCTAAAAACCCCTATAACCCCTAAAAAATCCTACAAACCCCTACAACCTCTAAAAACCCCTACAACCCCTAAAAATCCCTACAACCCCTACTAACCCCTACAACCAATATAAAATCCTACAAACCCCTACAAACCCCTACAACCCCTAAAAACCCCTACAACCCCTAAAAACCCCTACAAACCCCTACAACCCCTAAAAACCCCTACAACCCCTAAAAATTCCTACAACCCCTAAAAACCCCTACAAACCCCTACAACCCCTAAAACCCCTACAACCCCTAAAAACCCCTACAAACCCCTACAACCCCTACAACCCCTAAAAACCCCTAAAAACCTCTACAACCCCTAAAAACCCCTACAACCCCTAAAAACCCCTACAACCCCTACAACCCCTAAAAACCCCTACAAACCCCTACAACCCCTAAAAACCCCTACAACCCCTAAAATCTCCTACAAACCCCTACAACCCCTAAAAACCCCTACAAACCCCTACAACCCCTAAAAACCCCTACAACCAAAACCCCTACAAACCCCTACAACCCCTAAAAATCCCTACAACCCCTAAAAACCCCTACAACCCCAAAAACCCCTACAACCCCTAAAAACCCCTACAAACCCCTACAACCCCTAAAAACCCTTAGAACCCCTTAAAACCCCTACAAACCCCTACAACCCCTAAAAACCCCTACAAACCCTAAAAATCCCTACAACCCCTAAAAACCCCTACAACCCCTAAAAATCCCTTCAAACCCCTAAAAACCCCTAAAAACCCCTACAAACCCCTACAACCCCTAAAAACCCCTAAAAACCCCTACAACCCCTAAAAAATCCCTACAACCCCTAAAAACCCCTACAACCCCTAAAAACCCCTACAAACCCCTACAACCCTTAAAAACCCCTACAACCCCTAAAAACCCCTACAACCCCTACAAACCCATAAAAACCCCTACAACACCTAATAACCTCTACAACCCCTAAAAACCCCTAAACCCCTAAAAACCCGTACAACCCCTAAAAATCCCTACAACCCCTAAAAACCCCTACAACCCCTAAAAACCCCTACAAACCCCTACAACCCCTAAAAACCCCTACAAACCCCTACAACCCCTACAAACCCCTAAAAACCCCTACAACCCCTAAAAACCCCTACAAACCCCTACAACCCCTAAAAACCCCTACAACCCCTTAAAAATCCTACAAACCCCTGCAACCCCTAAAAACCCCTACAACCCCTTAAAACCCCTACAAACCCCTACAACCCCTACAAACCCCTACAACCCCTGAAAACCCCTACAACCCCTAAAAAATCCTACAAACCCCTACAACTCCTACAAACCCCTACAAATCTCTAAAAACCCCTACAATCCTTAAAATTCCTTACAACCCAAGGTTAAGTTTGCTATGTGTATCTAGCACCGTTTAAAGTTATGAACGTTAAAAATTTTTTATTTCTGAATCGGATAATAAAAAGGGTCTTGAGCAACATTAGTTGGAGCACCAACCCTCTCCGACTTGTAGTTTCCGAGATAATGTGGGGGGAGTCAAAAAGGGGGGCAAGGAGGGGGTGTCACACACTTTTTTCAACTCTTCCGAGCATCCTCTATACGATCCCACTAAAGTTTTTTTTCCAACATGACGCCTTCTGGGTAAACCTTAAAGGGGGGTGAGAAAAATGGTGGGAAGGGGGAGGAGTTTTAAATTGTTTCTTAGTCTTAGGAGCATCCTCTATACGATCATAATAAAATTTCGATTCCAACATGACGCCTTCTGGGTACACCTTAAAAGAGGGGGAGCAAATTTGAGGAAGGGGGGGAGTTTTAAAATCGTTTCTGAATCCTTCAAGCATCCTATATACGATCCCACTAAAATTTAAATTCCAACAAACGCTTTTCGGGTATACCTTAAAGGGGAGTGAGAAAAAGGGGGGTGGGGGGAGTTTAAAAATTGTTTTTTAATCCTTGGAACATCCTCTTTAAGATTCTCAAAAATTTTAATTCCATCATGACACCTTCCGGGTACACCTTAAAAGGGGGGGAGAAAATGGGGGAGGGGGGGAGTTTAATTTTTTTTTTGTATTTCTTAAAGCACCATGTATACAAATCCTCAAAAAAAACACTAAAATTCCTTACAACCCAACGTAAAGTTTGCTATGTCTCTCTAGCACCGTTTAGAAGTTATGGCAGTTTAAAGTTTTTTATTTCTTAATCGGATAATGAAGTAGTTCTTGAGCAACATTTGATAGAGCACCATCCCTCTTCGACTTGTAGTTTCCGAGATAAGTGGAGAGAGAGAGAGAGGGGGCAGAGGAGGCAAGGACGGGGGGTCGGGTAACACATTTTTTTTCAACTCTACGAAGCATCCTCTATACGATCCCACCGAAGTGTACAACCCTACATGATGCCATCAAGTCTGCGAGATTTTGTATGGGAGTGCACATTTTTGTATGGGACAATATATTTTTGTATGGCGGCCATCTTTTTTTTTATAGATTCGGATATTGAAAAGGGTCTTGAGCAACATTAGTTTGAGCACCAACCCTCTCCGACTGTAGTTTCCGAGATAATGTGGGGGGTCAAAAGGGGGGGCAAAGAGGGAAGGTCACACAACTTTTTTCAACTTTTCCGAGCATCCTCTATACGATCCCACTAAAATTCAAATTCCAACTTGACGCCTTCTGGGTATACCTTGAAGGGGGGTGAGAAAAATGGGGGGAGAGGGGGGAGTTTTAAAATCGTTTCTGAATCCTTGGAGCATCCTCTATACGATCCCAATAAAATTTCAATTCCAACATGACGCCTTTTGGGTATACCTTAAAAGGGGGTTAAAAAATGGGGGAACGGGGGGTTAAATAAAATTTTTGTATTTCTTAAAGCACCATCTATACAAATCCTTAAAAAAAAACACAAATTCCTTGCAACCCAAGGTAAAGTTTGCTATGTCTATCTAGCACCGTTTAGAAGTTATGAGGCTTTAAAGTTTTTTTTTTCTGAATTGGATAAAGAAGAGGGTCTTGAGCAACATTTGTTCCAGCACCATCCCTCTCAGACTTGTAGTTTCCGAGATAATGAGAGAGGGGGGAAAAGGGGGCAAGGACGGGGGTGGGTAAAACATATTTTTTCAACTCTACGAAGCGTCCTCTAAACGATTCCACTAAAATTTCAATTCCTATTCAATTAATGATGCCTTCTGGGTATACCTAAAGAGGGAGGGGAGAAATGGGGGGAGGGGGGAGTTTAAAATAACTTTTGTATGTCTTGAAGCACCATATACAGATCCTTATACAAATCCTCAAAAAAAAACACTAAAATTCCTTACAACCCAAGGTCAAGTTTGCTATGTCTATCTAGCACCGTTTAGAAGTTATGAGGCTTTAAAGTTTTTTTTTTCTGAATCGGATAAAGAAGAGGGTCTTGAGCAACATTTGTTCCAGCACCATCCCTCTCAGACTTGTAGTTTCCGAGATAATGAGAGAGGGGGGAAAAGGGGGCAAGGACGGGGGTGGGTAAAACATATTTTTTCAACTCTACGAAGCGTCCTCTAAACGATTCTACCAAAACGATTCCACTAAAATTTCAATTCTTATTCAATTCATGATGCCTTCTGGGTATACCTAAGAAGGGGGGGGGGGGAGAAATGGGGGGAGGGGGGAGTTTAAAATAACTTTTGTATGTCTTGAAGCACCATACACAGATCCTTATACAAATTCTCAAAAAAAAACACTAAAATTCCTTCCAACCCAAGGTCAAGTTTGCTATCTAGCACCGTTTAGAAGTTATGAGGGTTTAAAGATTTTTATTTCTGAATCTGATAATGAAGAGGGTCTTGAGCAACATTTGTTCGAGCACCATCCCTCTCAGACTTGTAGTTTCCGAGATAATGAGAGTGGGGGGAAAAGGGGGCAAGGACGGGGGTGGGTAAGACACATTTTTTCTACTCTACGAAGCATCCTCTACGAACGATCCGACCAAAACGATTCCACTAAGATTTAAATTCCAACATGATGCCTTCTGGGTATACTTAAAAAAGGGGGGTGGGGGGGAAATGGGGAAAAGGGTGCATTTAAAAAAAACTTTTGTACATTTTGAAGCACCATGTACAAATCCTTATACAAATCCTCAAAAAAAAACACTAAAATTCCTTACAACCCAAGGTCAAGTTTGCTATGTCTATCTAGCACCGTTTAGAAGTTATGAGGCTTTAAAGTTTTTTTTTTCTGAATTGGATAAAGAAGAGGGTCTTGAGCAACATTTGTACCAGCACCATCCCTCTCAGACTTGTAGTTTCCGATATATTAAGAGAGTTTACAAAGAAGATGCAGGTGCTTTTAGATTTTGTATGGGAATGTACTTTTTTGTATGGGACAAAATTTTTTTTGTATGGCAGCCATCTTTTTTTTTATGGATTCGGATATTGGAAAGGATCTTGAGCAACATTAGTTTGAGCACTAACCCTCTACGACTTGTAGTTTCTGAGATAATGTGTGGGGGGGTCAGTTGGGGGGGGAAAAGGGGTACTTTCGGATTTTTCCCCCAGTCACCAAAACCCCCTCTATAGCTTTCTATAAAAAAAAACACACCTCCCCATTCACCATCTGGGAGAACAATTATGTCAATCAGTCAATCAATCAGTGGTAATTAAGCTATATATAGTATAACTAGAGGTTGCGTGGTGCGCGAGCTGCATGCAGCTCGCGGGTTTAACCCCTAAAAAATCCTACAAACCCCTACAACCCCTAAAAATCCCTACAACCCCTAAAAACCCCTACAACCCCTAAAAACCCCTACAAACCCCTATAACCCCTAAAAACCCCTACAACACCTAAAAACCCCTACAAACCCCTACAACCCCTACAACCCCTACAAACCCCTACAAACCCCTACAACCCCTACAACCCCTAAAAACCCCTACAACCCCTAAAAATCCCTACAACCCCTAAAAACCCCTACAACCCCTAAAAACCCCTACAAACCACTACAACCCCTAAAAACCCCTACAAACCCCTACAACCCCCAAAAACCCCTAAAAACCCCTACAACCCCTAAAAACCCCTACAACCCCTACAAATCCCTACAACCCCTAAAAAACCCCTACAACCCCTAAAAAATCCTACAAACCCCTACAACCCCTAAAAACCCCTACAACCCTTAAAAACCCATACAACCCCTAAAAACCCCTACAAACCCCTACAACCCCTAAAAACCCCTTCAACCCCTAAAAATCCCTACAACCCCTAAAAACCCCTACAACCCTCAAAAATCCCTACAACCCCTAAAAACCCCTACAACCCCTAAAAACCCCTACAACCCCTAAGAACTCCTACAAAACCCTACAACCCCTAAAAACCCCTAAAACCCCTACAACCCCTAAAAACCCCTACAACCCCTAAAAATCCCTACAACCCCTTAAAACCCCTACAACCCCTAAAAACCCCTACAACCCCTAAAAACCCCTACAAACCCCTACAACCCCTAAAAACCCCTACAACACCTAAAAACCCCTAGAAACCCCTACAACCCCTAAAAACCCCTACAACCCCTAAAAACCCCTACAAACCCCTACAACCCCTACAAACCCCTACAACCCCTACAACCCCTAAAAACCCCTACAACCCCTACAACCCCTAAAAACCCCTACAAACCACTACAACCCCTAAAAACCCCTACAAACCCCTACAACCCCCAAAAACCCCTAAAAACCCCTAACCCCTAAATACCCCTACAACCCCTACAAATCCCTACAACCCCTAAAAAACCCCTACAACCCCTAAAAAATCCTACAAACCCCTACAACCCCTAAAAACCCCTACAACCCCTAAAAACCCATACAACCCCTAAAAACCCCTACAAACCACTACAACCCCTAAAAACCCCTACAACCCCTAAAAATCCCTACAACCCCTAAAAACCCCTACAACCCCTAAGAACTCCCACAAAACCCTACAACCCCTAAAAACCCCTAAAAACCCCTACAACCCCTAAAAACCCCTACAACCCCTAAAAATCCCTACAACCCCTTAAAACCCCTACAACCCCTAAAAACCCCTACAACCCCTAAAAACCCCTACAAACCCCTACAACCCCTAAAAACCCCTACAACACCTAAAAACCCCTAGAAACCCCTACAACCCCTAAAAACCCCTACAACCCCTAAAAACCCCTACAAACCCCTACAACCCCTACAAACCCCTACAACCCCTACAACCCCTAAAAACCCCTACAACCCCTAAAAATCCCTACAACCCCTAAAAACCCCTACAACCCCTAAAAACCCCTACAACCCCTAAAAACCCCTACAAACACCTACAACCCCTAAAAATCCCTACAACCCCTAAAAACCCCTACAACCCCTAAAAATCCCTACAACCCCTGAAAACCCCTACAACCCCTAAAAAATCCTACAAATCCCTACAACCCCTACAACCCCTAAAAACCCCTACAAACCCCTACAACCCCTAAAAACCCCTACAACCCCTAAAAATCCTACAAACCCCTACAACCCCTAAAAACCCCTACAACCCCTAAAAATCCCTACAACCCCTAAAAACCCCTTCAACCCCTAAAAACCCCTACAACCCCTAAAAACTCCTAAAAACCCCTACAACCCTTTAAAACCCCTACAGCCCCTAAAAAATCCTACAAACCCCTACAAACCCCTACAACCCCTAAAAATCCCTAATAACCCCTACAAACCCTAAACCCCTACAAACCCTAAAAACCCCTATGGGGGAATGGGGGGAGGGTGCAGTTTATAAAACCTTTGTACATTTTGAAATACCATTTACAAATGCTTATACAAATCCTAAAAAAAAACACTAAAATTCCTTACAACCCAAGGTCAAGTTTGCTATATCTATCTAGCACCGTTTAGAAGTTATAAAGGTTTAAAGTTTTTTATTTCTGAATCGGATAATGAAGAGGGTCTTGAGCAACATTTGTTCGAGCACGATCCCTCTCAGACTTGTAGTTTCCGAGATAATGAGAGAGGGGCGAAAAGGGGGCAAGGACGGGGGTGGGAAAAACATATTTTTTCAACTCTACGAAGCATCCTCCATACGATCCTACCAAAACGATTCCACAAAAATTTTAATTCCAACATGATGCCTTCTTGCTATACCTAAAAAGGGCATTTGTATGGGAGTGCACTTTTTTGTATGGGACAATATTTTTTTTGTATAGCGGCCATCTTTTTTTTATCGATTCGAATATTGAAAAGGGTCTTGAGCAACATTAGTTGGAGCACCAACCCTTTCCGACTTGTAGTTTCCGAGATATTGTGGGGGGGGGTCAATGGACGGCAAAGAGGGGAGGTCACACCACTTTTTTCAACTCTTCAGAGTATTCTCTATACAATCCTACTAAAATTTAAATTCCAACATGACGCCTTCTGGGTACACCTTAAAAGGGGGGGAGTAAAATGGGGTGTGGGGGGGGGGGGGAGTTTTAAATCGTTTCTTAATCCTTCAAACATCCACTAAACGATCCTACTAAAATTGCAATTCCAACATGACGCCTTCTGGGTATACCTTAAAAGGGGGGGGTGAAAAATGGGGAAGGGTGCAGTTTAAAAAAACTTTTGTATATAATGATCCACCATCTACACAAATCTTCAAAAATAAAATACCCCGTCGGGAAGAATCCAATGTCGATTCGTGGGGGGGTTAGTTGGGGGGGAAAGGGGCATTTTGGGATTTTTCCCCCACTCACTGGAACCCCCTCTATAGCTTTCCTATGGCATGAAAAAAAACACATCTCCCCTCCACCATCTGGGAGAACAATAATGTCAATAAGTCAGTGGTAATAATAATAAGATTTTGTATGGGAGTGCACTTTTTTGTATGGGACAATATTTTTGTCGTATGGCGGTCATCTTTTTTTTTTATGGATTCGGATATTGAAAAGGGTCTTGAGAAACATTAGTTGAAGCACCAACCCTCTCTGACTTGTAGTTTCCGAGATAATGCGAGGGGGGGGTCAAAACGGGGGGCAAGGAGGGGGGTCACACAACTTTTTTCAACTCTTTGAAGCATCCTCTATACGATCCCACTAAAATTTCAATTCCAACATGACGCCTTCTGGGCATACCTAAAAAGAGGGGGGGGGGGAGGAATGGGGGGGGGGGGCAAATGGGAGGAGGGTGCAGTTTTAAAATTTTTGTACATTTTGAAGCACCATATACAAATCCTAAAAAAAAACACTAAAACTCCTTACAACTCAAGGTCAAGTTTGCTATGTCTATCTAGCACCGTTTAGAAGTTATAAGGATTTAAAGTTTTTTATTTCTGAATCAGATAATTAAGAGGGTCTTGAGCAACATTTGTTCGAGCACCATCCCTCTCCGACTTGTAGTTTCCGAGATAATGTGGGGGGAGTCAAAAATGGGGGCAAGGAGGGGTGGAGTTTTTAGAAATCGTTTCTTAATCTTAGGAGCCTCCTCTATACGATCCTACTAAAATTTCAATTCCAACATGACGCCTTTTGGGTATACCTCAAAGGGGGGTAAGAAAAATGGGGGTAGGGGGGGGGTTCTAAAATCCTTTCTGAATCCATCAAGCATCCTTTATACGATCCCACTAAAATTTAAATTCCAACATGACGCCTTCCGGGTATACCTTAAAGGGGGGTGAGAAAAAGGGGGGGAGGGGGGGAGTTTAAATTTTGTTTTTTAATCCTTGGAACATCCTCTATAAGATTCTACAAAAATTTCAATTTCATCATGACGCCTTCCGGGTTCACCTTAAAAGGGGGAGAGAAAATGGGGGGAGGGGGGGGAGTTTAATTTTTTTTTTTATTTCTTAAAGCACCATGTATACAAATCCTCAAAAAAAACACTAAAATTCCTTACAACCCGAGGTAAAGTTTGCTATGTCTATCTAGCACCGTTTAGAAGTTATGGCAGTTTAAAGTTTTTTATTTCTTAATCGGATAATGAAGTAGTTCTTGAGCAACATTTGATAGAGCACCATCCCTCTTCGACTTGTAGTTTCCGAGTTAAGTGGAGAGAGAGAGAGAGAGGGGGCAGAGGAGGCAAGGACGGGGGGTCGGGTAACACATTTTTTTTCAACTCTACGAAGCTTCCTCTATACGATCCCACCGAAGTGTACAACCCTACATGATGCCATCAAGTCTGCGAGATTTTGTATGGGAGTGCACACTTTTGTATGGGACAATATTTTTTTTGTATGGCGGCCATGTTTTTTTTTATAGATTCGGATATTGAAAAGGGTCTTGAGCAACATTAGTTTGAGCACCAACCCTCTCCGACTTGTAGTTTCCGAGATAATGTGGGGGGGTCAAAAAGGGGGGCAAAGAGGGGAGGTCACACAACTTTTTTCAATTCTTCCGAGCATCCTCTATACGATCCCACTAAAATTTCAATTCCAACTTGACGCCTTCTGGGCATACCTTGAGGGGGGTGAGAAAAATGGGGGGAGGGGGGGGGTTTTAAAATCGTTTCTTAATCCTTGGAGCATCCTCTAAACGATCTCACTAAAATTTCAATTCCATCTTGACGCCTTCTGGGTATACCATGAAGGGGGGTGAGAAAAATGAGGGGAGGGGGGGAGTTTTAAAATTGTTTCTTAATCCTTGGAGCATCCTCTATACGATCCCACTAAAATTTAAATTCCAACTTGACGCCTTCTGGGTATACTTTGAAGGGGGGTTAGAAAAATGGGGGGAGAGGGGGGAGTTTTAAAATCGTTTCTGAATCCTTGGAGCATTTACTATACGATCCTACTAAAATTTCAATTCCAACATGACGCCTTCTCGGTACACCTTAAAAAGGGGGTAGTAAAATGGGGGTGGGGGGGAGTTAAAAAAAAAATTTGTATTTCTAAAAGCACCATCTATACAAATCCCTAAAAAAAAACACACCTCGTCGGGAAGAATCCGATGTTGATTCGTGGGAGGGGCAGTTGGAGGGGGAAAAGGGGCACTTTAGGATTTTTCCCCCACTCACCAGAACCCCCTTTATAGTTTTCCATGAAAAAAAACACACCTCCCCATTCACCATCTGGGAGAACAATTATGTCAATCAGTCAGTCAATCAATCAATCAGTGGTAATCGAGCTATATATAGTATAATATCCCGTTTCGAGTGAAAATTCTGTTTAAAACCATGGTAGTTTTATAAGTTATATTTCCATCTATAAGTGTAAACTGCCAGTTAAAACTGACGTCAACTTTAAAAGAAGATTATAATTTTCGAATATTTTACCGTTATGACCCGTTGACCTGTTTCTCGTTAAACGTTCTTCAGACTTTTTGATATGTATGTTTTCTAATAGAAAAATCGTAATTTGAGTGCCGTCAATACGTGTCAAGATTATTTGATCAGTGAGTCTTCTTAAATGGACACAAAGAACATGTTCGTCTCGCAACCGCTATATTTCGGACGCTAACCTCATCGCTTTTCTAAAGATTTAGCCAAATATTAGTCGCTGAAAGATGTGTCAGCGAATGCGGCACTTAACCACGTAATGGCTCATTCGAAGTGGTTTATCTACGGTTTAATAGAGGCCCAAATTAACTGGCCAGTAAAATGTTTAGTGTGCGCGTGCGAGTGCAAACGCTGATGTGATGAGTATACGTGTGACGTCTGTGGACAGAATGGGGTAGGCGATATCACCTTGTAGTGTGTTCTTCTCTAATAACCATTACTGTTGTTTCAGCTTAGTAGTAGCTCTGCTTTCTGTGCAGCTTTCAGTTAGATTCACTCCCAGGTCAAACATTTAAGTCAACTAATGGTTTAATGTATTTATTATGCATAATTAAAAAAAAAATAGCATTCTGCATTCCTACTCTACATATAAACTACTAGCGACCCGGCCCGGCTTTGCACGGGTGCAATGCTGATACTAAATATACTACAGAATAAAGAATATACAACGTTATATAAGAGAATAACATAGACTAATAGATAGACATATACCATTGCGGACTTTTGTGTAGACTTTTTTAAGGTGTACAATACTGTAGTATATTATTTTGATCTATCTCGTAGGGTTCAGCGAGCGTTTGCAATGTAAGCGCAAAAAATGTGTTTATTTACGACACCAAATTAGAAACCTCTAAAATTATCAGTGTTTCTTTACTATATTATGCATGTTTTATACATATAAACCTTCCTCTTGAATTACTCTATCTATTAAAAAACTGTATCAAAATTCGTTGCATAGTTTTAAAGATCTAAGCATACATCGGGACAGACAGACAGCGGGAGGCGACTTTGTTTTATACTATGGAATGATAAGTGTGCGAAATTTCATACTCCTCCGTCCGCGCAATTTCCGTAAAACGGGGTACAAAGTTTACGCTTCACGTAATAATATTAAGTGAATAAGTATATTGTTCTGTGTCTGGGTATTATAAAGTATCATAAGTATGTATTAAATAATTATCTACGTTTTAAAAACTAGTAAGAAAACCGACTTCATTTTAAAAAGATACGAAATTTAATTTATTGGATGACACATTTTTCCAGCTATTTCGTTTATTGGATGACAAATTTCATTTATTGGATGACACATTTTTCCAGCTATTTCGTTTATTGGATGTCAAATTTCATTTATTGGATGACACATTTTTCCAGCTATTTCGTTTATTGGATGACAAATTTCATTTTATGGGATGACACATTTTTCCAGCTATAACGATTTTAAAACCAAACTACTCAACTGATTTTGATTAAATGTATATTCAATGTATATTCAATCGAAAAGTAATGATTATTCACATGAAAAAATATTTTTTTAATCGGTTCAATAATGACGGAGTTATGGGGTAACTTAAAAACTTATTGATCGGTTTAAAATATATAAGTATTATATTAGACAAGTCTTGTTTACCAAGCTATGCTAAGTTTGGGCGCTAAAAGCTGTGTGTAATGTTTCACCAATATAATTATATTAACTGGTCTGTCAGCTCAGTTGGTAGTAGCTCTGCCTTCTGCGCTGTAGGTTGAGGGTTCGATTCCCTACCAGGATAAACATTTGTGTGATGAACACAGGTGTTTGCTTTGTGTCTGGGTGTTATAAAGTATCCAAAGTATGTATTTAAAAATATAAGTATTTTATCAGTCATCTGGTCATCATAATACAGGCTATGCTTAGTTTGGGGCTAGATGGTGTTGTGTGCATTGTCCAACAATATTTATTATTATTATTATTTTATTATAATCTATACGTTCAGAATGTAATGTGTAATGTAATGTACATTCATACTATAATACCACGTAAGTGTTTGTTTATCACGTTTTCTTGGCTAACGAATGTATCTTGATAAAGTTTTCTAAGGAGATCGATTGTATCTTGGGTAAGAACATAGACTAGAAATAATTTTATTTTATATATAGACATTTAGATACAAAGCGAGTAAATAAAAACAGTGGGCCAAGGCTCAGCTAAGACACAGAAGGTCGCGGGCTCAATTCCCGCCGCGGCCGCGCGGGACAAATGTATGTATGTTCTGCAAGTATTACATATCATATCATATCATTGCAAAAAAAAGTATATAAGTAATCAGTCATGTGGTACCCATAACACAAGCTCTGCTTACTTTGGGGCCAGATGATGTTGTGTGAAATGTCCGGGATTATTAATTAAAAAAAAATGCAAACAATGAAACTTATAAAATTACATTACATTATGATGTAAATTATGATAACCTTATGATACTTAATAATGTACAGACCCAGAACAAACACCAATCACACAAATGATTCTCCAAAAGAGTGAACCCACATCCTAATTAAAAAATCTAACGTTATAATTTAAAACCGTAGCAAATGTAATTAATATTATCTTTGCTACTCCGACTTCAGTTGGGCGATTATGGAACTCCTAATACAATCAATGAATATCAGTTTCAATTAGCAATAGGCATTATTTCAATCAATCATATATGATGTATTTAAATGCTGAGTACGCTAAACACGGTTCCTACCACAATCGTACTTTGTAAATTGGTCAAGGTATAGTTTGACACCAACTTCACATTGTAACTAGCAATAGAAGCCGATAGAAATCGCAGCGATCCGTAATACCAATTCATCAATAGTAGGTAACTGAAAGCTATTAGTATCAATGTTTTGATAGTATCAAAGTTCCATAATCGCCCCTCAGGAACCATCACTCCCACGTAGATATTTTGCATGTCTATTTTTAGCCACGAATATTTCCACTGGAATTCCAATAAAGGTTGCCTTTCCACTTACCCAATCGAAATTCAGATGTGGGTAGTCTTATTAGAGATATCGAGGTTGAATATATGGTCTGGCCTGTCAGCTCAATTGGTAGTAGGTGTGCCTTCTGCGCTGAACGTTAGGGGTTCGATTCCCTTCCAGGATAAACATTTGTGTGGTGCACATATGTATTTGTTCTGTGTCTGGATGTTATAGATAGATTAACACTTTATTGTATACAAAAAGAACACCGAAGAAATAATAGAAATAAAATTGAACAATAAGCGACCTTATCGCTAAAAGCGAACTCTTCCAGGCAACCTTTGGATGGTTAGGATAAACAAAAACAGAACGACGGCGGTGTACAAATAGTTACTTAATAATACAAAAAATATAAAAATTATAAATATTATAGTAATGGTACTTATCGACATACACGATAAATATTGACAAATACAAACAACTTTTTATAAAAAAAAATAAAAAAATATTTCATAAGTCATAAGTAAATAAATAAATAAATAATAAATAATCCCGGACATTTCGCACAACATCATCTGGCCCCAAAGTAAGCAGAGCTTTTGTTATGGGTACCAGATGACTGATATACTACTTATAAACATTTTTTTTGTATATACATAGATACATATTATACATAAAAACACCCAGACCCGAGACAAATACTTGCAGATCATACAAACATTTGTGCCGCGGTGGGAATCGAACCCGCAACCTCCTGCGTCTCAGCCGGACCTTAGCCCACTGCGCTACAGAGGTCGTTAAAGTAGTGATGAAATCAACCAGCTACAACGTATCATAAGTATACATTGAAAAATATTTAAGTATTCCATTAGTCATCTAGTCACCATATTACAAGCTATGCTTAGTTTGGGGCAAGATGGTGTTGTGTGCATTGTCCACCAATATTTATTTATTTTATTCCTGAAACATGACTAGTTTCTCGGCTATTTCTTCTAGAGCTTGGATCATGAAGATATAGTACCTAATTTCTCCGCGTGTAGTTGATTCAAGTGCTTCATGTGATTGTATTGATTTTCACTTTGATTTTGATTACAGATGTGTGAAGAATTTCAGTTTTATGTTAAATAATAATTACGTTTTGAAAGCTAAAAAGAAAATCGACTTTATGGAATGAAATTTGAGGCTATAATACATTTTTAGTGGAAAGTTGATGTATATTGTATATTATAATATGGGTAGGCCAAATAAACGCAACGCTCCAATGGGACAGCGAGGTATGAAAATACATGAAAACATCATCGATGTATACAAGTTTTAGATTTTCGTTTATATTTCAGCTCGACCGATTTTGATAAAACTTATATGGGACCACCTGTGAAGTATACCCTTTCAAACAAAAAAAGAATTTTCCAAATCGGTTCAGCTGTTTTAGTGTAATCGGTGAACATACATAAAAAAAAAAAAAATAAAAAAAAAAAAAGATTCCGACGAATTGAGAACCTCCTCCTTTTTGAAGTCGGTTAAAAATCAAATCTTTTACTAAAAATTTCAATTCAAATTTCAACCTTAAAAATTAAGTGCCAGAGATAGGAGTATAGTATGGAAACTTTAATATGACCTACAACTCGGGATGTAGCCGTAGAAAAACACACGAAAAATAAAAGTAAAAATTGCTCACCTGCAACCTAGTTCAAAACAACCTCTTATTTTATATAACATGCACTAAATCTATGCACTAAAATATTAAATAAAACACAAATCAACGCGTCATCTCTCCAAGTCACAACTTTAAAGCAAGTTCCAATTGTTGCAGGTAAATTCCGGCGAGAGTTCCACCGGTCTTACTTCAAATGTTTCTGCTGCTGCCTGACCCCCACACCAGAACAGAACGGAACATCATTCGCCCCCATCGGCAGTTCCAGAGGCACCACGCGCACTGTCGCGCGGAGAAACGACTCCTGCGCAAGCTACCGTCTAACCCACCTATCACCATCGAATCACAATATTCACAGGGATTTCGTAAGAAATACAAACACTTCTTTTATAGAAAATATTAACGGTAACCGAAGGCCGAAGGTTCGGGATGATTCTATCAGCGAGACTGGCACTCGCTTCACTTTGACAAATGACGTTTGTCGAGATTGACAGATAAAGAAGAACTCGTGCTGTAAAAAGGCCACTGCGTGCAGCACGAACAGCATCGATTGTAAGCCTTACTACGATTGCTTTAAGGTGGATGATTGTGTGGCGGAGAGGCACAGCGATTCGGCTGATTATAGAGGCTGCGGGGACGGATTTCAGGTAAGGTTTAACACGAGTTTGAATAGTCGTAAGGTTGATATTGGTTTTTAGGGTTTTTGAAGAACACTTATTTTAAGTTAAGTTTACACTAGCTAGTTTCAAATATAGTGACAGAAGAAAACTATCTAGTTCTTCCTATTTCTTAAGCAAGTTCTTGTTTCTTCGTAACACTATAAGAAATTTATTTCAGAAGTCAAATTATGCAAGTTTCATTGCTTGTTTGTTTAAACTAACTTAGATTAAGACTCAGAGATGATAACGGATAACGTATGCTAAATAACACACTCAGAGTCATTATTAGTTACTCAAGTCGCTCCTTAATGTAGATTGGTTTTGTCAAATCTATTATAGTATTATAGTATAGTTTCCCGGAATAAAAAGTAACATATTTTTTTTGTATTAAAACCTTCCGTGGGCCTTAAGAAACATACAAAAAGAATTAGCCGAATTGGTCGAGCCATTCTCGAGTTATACGCTTAGCAACATTAATTTTTATTTATAGATATTTATAGATAATGCCGGACATTTCAAACCCTAAATTATTATTAATTATTGACCCTAAACTAAGCAGTGCTTGTGTTATAGGTACCACATGACTAATATACCATTTTGTCCCTTTTTTGTAAATAAATACATCATTATACACAGAAACACCCAGATCAGATATATTATAAAAATACTTGCAGATCCTACGAACCTTTGTCCACGGTGAGAATCGAACTCGCTACCTTCTGCGTCTCAGCTGGGCCTTAGCCCACTGCGCCACAGAGGTCGTCATATATAGGTGTACAATAATAAATAAATAAATAAATAATCCCGGACATTTCACACAACATCATCTGGCCCCAAAGTTAGCCGAGCTTGTGTTATGGGTACCACATGATTGATATACCACTTATATACTTTTTTTTTTAATACATACATATTATACATAGAAATACCCAGACCCGAGACAAATACTTGCAGATCATACAAACATTTGTCCCGCGGCGGGAATCGAACCCGCAACCTTCTGCGTCTCAGACAGACCTAAGCCCACTGCGCTACAGAGGTCATCATGGTCGGTACGACAATGACTTACGTGACAGAGAAAAGGGTACTTACGCACGCGTTTATGCACAATCCGACCCCTTGTGTATGGAATATATTTGCGTATTATTGGATACTAGGAGTAACTTCAGTAACTAATGACTCTGAGTCTGACAGTAACCTCACGCTTTAATAATCTACATTATTTTTTTACAAATACCTCACAAGTGTAACATTTGATGTAAGTATTGAACGGCCCAAGGCACGAAAGGAGCCTCTGAGGCGCACATTAATCTTTCACCACACTGGTTAGAAGTAACTTGTGACACAATAAGAAGAAGAAGAATGCCCAAAGCAATAACATACCAATTGCGGGACATTCTGTATACGTCAAAATGCACTGAAATTTGACAGAACAACGTTTAAGTTTCAGCTAAGTTTCATCTCTAAGTCTTAGCCTGAGCTTTTTGCTTACAAAGCTTTCTCGTTTTTACTACGGGCAATTTAAATTGCGCTTTCCTGGGCAATACTAGCTAATTATGACGTCACGACAACATCGAGCAATTTACGCCAATGGCACGGAACAATTGTACCACATCATATCATATGGAACTAGTGTAGTCTAATCTAGTTAACAAGTTGCTCCAGATTGATCCATACTAGTTGCCGAGCAATGCTCAAAAATTTCCCGTGTAAGCGTACCTTAATGGTTAGCCTAATCTAGTTTCTGTAAACATAATTTAAGGGTGGCCTTAACTATGTATATCGGATGTTTAAATTTATATTTTCAATTTATTACAAAACATTAAACGGTTGGACAAATATTTAGTACTATTCTGCCAATCTATTCCAAATGACACGATAGACACGATGCAGACGCATGCACTTCCCTCAAGCCTCAAAGAAGATGCCACGAATCATCGTCAGGAACACTTGACTTGCTCCGCATCTTGCTAGCGTTGCTACGCCTAACGCCTAACTAACTACGCCTAGCGCCTAACTCAGTCCAATATTAGGCAAAGCAACAAGTCTGCAGAGCAGTGTTTCTTCGTCAAGGTGCGAAACACGTGCCGAATTTAATTTTGAGATTGCATGTGTGGATAGTGTGCGCTGACCTTTTACCAACGGTTTGCATGGCTCCTCAATTGCGGGCGGGAGGTGCATGCGTCTGCATCGTGTCTAACTCATTAGGATAGATTGGCGGAATAGTACCAAATATTTATCCATCAAGCCTGAATCAATTAATTTATTATATATACTTAATAACAATTTGTATAAGAATTATAACTAATTTTGTATAAATGTGTTAGCGGTCAACTAGGCCGCCGTAGGCCTCTGTTACGGACTAAATTTTAAAATGCCGGGTATTTTTATTAGTGTATACTTAACTTATCTCCTTTTTTGTTTGTGTTGATCTCTTATTATTAGCTAGTTCATATTCAGTGTTTACATTTTTAGAATATAAGGAGGTATAACTTGTTTTGTAAAGCAACGAATCTTAAATTGCGGCTTTACTCATGTCCTCTTAGTCGCACTTTATTGATATTAGTGTTGTGTGAATGAGAGAACCATGTCCAAGTCAGCCATTTAAAGCCAGTCGGATAATGCGCGTCTTCGGCGAATTTTTAACGATATTCTAGGAACATAGAATCAGACGTAGGCACGCACTAGCGGAAAAACCCGCGTTGAAAATTATATACTTCAATATTATATTTTTTAAAACTATGATGGTTCTATCATAGTATTCACAGTTTTCACGAGATAAACTATCATAGTTTAATTGTGCCGCAATATCATGAAGAAGTAAAACTTATATATTATAGTAAATATCCTGTTTTCAGTCAAAATTATTTCAGTATAGACTTCTGATAGTGCGGATGAATTCTATAGTGAGTGCTAGGGCTTAGATTCGTTTCTTTATTAAAACATAGTATACATAGTGTTACGTGTAATTTGGGCCTTGTTGCAAACCTAATTATTTGTAAGTTTCAAGTATTCAAATATCTTTAATTTTTAACTAAACTCTAAGGTGACAGAGACGCAAACATGCAACCAATTACCGAATACATTTCCGAACATTATACACAACGATTTTATTTAAGATTAACTCGCTGTTTTTAGATTAGAAAATGCCTACGATATACATATAAAAACTGTTCCGGAAAATAGTGTATTTAAATCTCTTGCCAGAAAACTAGAGCTTTTCTTGAGCATTTTCATGTAATATAACGTTCTCACGAATAGTACAATACAAGCAAAAGCTCAAAATAAAAAAGCATTTCAATTTTTTTAGTTTATATACCATTTTAACAATAAATACATATCTTAAGATTAAAAATAGTATCTAAAACTACTATGGTTTGTCCTGACACCTGTATCTAGAGGCTACATTTATTTACAAGAATAATTACATACACAAAAGTACAGATTATATACAACAATATAAAATACACGTGAAACAGTTGAGCTATCTAAAGTCCGTTTAAAACGATCTATAGATAGCTCAACTGATACAAATCACTGGCAAAGGACAACGTTCCCAACACACTGGCGGCGTTGCCACGTTGAATGGCAATGCTTATACCCTGTATCTTAAATATATAAACAATATTAATTGATGTTGATATGTATTTACTAGATGAATTTGTTATGTAGGTAATTTAACGTTTCTGCGAATGCTCGGCGCTGTGTTCGTCGTAATGCTCAATGCAAGAGAGCATTTACCTGTAACATTCCTATCCTTTTACTCTTCGTAGAAATGTCAAATTTATAGCTCTCGTGTGTAGCGTTTATCTTGAAGAGTTATATTTAAAAAATGCTCGTGCTTTTGCTCGATGAAATGTTATACAGACTCGCTCGTTAGTGAAATCAGTTGTAACAATGCGTCAAGCGTTGTGCTCAATTTTCGGATCGCGAGAGGGTGATACATTAGAGCGGCTCGATGTTCTGTTCAAGTAAATGGTCTAGTGTATACTCACCTTAATATGTACAGAGAATTTAGTTCTGCTACCATACAACGTAATGCTTTTTTAGTTCATTGGTTGCTATATAAAGTACATGCTCTCATTTATGTTAGTGAAAATGCTCTGAATTTTGACCGACAGAAGCCTAGCTCTTTCTTATATGCGTCTCTGAATCAAGATCACCAAGAGCTAGGCTCTCTAATATAGCTTAAGATCAAAAAGATGGTTTACATAATTTAAGTTTTTCATTGACGGTTCCCTGAATCCTCACTCATTAAGTTCTCATGGGTATTTTTTCACCAAAATGTAATGTTTTTGTTGGTATTTTACGTGAACGTGTGACGTGGAATGTAGCTCTGTAAAATGATATACGTGTAGGTAAATTTTTAATAAAGTAAACCCCAAAACAAAAAAGGATCTATCTATAATCTATTTTTTGAGACCATTCTATTAAGCCCAGACACAATACGTCTACTGTATGTTGGTGGAGAGTTAGCTATCCTTTAGATAAGATTATCCGAGTGATGCTTCAGCTTCAGGTCCCAGTTACCATATTCTTGCAATATCCTTGTAACAGGAAACCAAATTTCGATTCAATCAGACTTGAAATTACTCACATCCCTTCACCGAAAAGACCTCATGATTTTCAAATGGCTGAACAGAATTTCTTTAATCATAGCTAAGAACAATCTCGATCAAGTCACATATCAAAACAATTAAACTAAATTTAATAATAACCAAATTAATTAATATTGGTGGACAACGCACACAACACCACCTAGCCCCAAACTCGTAGCTTGTATTATGGTGACCAGATGACTGATAGAATATTTATAATACTTTTAAATACATACTTACGATACTTTATAACACCCAGACACAGGACAAACACCTATGTTCATCACACAAGTATTTATCTTCTGAGGGAATTGAACTCTCAACCTACAGCGCAGAAGGCAGAGCTACTACAATTGAGCTGACAGGTCAGTCGAATTGAAATTGAGTAATCCGTTTGGGATCTATGATGCCACATAGAGAAACACACATACTCAAATACACAAATAAGATTTTTTTTGCAAGAGGTTAAACTTATATCACCCCACTGCTTGCGTCGATCATTTATTATAAAACTGGACATTAAACATTGATCTGTTGACGTCGAGGATTATATGAGATTGTACAATGATCTCGATGCGTTGGCGTAGCGCTTTGGTGAAAAAGGGCCCAGTCTCATTCCACTGTATCCTGTCCTGTAAAATATTAATGTGTAAGTATAAATAAAACCTAAGTATACGTTGTGATCTTTCTATTGTGTGTCATTAAGATGTAAATAAATAAATTTAATATGAAATTTTGTTTGATTTATAAAGCCAATTGAAACTATACAAATCGGCAGATGCCACTCAGAAAGATACGTCTGGCTCCGCGACTACCAAAGCTATAAGTTATCTCATAACCACTTGAGCGTCCGGGTAGAAAAATCGACCGAAAACTTTGTTGCGTAGACAGTCCGGGTATTTTTTCCGGTATTTAGTCCGGGTACCCATCGGACCTCTATGACTTTTGTGTGAAGTTCTGTTTGCTGGCGTCTGATAGTTGCTGTATAACGTCACTAGATAACTCTTTAATAAAATTGGCGTATGGCAGAATCCAAGAAAACCGTACCTGGCAACAAAAATATTTAAAAACAAAAAAGTTTTGCGTGAGTTTGCGTTTTGTGAAGTGAGTGCGTGCGTGTTGTTTAGATTGTTTTATTAGTCTTATTTATATTAGTGTTATATATCAAAGTAATCCTTAAGATTATTGCTATTGAAATATTTACAAATATTCTAGGCCCATGGCAAAAAAATCGACATTAAACAAAATGCCGAGTTTATTGAAATTTAACCTGCATTGTAAAGTTTAAATTTATATTTTCAGTATTTAGATTCATAGTTGAAATTATTTTTCACGTAGTTTTAGTTTGTATAGTTTTACCTATTCATATGTATTGTTTATTTAAGTCTATAGTAGTTATCTAGTTATCACGCTTGAAGTTGAAAATGAACCAAGCGCTCGGCGCAGCAGAATTACGATCGCGCGGGCGGACGTTCTAGAGGGAGACAGCTGCCGCGATCGGACGTTCAAGTAGATATAAACTTGGGAGACGGGACTTATCTCTCGTTTGGATCTGACTGCTCCAGGTTTGGATATCCAAAGAAAAACAAAGAGTTTCGAATTTCAACAGGACTTTTACTAGGACTATTATTACTTTTACTAGGACTATTACTACTTTTACTAGGACTATTACTACTTTTACTAAGACTATTACTACTTTTACTAGGACCATTACTAGTTTTCCAACCACCTTTCCCGCTGTTCCCTATTTTGCTCTCTTACTTCTTCCTTTCTTCCTCACTCAATATATAATAATAATAATTAAATAATAATAAATAATCCCGGACATTTCACACAGCATCATCAGGCCCCAAAGTAAGCAGAGCTTGTGTTATGGGTACCACATGACTGATACACTACTTATATACTTTTTTTTGTAAATACAAAAAATGAGTTTATTTACGACATCACATTAGAAACCTCTATAATTATCAGTATTTCGCTACCATATTATGCATGTTTTATACATATAAACCTTCCTCTTGAATTATTCTATCTATTATAAAAAACCGCATCAAAATACGTTGCAGTTTTAAAGATCTAAGCATACATCAGGACAGACAGACAGCGGGAAGCGACTTTGTATTATACTGTATATATATTCAGATAGATTAAGATTATATATAAGTATATATATAATCTGAATCTTGGAAACGGCTCCAACGATTTTCATGAAATGTAGTATGCAGGGGGTTTCGGGAGCGATAAATTGATCTAGCTAGGTTTCATTTTTAGAAAACGATGTGTGTCCTGGGAGGGAATCAAACCTTCAACCTAAAGCGCAGAAGGCGCATATTCGCACAGCACGTAAAATAATTATTTTTCAGTTGAATATTTGAAACCTTGGGTAACATTCTCGCTATTTTATTAAACATCTCTAACTTTTCCAAAATAATTAAGTTTCAAAAACTGAAACAAAAACTAACATCATTTATATAAAAATAAAAAAATTCGTTTACTTGGATGACATAATTTTTCCAACTATTTATATATAAATACCAAACTACGAGTATTTAACTAATTTTGATGAAATCGGTTCATAAGTGACAGAGTTATGACGTAATAAACATAAATAAAAAAAAACCTAGTTGAGAACCTGCTTTTTCTGAAGTCTGTTAATTAAATATACTTTTTTTTTCATCTTTCATAAATTTATTTACAGAAATAATTACAGAAATGTACAAAATAATATACAATAATATAAAATACACGTGAAACAGTTAAGCTATCTAAGGACCGTTTAAAACGATCTATAGATAGCTCAACTGATCAAAATCACTGCCAGAGGGTAGCGTTCCCAAGATACTGGCGGCATTACCACGTTGAATGGCAATAATAATACGCTGAGCCTGATAGGAGCCAGCTCTTGGGTCATGGAACGTATCTACCAGACGCCGTGAAATAATTTTGAAAATCGCTCGAGTAACTTTTGAGTTCATCCATTCTAAAACAAACAAACAAACAAAAATAAATTTATTGACATAATACAATGTTACAGATCTATAATGAATCCATAGGCTCCCGAACTAGTAGAAACTGTGTTTAAGGAGCCAGTGGCTTCTCCCATCAGTTATTATGTCTAACTAAAATAAAAAATCCTAAACTAAAAATTAGAAAATAAAATAATGAAATGAAATGCACACAGTGTTATGATATAAATAGTGTAAATTTTAAATTTATTATTATGTTTTTTTAACAGTAATACTGTAGTATTATTTTATATTGGTGTTTATGTTTTGAGTGTTTATTCAAAATCCTATAATTTTAAACTTAAGAAAAACAATTTAACTTCTTTAATTATATTCCTAAGAACAAAATTTTTTGAGCATATTTTCAATACCCTCATAATCAAAGTTTTTGAGCCAGTTGAGTATTATCCTTTTAATTTCATTTTTACCATACTTCTTAACCCTATGTTCTTTATATAACTTATTATACAAATGTGGAACTAAAACTTGAAACTGCCTCTGAGTATGTGTGGTTCTTACTCTTGGTATAGGACACGTGTCAAGCCTTTTAGACGTTACAGGTAGGTGCGGAACTACTATTCTATGATAACGTCTAATACACTCGTAGATTAATAATTTTCTAACGCTTAAGACATTTGTCTTTTCGTAAACAGTTGTTGTAGGGTGTCTGTAGGGTAGGCAGATAAGAACCTTTAAGACAGAACGTTGTGCACGTTCGGCTGCAATGATGTGTGTTTTTGCGGCATTACCCCATACGCATATGCAATACCTAATGATGCACTCACACAATGCTCTGTATGTTTGAATAATTAGTTTGTGGTCAGCAACTGTTCTTAAATTCTTGAAAACGTAAATGAGTTTTCTTACCCTAGATACCAGCGATGTAATGTGGATATTCCACTTGAGGTCACTATCTATTAGCACGCCTAAGTATCTAATCGAGTCCACTCGAGTCAACGTGGAGCAGTTTATATTTAACACAGCGATAGTTACGATTGCATGGGTAAGTATGAATCTTAACTTTAAGATCCGGTTCAGGTTTCCTCGCGGCCGTCAAACTGTAACACATGTACTTGGTTTTGCTTGTATTTAGCGACAGCAGACTATTTTCAAGCCATTGTGTTACTACTGAGAGACATTCTTCAGCTAGATCTGCAACTCTTAGCCATGTTTTGTCATGTAGGAGCAGAACCGTATCATCGGCAAACATCAGTAGGTCAAGACCAGGCAAGGTGGTTTTACACAGGTCATTGATATATATGAGAAAAAGCGTTGGTCTCAGTGTGCTACCTTGCGGTACACCATAGGTGCACGCAGCGCTATCACTTTCATATCCCTCAAGTCGTACTCGCTGTGTTCTTCCAGTCAAGTAATCTGTAAACCAGTCTAGAGCCAGTCCCCTTATTCCCATTCTTTCTAGTCTCGTTAGTAAAATTGGGATTTAAGTCTATAGTCTATAGTCTATAGTCTGGATCTTCAGAAAGCATTTGACACTGTCTCCAGTGTCAAATGCTTTCTGAAGATCCAGAAAGACACCTATACATTTGTCTCCTTCGTCGAGGTATGTGTTAATTTGGGAAGTCAACTTTATTACTGCGTCCTCGGTAGATTTGTGGTCTCTGAAGCCGTATTGGTTATCATTAAGCAGGTCGTTCTTCTCAAGATATCTCATCACTCTTTTTTTTGCTAACTTTTCCAACACTTTGGATAAGGTTGAAAGAAGAGAGATCGGTCTATAATTGGAAGGGCATTTTTTTTCCCCCGCCTTAAAAATTGGGCAAACAATAGCTGTTTTAAATGCTCTTGGAAAAGTACCCGCAGTAAAGCTTAAGTTTCATATGTATGCTATATAGGTGCCGCCAAGAACATGAAGAACCTCTTGAGTAAATTTGCCGTAAGTTTATCTCAACCCGGTGCACTATCCGGTTATAGAATATTTATTTTTCTCAAAAAGAAATTACAAACTTCACTTACATTAGAAATAATTTTAAACATCAGTATGTAGGTAAATTTTAAAACATGCTTCGGCAACAATAAAACAGTGGTAAATCTACCAGAAAATAATCGACGTACTCAAACAACTAACAAAAAAAACAAAACAACAATCTACCCGCAAATTGTAATCGCGTCATCGCATGCGCCGCAGTGTAGTGTGCAGATTCATTCACGAATCACAGTGTAAGCATATGCAGATAGGTAAGTTCGTCTATTTGAGTAATGTTTGATCGTGAAGTATGTGTTTTTTTAATTTAATTTTAAAGATTTTAAATGAATGTGCATTCTTCACCTCTTTCGGCAGTTTATTGTAGATTTGTACACCTTCATAACTTATTGTTCTAGCACCAAGAGCTGTACGTACTCTTGGAAGCATAATATGATCCTTTCTACGACTACTTCGAGTGTGTACCTCGTGGACCTTAATAAATGTGATGTTTGTATGTATTGTTTTATTTAATATCTTTTTTATAAGTATACAGGTGTAGTAAATGTAAAGTTGTTTTATATTCATTAATTTTGTTTCTGTGTATATTTCAAATGTAGGTTTGCAATAGTCGTACTGGAAGAGCATTTTAATTATTTTATTTTGAGCAATTTGGAGGTCTTTTAAGTTGGTTTTTGGAGCACTTCCCCATATTTCGACTAAATATAGTATGTGTGGCTTTACTAAGGAGTTATAAATGGTCTGACGAACGCGATGAGGAAGGCAGTGCACTAGATTTCTCATTGAACCCAACAGTGCTGATTGTTTTGAGCGCACATGTTCGATGTGAACATTCCAACATAGATTGCTGTCTAGTCGTAGGCCGAGATATTTTTCAGTCTTTTTGTTGTAGTACTACTTGGTCTATTTTTGGAGGCGGATGCGATTCAATTTTTTGGTTTTTTGATTTGAATATTATGTAGCATGTCTTGGATGCATTAAAAGTGAGAAGGTTGTCTTGGAACCAGATTACTAGTTTGTTTAGGTCTTCTTGCGCTTGGTTTAATATATGTGTTATTGAATTTCCGAAATAGAAGAGAGAAGTGTCATCCGCGTATAGTGATATGTGTCCGTGTAGTTCAAGTTCTTGAATGGGGTTTATGTAAATGAGAAATAATAGTGGTCCAAGAATAGAACCTTGTGGAACTCCGAAGGTAATGTCTTGTGGTTTGCTGTGATATTTATCGATTTTTACTGTTTAAGACCGATTCATCAGATACGATTCAAAAATTTTATGTGCTGTCCCTGTTACACCTATGTCACTTAACTTTTGCAATAACATTGGGTGACTAACTGTGTCAAATGCCTTTTGCAGGTCGATAAATATGCCTAGAGCAAGGTTTTTGTTGTCAATGTTTGTTTTAAGTTTGGTTATTAGGTCTGCAGTAGCCGACAGGGTGTTGGACTTTGATCTAAATCCATATTGCCTTTCAAATAAGAAGTTTATGGAATCTAGGTATTTAGCTAATCGTGAGTGAATGACCTTTTCAAATATTTTGGAGAATACTGGCAGTACCGATATTGGACGATAATTGCTGGGATCTTTTTTAGAACCAGCTTTACAGATAGGAGTGACTTTGGCCGTTTTGAGAGCATCAGGAAACGTTCCTTCTGCTAGATTCTTATTGACACACTTTGTTAGTTCGTCGACTATCAGGCTAGCAATACATTTAATGCATTTGTTGTAATTCCATCTGTACCGGCACTGCAGTTAGGGTCAAGGTCGTTTATTATTTTTACGATTTCATCATTTTCACACGGAGTTAACACAGAAAGTTGGTTATTGTGTTGTAGAGTAAGTGTATTGAATGTGGCAAATATCGAGCCAATCGTGGAAAAGAAGTGGTTAAAACTTTCGCATATCGCGAAACCATCTGAGATAGTGCCTAGCTCGGTTTCAAGTTTTGGAGATGTACGTTCTGTCTTGATTTTATTGTTCGATAATGTATTTTTCAGATTCCACATCCCTTTGGGGTTTCCAATGTGCTTCATGAATTTTCCGTAGTAATAGCTGTTCTTTGATTTTCTTATTAGTTTTGTCGTGTTGTTCTTTTCCGTATTAAAATCAGTTTTAAGATTTTTATTGTTTGGGTTCTGTTTCAGCATATACCACAATTGGTTTCTGGTTTTGATTTTGTCAGTTACATCTTTGCATATCCAATCTTGCTGGGGTAGATTCTGTATTTTTGTTTTAATTACCTTACTGATATTGATACTGCTTTTTATAAAGTCCTGTAGATTCGTGTAATTTTGAAAATTGTGTTTCTTCATTGAACATTCTAAATTTTTGTATAATATTTCGTAGTCCATTGCTTCGTATTTAACACGCTTTTTTGGTGGTGGTTTAAATTTCTTCATCGATAAGAAGATCTGCTTGTGATCTGTCATGGGTGATTCTACAATGGCCATGTGAAAACTCTTGTCCTTTATGTTTGAGCATACGTGATCAATGATAGTTTTTCTGGTTGAGAGTGCTTCACGCGTATAGAAGTCTTCATGAATCTTATTAATAACATCATAGCCTGATTCTTGGAGTATTTCTGTATACCATTTACTGGTGCGGTTTTTCGTAAGAATGTCGATATGGAAGTCACCAAATACTATAGACCTCTTTTTTTGAAGTAGTTGTGTTGAATAGAATTTTCTAAATTTGTGTTTCCAGGATTGTACACAACCCCTATGTGTAATGCGTATTTTTCTAGATAAATCCATAAATAATTATTACCTCCAGTGTAAGCCCTGTTCATTCAGTTCGTGTTTTAGATTATTGTGTACATATATGGAGATACCACCCCCTCTGGCGTCAGATCTAATGTTGTGGTAATGCGTATAGTTCGGTATATAATAAGTTGTGGCTTCTTCACTAAATTTCAATCATGTTTCGGTTAGTAAAATTATGTGGATAGTGTTGTCAATGGGTTTTATTGTGCATTTGTATTTTTCAATTCATCAAACTTTCCTTGTTTGCAAATACTCCGAGCATTTGCATAGAAGAAGTTTAAGCATGACTTGGTGGTCCTTATGTCCTGATGTGTATTGCATAATTGGTAGCTGATTGTTTCATCGGAATTGTGCTGTAGATCAGTTGTTGCTACTGTGGAAAGTTTTTTGATGGTTGTACAATTTTAGGAGCATCTTTGATGTATTTGATAATAAGATCCGGCTCACCACATTCTTTGCGACGTGCTAGTTCTTGGCCAAGCTCTTTTAGTACATTTTTCTCAGTAGGAGTCTGATCAGAGTAAAATTTTACATTATCTGGGAGTCTGTTTTTATTTCTCAGTATCTCTTTCACATCTTTAGAGGTTTCAAAAATTACTTTAAGTGGGCGAATTTTGCCATTTACAAATCTTCCCAGTCGCATTATCTTTGCTATTTTGGATTGGACAGATAAGAAATCACGAAGGATCTTTTCAACCGCCTTCTCATCTTCATTATTACGCACAGCGCTATCTGCGTTCGTCGATTCCGGTAAGCTAACAGCAATAACATTTTTACTTCTGCGCTTCCTTTCCTGCATTTCATTTATGATGTTCTCGTTAGCAAGGTAGTTATTAGAAGTAGTTTGCGCAATTGACGGGGTTTTCAGTTTTTCTAATTCAGCTTCAAGGGAAGCTATTTTAGTATCCGTTGCAGAGGTAGTTTTGTGTATTAGTTTTATTTCATCTTTCATGCTATTGTGTTCAACTAGCATTTTTCCAGTTGAGTTTTTGATATCATCAATTTGGTTTTTCATGGTTGGAATGTCGTCGCGCATTGGTTTTAAGTTAGATTCCAAAACAGATATCATGTCCGATCTGAAAGCATTTAGTGCGCTTATCACCTGGCCACATTCGCAATCGCAGTCTTTTTGCTTTCTTTTTCGGAAGGTGATTTGACTTTCTGTTTCATATTCGCTAGATATAGACAAATTCGGTTGAGAATGTGTACCGCCTGGACCTGCTGGTATAGCTTACATAGCTATGAGCTGCGAGATCATTTTCTGTTGTTTGCATAACCCGTAGCGTTTGGTTTGCAAGAGTTCCACCTACGGATGTGAAGTATGAGTTAACTTCAGCGACTAAGCGATGCTGTTGGGTCTACGTTTATTTGTAATGGTTCATGGGTTGGTATTTTAGATTTATTAAAATTACACAATTATTTTATTATTTTCCATGTTTCTCTTACGTTTCCTTGATTAATAGTTAATTTATCTTTATAATAATCTCATTTTAAATTTCTGACAATTCTATTACAAATATTTCTATATTTTATATATTTTTCTCTAAGTGTTTCGTCCGTTGGTGCTTTTTTAGATTTCAAATGTAGTTTATCTCTTTTTCTTATAGATCTTACAATATTTTTTGTGATCCAGGGCTTCAAGGGTTGATTTCTTTTGGTGATTGTCTTAATTTGTGTATTTTGATTAATAATGGAAGTTAAATTAGTAGTAAACAAATCAGCAGCATGATTTGCATCATTAATTAAGTATAAGTCCTGCCAAGACTCCTCGCTAAGTAATTTTTGTATACCTTCGAAATTCACTGTAACCTTAATATCGGTAAGAATTTTTTTAGTAACTTCAGCATTATTTATATATAACAAAATAGGCGAATGATCTGTGAGTAACTGTTCAAAAACTATAGTTTTCCAGACACCAACAGTTTTGATCATAAAGTGATCCAAACATGTGGTGACTCTAGTGGGTATATTAATGCCTTGTCTCAGCCCATACATTGCCATTATATTTAAATATTCTTGCGAATTCGGACTGTGCAACAAACTGTCCGGCATTATATCTAAATTAATGTCTCCTGTAAGTACGATGTTATTAGTTAGAATACTCATTAAAACCGTGTCAATAGATTCCAGGAACCTATTAGGGTTACGGAAAGCTGGTGGGCGATATGCGCATACTATTGTATAATCTGGTACAACATTAACTACAAGACAGTTACCTTCAGAAAATGAAGGTTCATAAGCAGTTGCTTCTATATCGTGTCTAATGTGCACAGCCACGCCATCATTTTGATTCAGCTTAGTTTTCGTCCAGAACATATTATAATTGTCTAAGATCGGTGGTGGATTAGAGTGGTTAGTGTGACATTCGGTTAGTACGAATACATCCACTGGTACGTCAATACTAGATATATAGGCCAAAAATAGATCAAAGTTAGCGTTAATGCTACGTATATTCTGTGTAACTATTGTAAGCGATTGTTTAGTGTTTGACGTCGGTTTTAAAAGTTTAAGACAACCATTGGAGTCACTTAGAGAGTGGCACTCTATATTGGCTGTGTTATCTACTTCTGTTACGATTAAAGTATTATCATCCATTATTAATAGACTTAGTAAACGGGCTCGTTCCTAATGTAGCAATTGAAAAAAGGTGTTCAGTGCGTACTCGTAAGTAAATCTTTTCAAAAATGTTCTTAATAGGATATATAGCTTTACTGTCAGGAATAATATTTTTATAATCGAGTTCAATATACTCGTAGTATGATAGTACATGTTTTGTTTTTATCGTATTAGATTGTGAAGGTGTAATTATTGTGTTGGTTTGTGTATATCTGTAGTTAAATGTGTTTGGAGAGCAATTATATGTATCTAAGGTAAAACTATATCTAACAAGCAATAAATCATAGAAAACAAGAAAATATAAAATGTAGACTAATGCAATTATCAGAGCTAGTCACTTTGCTTTTAGATTTTCCAACTCACTCTCGTTGTTTATTTTAACGAGAGGTGCTCCATCTGACCGTCTTAGGTATACTTTGCCTCGAGAAGTCCAACAGAACCAGAAGCTATATAGCCTTTCGCAAATTCTCTAGCTAGGAAGAACAATTTCTTCGTCTGCGGAGAAAGACTCTCCGATATGAAGATGGGCTTAGGAGGTCCTTCAATCTTTATGTTGGAGGTACTGAACTTCGTGGTCATATACTTCTTGTTATACTCCTTGGCAGAGTTAACTATTTTGTCTCGTAGTATGACACTCGAGAACTCTGCAATTATGGGCTGGTAGTCCGTGTTCTTAGTATTAATACGGTACACATCACGGGCCTCAGTTGGCTGGACTGGTACACTGAGCGCACTACCGACTTTCTTGACTAGGGATAGGAGGTCCTCCTTAGTTTCCCCTGTTTTTTTCGGTACGTTACGCACCTCAATACTCGAACTACGCATACTGCGATCTAATTGGTCCAACTTGAGTTCTAAAGACTGGATATATTTTCTATCCGCCGATTTTTCTCGTTCTAGAGATGCAATTCTTGAAACCATTTCATCATATTGCTTTCCAAAAAAATCAATGGATTTCGATATATCTTTATTTTGTTCTGAGTGAGTGAGTGAGATCTATTCCACTCTACCTTTTCATGAGGGCGGTAAATTTATCATCCTGTTCGTTTTTTAGCAAAGTAAACATTAAAATTACAGGAACGTTTATATTCGCTGCTATTTGCGAATCCACTATATTAGAGTCCGAATGGCAATGCTTCAACGGAGGAAGTAGTGGGGCAGAGGGCTTAGGAGCAGGCAGCGCCGGCGGCGGTGTACATCTCGTACGCGGCATAATTTCTTGCTGTATCGGGGCGCACAGTGGGTAGACTCGTATAGAGTGAGGGGGGCGCACGCAAGCAACTAGCGGTTACCAGGCGAGCAGAACGCAACAAGCGATACACTTGCACAGGCACAAAAACACACTCAAAGGTTTTATTTAAGTGTGCACAGCGCTATAAGCGAGTACAGGCAGAGCTTACGCACCGAGCGTAGAGTGTGTAAATGGTGTATGTGAGTCACTCACCACTAGCACACAGTCATAGATATGACCGGTCGTCTTGTTGCTTTAGCTTCTTATGGCTTATGAGCTCCTATTATACGACAATGATTTACGAAGCACAAAGCTTGATTTAATTAAATTTTAAAATGAAATGGGTCCTATTTAAACACGTCTGTACTGTAGTACAGGGGTCCGGGGGAGAAGGAAACAAACAATATCATATTTTTATCACTCTTTCGCAACTACGTGTGCTCTACAACTACAATCTATTACAACATAAAGTGTGACTCAACTTCAATAAAATGTTATCGCCAAAACATTCATTTACGAGATTGTGATACACCCTCAGCTCAGAGCCTTATTTATAACACACTTTGGACTAAAAGTCAAGCAATAGTGTTTTTCTATGATAAACGAACCACGTAAGTGACACCACTGGTATTGGAAGTGTTTAGGCTACAGAAGCCAACAAAAACTGTCAAGTGCGTATTTTACGCCTCAAAGGGTTACATTACCTATGTACCTAAATTTTTCACCATCATCGATTCTTAATTCAGGTAACTACATCGTGACAAACTATGAACCCATCAAATATTGCTATATCGAAAAGATAATTTAGATTGAAACAATAAACTTTGTAGTTAAAAAAATGGTTGTCTCTAATGTCTGTTTACCGACGATAATTTAACGTGATAACGTCATAAGAAAACATTGATGAAAAATTGCATACTTTTAACCTATTAAGATCAAACAAGCCGAACGCTTAGGCCGATCGTGCCTCTCTATCGCTTGTTCCGCGCGATGTTCTCGCTTGCACGCTCGGCTCAGGCGGAACGTGACAATTTTTCGTGCGTGCGTTGATCGATTTATAAGACGTTATCATGTCAAAAACCATACATCGATATGTTATTATAAAGAATTGTTATATGTATTACTGTAAATTAACTGTTTTAGAACTTTTTTATTTACTTATAAAATAAAATGAAAAATAAATAAAAATGGCGATCTTTACTGGCGATCATCAACTTAGTCGTTTGTTCAGTATAAATAAATAAAATAAATAAATAATGTCGGACATTTCGCACAGCATCATCTGGCCCCTAAGTAAGCAGAGCTTGTGTTATGGGTACCACATGACTGATATACTACTTATATACTTTTTTTGTAACGTATACATACATTTTATACATAGAAACACCCAGACCCGAGACAAATACTTGCAGATCATACAAATATTTGTCCTGCGGCAGGAATCGGGCACGAGTTAGAATCATGATTTATTAGAACTCCAAGAGGCTACTGACCTGAGTATTTATCTTGTATTATATTTGAATGTCAAGATTTACATACATCTATGTCAAAATTTACATATAGACAGTCATATATAATACACCTATAATAACAACATGTTGCTGGACAATGCACACAACACCATCTAGCCCCAAACAAAGCATGCTTTTATTATTGTGACTTTTATTGACTTTTATTGGCTGATACAATATTGATATATTTTTAAACACATACATAATTTACTTTATAACACCTAGACACAGATCAAACGTCTTTGTTCGTTACACAAATGTTTGTCCTGCGAGGTAATAGAACCCTCAACCACAAGGCAGAGAAACTACCAACTAAGCTGACGGGCCAGTCATAATATAAGGGTTCCTTTTTTCCCTTCGAGGTAAAGTCGAACATAAACAAAAATTATGATGACTATAATCCCCAGGCTTCGTAGACATGTCCTGAGATTTCCAGTTACTCACTTGCAAATGTTTGAGGTAGTTGGGGTTTATTTATTTAGGTCTACCAACGATTATTACAATAATACAACCATACTTAATATATTACAGTAGGTGTACACAATGTACAGGTTCATGCTGATTGCACAATCAATTATAGGTAAGCACTACATGCGTAATATTTAACATAGCAAAAAAAGAGTAACATTAGGCAGGCAGGTGCATAAACTATGACCATAACTATAAAACTAATATATATAAAAAGAAAATGGTTGCACTCCGGGAGTGGCGACAGAAGTGAAAACTTATTTTGGCCTCATCTAAAAATATGCGTACCGCGCTAAGTTAATGCTCCGAAACTTACCAACCAAGATGCGATCCCGACGGCGAAACGCCAAACTAAACGTCTATACTCTGTGTATGTTGTTGTGATATATGCACACACTATAGCTGCGTCTCGTAGTGTCGCGAGTCCAGAGGTTTTACCTCATCTAAAAATATGCGTACCGCGCTAAAAGAAGTTTTCACTTCAAAAACAATAATTATTATGATCTAAGAACAGATTCCTTAACAAACTGACTGTTTGACAAATCTATTTGATTAAGTTTAAGCGAATCTTGCATTTGCACTCATGGACACATTTACTGGGTGCCAGTGTTAAGAAACCTAGAAAATATGTACGAGAAAAAATATAATAGATGCAATAAAAGGTACTTCCTTAACTCACCAACCAGATGAGTTAAATAAATATCGGTGAATAAATGTTTGCTTGTTTTATAAATAACAGCATCGGAGGGTAAAAATAAACGGAGCTACTAGTTTACAGTGGAAATGAAATTCGGACCGTAATAAAATGAGATTTGACTTTACGAAGCGATAAAATAAAACGGATAACGGTATCTACCAAACGAAAATTAATTTCGCTTCTACACATGACTATGATTAGCTTGTGGTCTAAACGAGTCATAAAAACTACAATGTGTTACATAGACAGATCGCAAAGAAAGTTAGACAAGCCACTAATTATTATATAAATACGTGAAGCAAAAACTTTGTAAGTACCCATTTTTACGAAAATCGATTTACGTAAAAAACCCCTTTTTACTTTGTGAGTACCCCTTTTTACGAAAATCGATTTTACGTTTAGTTAAAATAATCACTGGTTGTCGTCGATCGATTTTGGTCGTGGGCTTGAATCCAATGATTTTTCCAATAGATTAGATGGACCAATATTTTTTTCTGTTCGAAATATGTAATGCGCTGTACCAGTACTCATCGAAAACATCGAAAACGAGGAAAACATCGTGAGGAAGGCATGCCGGTTCGAAAAATTCGAAGACATGTGCAAAGTGCACGTAAAGAGCCTCTGAGGCGCACTTTAATAATAATAATAATTATAATAATACCGGACATTTCACACCATTGACCGGACATTTCGCATCATCTGGCCCCAAAGTAAGCCGAGCTTGTGTTATGGGTACCACATGACTGATATACTACTTATATACTTTATATTTTTTATAAATACATACATATTATACATAGAAACACCCAGACCCGAGACAAATACTTGCAGATCTTACAAACATTTGTCCCGCGGCGGGAATCGAACCCGCAACCTTTTGCGTCTCAGCCGGACCTAAGCCCACTGCGCCACAGAGGTCGTCCTTTAATTCTTTCACCACACTGGTTTGAAATAATTATAGACCCGATAAAAGGAATTACACAATTGTTTCTTCTGGGAGGGAATCGAAACCACAACCTACAGCGCAGTTGGCAGAGCTAACATGAGTTGACAGGCCAGTCGAAACCCACTGCAGACTTCTGTGGCGCAGTGGGCCAAGGTCCGGCTGAGACGCAGAAGGTTGTAGGTTCGATTCTCGGCCCGGGACAAATGTTTGTATGTGCTACTAGTGTTTGTCTCGGGTCTGGGCGTTTCTATAAATAATATGTATTACAAAACAAAAGTATAATAGGAGTATATCAGTCATGTGGTACCCATAACACAAGCTCTGCTTACTTTGGGGCCGGATGATGCTGTGTGAAATGTCCGGTATTATTTATTATTAATTTGTTCAAGTTTTTATTTTAGATACTCAGTCACGTCGTAAACTCGTTATACCTGAACTTCTTTTGATGAAATTTGGACATGGAAACATTACGATTTGACAATAGTTATTTACCTATAATTTAATTTGATAATTGGTAATTGTAGATATATATATAGAAGATAGAAAACACTTTATTGGCATTGTAGGAGTAACCTTGGCAAGAGTAACCTTGGCAAGAGTAACCTTGGCAAGAGTAACCTTGGCAAGAGTGACCTTGGCAAGAGTAACCTTGGCAATTGTAACCTTGGCAAATGGGGCATGATTAGCGAAAACGACAGTGGTGCCTAGGTGCAGTCGATGTCACACGTACTTGTGTGTCCATCTTGCCCCAACTCATGCACTGTGGGTGATCTGTTCATGAGTTGGGGCATGAGTCCTGCTTGGATAACGCCGTAGATGTGGCTACCTACTGGTCAAATAGGATGTAACAACGATACGAAAGAAGAAGAAGTGGTAATTTATCATGTTTTGCGAAGAAGGGATATTTACAGGGCGAGATGTTTTGCAAGAACAATAATTAGAAGATTGTGAGACATTTTAATCTTTCGCTATCATCGTGAGAAAACCGGTACACTAGGACCTTAATAATATAATTACGTTCGAAAAAGAAAACTGACATCATTGAATGAAATTTAAGCGTTATACGCTTAAATTAAATAAAATCAAATTGAGAACCTCCTCTTTTTTTGGAATCGGTCACCACTGGGAAGTCACAAGAAAACAAAATATCGAAATTTCGTTTACTGGGATGGCATATTTTAATTTTTGTTATGAGACCAATCGGGAAGTATATCCTTTCACATGAAAAATATTTTTTAAAATCGTTTCATAAATTACGGAATTATGAGGTAGCAACATTAAAAAAAAACGAATTGAGAACCTCCTCTTTTTTTTAAAGTCGGTTAAAAAAGTGTGTGTTATTGTTTAGTATTCCTATATAAACGGCGATAGGCTTGCAACCTGTCACTCACGGAATACTATCTACAACATTGTGTATGCTTGTGCCAAATATAATATTAAGACGTGCCTCTAACATTTAGACATTCCCAAAAGAACTCAGTAATTGAGGAGGTGTCTTACGAGCGGAAATTTTATGAGGAATATTTTTCTGTTTATACGTCCATATTTATTACAGTATGAATGAACGAATGGAAACCCTATTGTATACTTTAACACAAATAATACCTAAAAATAAATGTACAATGGGTGGTCTTATCGCTAAGGGAGTTATTTCATCCAGACAACCTTTGGATGGAGAGTAGGAACTCGAAAATTGGTTGGGGTGCACTAAACTATGAGCTATGATTTATATATTTGTATTCAAGAAACGCAATAAACTTGTACACCATTATTGATACTTATATATATTTACATAAGCGATATACACACAAACAGAAAACACATTGTTAAAGTCAATGATTTTACAAGAGTAGAGATATGTTACTAGCGCGCCCGAGTTGAAGATTCTTAAAAGTCCCATCTGACCACTCTCGCTCTCAGTTCATGCCAAACAAGTCGATGAATGTGTGACCGTTATGACCGTTATGACGTTATGACCGTCGAGCCGAAATTGAACAAAAATAAATAAAATGCCGTCGTTTGTATTTCGGAAGTGCACAAACTATCGAAGAAAAATAAATAAAGCTCAAGGGATCTCATATCACGCGTAAGTACAACTTATTTAGATTTTTACTACATAGTATAAGTTAATTTAAAAAATTTCTTAACGATAACATGTGCTCAGAAAAGAGAAAGGATAGCAATTTCATAAAATCACGCGTATGATAAGGATGGCGGCATATATTAAAAGATCAGATGCGACGTCGTCGTAGGTATTGATTTTAGCCGGACGAATTATAGTGCCTACACAGTATTAGTGTATATGATTATTGTATATAACGTCGTATTAAGTGGAATCGACTGAGAATTCATAGTATATGTGAATTGTGAACTCGGAGCGCGTATGTAAGGCGGGACGTGGTTTTAGGGTTGCAGCTTCATAGTATAAACTGTTATCAATTATATAATTTTTGAAACTTTCGCGATCAGATAACATAATAATTACTTTAAAACAGGTGTTTAATGCGTTTTTTTGTTTACCTATTTTCTTCTTTACCAATGTCCGTTCTGTTCGATTAAAAATCATAATCTGTGTATCCACGGCGATAATCGAAGCGCAATTGGGTACAGATAGCTATCTCTCTTACTCTTGTGTTTTCCGTATCAGTCGATCGTTCATTAGTGAAACAAGTAAACATGATTGTAGTTTGTACTTTGTATATTTATCTATATGCAACTGCGACTATTTTTAAATGCAATTTACTAGGAACGTAACATATCTCTACTCATGTAAAATCATTGGTTAAAGTGCATAATACATACAAATAGATCGATGAATGATTTATGATGATTTAGCGAGAAACAGTTCTTTGAGCCTAATTTTGATCACGCCTAGTGAAGAGGTTTGCCTTATTTTTTTTTTATTTATTTGATACAGTTATAATAAAAAGCTTACAGTAAAAACAAAAACATTCTCAAGGAGTTGAAAATAGCGGAGATAAGTACTGTCATTAAAAATATCTATATGTTGAACCTCGTGTACATAATATATGTATGCATTAAGTAAGATAAAGTTCTTAAGTTACTACATCATACTATAAATATAAAGGTAGTACTTTAAAGTGACTCTTTTCCTCACATTAGGACGAAAAACCCTGGTTTTCTATACAGGTTTTTTTTGTGACCCTGTGGGGTCACAGGGACCCTCTACGGATTCTTCTAGGTTTACGAGTAAAGAAAAAAAACATGAATAATTAAAATTGTCAAAAACCCGACTGAAAAAAGATTATTTCCTACATTATTTAAGCTATCAAAAACATTTTAAATCAATTTAAAGTCACATCATAACATTTTTATTCAATAAAACTACTTTGAATCGCCTTTTTTTATGATAGTGAATCTAGGTCCTCCTAACCCCGGTTCAAGAAGAATCCGGCAAGAAACTCGTCTGGTCTTAACTCTTTTTTGTATAATCCTTGTCAATTTTGTTACAAATATCGAGTCCAGTTGGGGTAGATTCATACCAAGTTATTTTGTCATCTTAATAAAATATAATTTTATAATAAAACTTATATCTTATATATATATATTTCTGTATGTAACGATAAATTCGGTTAACATGTTTTATTAACGTGGTACTATTTCCAGCTAAAAAGCCACCATTTAGTTTTTTTTTCAAACATCTATCTATCTAATCTATCTATATCGCCTTAAAAACTGTAGTTTTTAAGGCGAATATAACTATACCTTAACTGTCGAAATCCATCCAGCTGTTTGGAAGATACGAGGTAATAAAGAAATAAAAAATATACATAGGTATATACAAGATACGCTCGAAAAACATAACCTTTACTTGGCAGTCGGGTAAAAAGGAAACAAAACATATAATATTGGTACATAAGAAAGAGAAAATCGGAAACATTTAACTACCAATATGACCTAGTGTCATAGTGTCTTGTGATAAATCACGTGAAGATACAACTTTATCTTTCAAAAAGTTGGCAAACGGTGAGAACATTATTATCTATGTTTAAACTTTGTGTATATTTTTTTTACCAATGCTGAATTTTTCTACCATTCGTATCGTCATTTTTCTCTCCCCTTTTTGTAAAGCTCTGTACAAAACTTTACCCTTCAGGCCCCCTATTCTCTAAGGTATACTAAAGTTGCACCAGAATAACGTTGAGCGTTTTTTGTAATTGGAAAATGAGCTGATGTTTCGATAAACAACTTTGTGGTTGGTGGTAAGAGGGGGCCATTATTTATTATAACCAGCTTTATTTTAAGCTTGCTATATCATAGCAGTAACGTTTACACGAACACATGTCATATTAGTAAGTATATGTCAGTATATTTTTATAATAAGGAAAAGATTAATTTTTAATTTAATTTTGATTATTTTGTATATTGGATTTTACAATATTCAATATAATAATTTTAATTTAAAAAATGGAAAATTTTGGTGTAATTAAAAAATCTACCTACTATCTAATATTCTGTATAATTATACTCTTAAAATTACAGGAAAGCATTTATTAAAGTAAACCTTATTGGTAAATACGTTTATTTGAAATAATTACAGAAATGTACAGAATAATATACTGTTACCAACTACTACAAACCTTAACTACAAACCTTAACTAAAAAAAAATAAAAACAATCCACCTTCAACTAAAACTTAACCAACACTTATAATTGCAATCAAGAAATCAACACAAAAGTACCCTAACAGCGATATAGCGCAAATATACTAAGTTTCTAACACAACGAGACGTCCGTCGAGTCTGAAAGCCAAGCGAAAAGTGTGCGCGCGCTGCCCTGCTCGCTCCTTTTGGCTGGCCCACGTGGTTGTTGTTACGTCACCGGGAGGTCTCTAACACGGCCGTTCCTGGCAATGCGGTACTTCCTAGGCCGCAGTATTGTCTCTAGCAGGCCCTTCACCGGCTAACTGGTCAACATCGGCATGGTCATTGTCATTCGCTGTAACACACAAAATACAAAGCTGAAGTGACCCATAGGATAAGCAAGTCTGAATTCGATTTTTTCATTCCAACAAAATATTTGTGAATCCTTATTAGTTCTTAACTGGTTCACTGTAAATAATCTTTTGCTTAATTCAAAAAAAACTTAATGTATCAAATTCACTTTGCCAAATGTTATTCATAGCCCGTCTAACATTGAAATAAATGGAGAAGCAATAAATCTTGTAAATTCCACGATCTTCCTAGGTCTTAATATAGATGCAAAACTACAGTGGGGACCACAAATTGAAACACTTGCTGGTAGGCTTAGGTCCGCTGCATATGCAGTGCGATACGGTGACTTACTGATGAAGCTACAGCTAGACTAGTTTATTTCAGTTAATTTCATAGTGTTATGTCATACGGCATCATTCTCTGGGGGAAAGCAGCTGATATTGGTAAAATATTTGTAATTCAAAAAAGGGCAATACGTGCCATTTATAAAATGAAACCACGAGAATCTTTGAGAGAAATATTCAAAGAAATTAATATTCTCACAATAGTTTCACAATATATATATGAAAATTTGTTATACACACATAAAAATAGAGATGGGATTCAGCAAAATAGTGACCTTCATAAAATTAACATTAGGAATAAACATAAATTATACACCCCTAGGTTTCGACTAGAAAAAGTTAATAAGTCGTTTATGGGGAACACGGTGCGCTTCTATAATAAGCTTCCTGAAAATTCTACTAAATTACCTATTAAGAAATTTAAAGCATACATTAAAGGTAGTCTTTTGAAGAAAGCTTATTATAATATAGATGACTATATTATTGATAAGAATGCATGGCCTCATGTCGCTCTGCCGTCAGACAGTTAACCGACACACTGGAAATGTATAAACTCTCTTGTATTTAGTATTTCGTAGTTAAGGTAGTTATAAGATGGATCATATAAAAAAGCGCTAGGACCAAGACGTGTTTCTTGCCAATTCTTCTCGAGCTTGGGTTAGGATGAATTGGCACCTAAATTCACCTAGTATGTAAGACGTTTCAAAGTGATCCTTGTGATTGTATTGAATAAATCATCTTTTGACTTGACTTTGACAACATCAAAAACTAGATTTTTTTAAATTCATGAACTCAAACTTTAACTTTAACTTGAATTACAAAAAAAATTAAAGAAGTTCTAGTAGAAGTGTAACAGAATTTATATCACAGACACAAGCGTGCACTCAAGTGCCTACGACAAGGATCCCACTAACATCACATGAAGTTAGACTCAAAACTTTAACCTTTAACTACCTACATGGCTTTAGGGAAAGCCTAAGTGCAAAGCATGATAGGTGGTAAATTCCGAAAGATTATTACCCATCATTCTGTGCTTACGTGTTTGACAAAAACATCACCAACACATAGACTAGGCATTAACATTCGCATTCTATGAGAAGATGAATCTTTGCCGGAACAACCAAGCAACCTGAATGCTTATTGTAAACGTGAAAAACCCGATGAAATATATAAGCGGAGCAGAGGCATTAACAAGCGCATGCTGTGCCTAGTCAACTTATTCACGTCTGGTTGTAAATAACGAGCAGAGGCCTCAACATTTGCGTGCTCAACCATCTGGCCGCCACGCAGATAAAGCTCCGAGCCGCCGGTGCCGGGACGCAGATGGCCACTGTCCACTTTCGAAGAAAGCGGAGCATGCGTCCGGCATCCACTCCCCGCACCAGAGCACCATGTGCTCGGTGGCAGCTTGTGTCTACTTGCCGTATGACTCAGTGAGAAATTCCAGCTCATACCGGTGCGGTGGTGAGAAAGTACGCGAATGACACACGTTGCCTTCTGAGAACTAAAAATGATTCACGGTTAGAAGACAAGCCGTCGTCGGCTCCCATTGCCACATCACGGATCAGCGACCTTATGATAGGTGTAGATTCAACTATACCCACCAACAGTTGTAAAGGTGAGGTTTGTGTCCTGGCTAGCCTGACAATGTTCAGAGTAAGCTGAACCTTTCACAAAACATCAGACCATTGTGAGTCTTTACTATCTACTACAATACACAGCATGTTTAAAACAGTTCGACAGTACTTCTTACCAAGAATGTGTTTATAGCTATTGGATTCTGGTACAGGATCAAAAACATCTGTGTGAAGCACAGTAAACGAAACATCTAGTTTGGTGTAAGATCATATGTGGTGCTCTAGGAACTTTCTTATGAGCTAAACATACTAGACAGTGACCTACATATTTTCGCGACACAGTCTGTTTTAGACGCGTAACCAGCAATATAGCGGCGAAAATAACCAACTATCCTCAAGAACTGACGAACCTCTCTTACACTGGTAGGCTTTGGTTACATAGAAAGAGCTTCAATCTTGCCTGGGCTCGGCCTCACCTATTACCATATACTATTAGCCAGCCTAGATACTCAACTTCGGTATCTAAGAAGGTGCACTTCTTCAGGTTGACTGAAAAACACGCGTTCATTACGTCCACTGAAAGCTGTTAGTATTATTTCCATGATACCAGTGTCCACTGTTTATGTTGCGGTGCCAGATATAAACAAATCAGCATACTCAGAAATTACTTTTATCAAACGGTCTTTATCACCACCTTCCAAAGACGTTTTAATTTTATCAAAATCCACAATGAACCCGTGCTGCACGGTGAAAGAAGTATCACACCGAATCAGACGTTCGTTACCAGTCCGTATATATGTCAACCCATTTAATACATCTGTACCGATAAAAGTCGGTGCGTTGATGCATTCAGAGATCAATGATAACGGTAACGAACGAAGTTGACTCGACTTCTTGGCTCCTGTGAATATTAAAATGTTTCAAGATAGACTCGAAATTATCGGACCCACCATCGATCAAGACGTCAACCGGCACCTTTTTAACTACAGCTAGGATTACGTTGTTTCGTGTTGGGTCAAGACTGAGCAAAAATTTACCTCCTTGGGAGTTCGGTCGTTAGTCTCTGAACTATGTTTCTAGAATTACCCTTACCACGAATCCTTGCACTGTTGTTTACATTCGTTGCTGCCTTTACCTGGGGATCGGAAACACCTCTTACTACAATAGCGGCCTTCAGCTCGTCCGACAGGCCCGTCACGATGTTAAGACGCAGAAGCAATTTACGCGCGTACTGCGCATAAGTCGAGAATTTATTCGAGTTCGTGCACATAACCTCAAACAAAACAGTAGCTACGTCAACGTTGCGAGGACAAAGTGATCTAAACTCGATTTTGAAGTTGTTCCATGACCTATCGTGTGTAATCCAATCATTTAACCATGACTATGCATCGCCATGCAAACATTTACCTATCCGTCAGAGGCATTCACGATCGTCCCAATTGCTCAAAAGTCAACCACGATCGACCTCTGCACACCACACGTCAAAATCATGGATACTCGGATCGAAAGGCGATATATAAAAATCACGAGATTTTGATTTCAGCAGAGTCGCCAAAACTCCGACAATACTACTCGCGTTATCATTCTCGACGCTGCTACTTACTTCTGGTTCTCGCGAATGCTATCATCGGCCACTGCCCCGGTTACGACGGAGTTCAGCTCACTTACAGGCGTCGGCATAGCCGGAGGCACTAATGATGACGCATGGCCATCGTTAGTAGAACGCGATTGTCCATCGTTCGATAAAAACCTACCCTCGATTACTTCGAGACGATTCAAAATCCTATCTAAGGCAACATCACGAGGCTTACTAGATCTATCACGGCGACTAGACAAAATGTTACGATGCCTATGCGAGCTACTACGATCATGTGAAATATCACGGCTCCCCGCACACGATCGCGACGGTTACTTGAAGCAGAATAATGATGATCATGACTCCTACTACCGGTTCGTTCTTTCCTACGTACATACCCTAGTCCTAGACAAACGTCCCGACATGTTAAGCAAAAAAATCGTAAGTACCCTACTTACGATTTTTTTGCAGCCACTGAAAATCGCCAAAAACTACACAAAACTACTTCACTACGAAAACTCAAACTGAAAAGAATGTCAAGATGATGAGGGCAAGGCCTAAAGCAATTATTTTATCCCACGCTTGATGTTACCAACTACTACAAACATTAAATAAAAAAATAACAAACAATCCACCTACAACTAAAACTTAACCAACACTTATAATTGCAATCAAGAAATCAACACAAAAGTACCCTAATAGCGATATAGCGCAAAGATAATAAGTTTCTAACACAACGAGACGTCCGTCGAGTCTGAAAGCCAAGCGAAAATTGTGCGCGCGCTGCCCTGCTTGCTCTTTTTATGCACTGGCCCACGTGGTTGTTGTTACGTCACCGGGAGGTCTCTAACAATACAATAATATATTTATTGGTTCGTAGATAGCTCAACTGTTTCATGTATAAATATATATATGTGTGAAACAGTTGAGCTATCTGCGGACCGTTTAAAAGGGTTCTATAGATAGCTTAACTAATCCTGATCATTGCCAAAGGGTAGCATCCCCAAGATACTGGCAACATTGCCACGTTGATTGGCAATGCTAATACGCTCGGTCAGATAGGAGCCCGCCCTTGTGTCACACGATGTTACTACCAGACTAGACATGCGTCGTGAAATAATTTAAAAAAAGACAAAATAAATTCTATAAAAAAAATTCAATAACAATTATTTATGGAACTTAATACTTCATATATTTTACTCAAACCCTTTCCTTGTTAAATGATCGAATAATTTGAAAGATATTTTCCCTTCTTCTTTCGTGTCAAACAACTCCTAAATAATCGAAATTTGCTGCGACCAAAATGTTGCTACAGCTATAGCAGCGTCCGAGGCGGTGAGGTCAGCTCTTGTGCAGGAAGAGGGGCAAGTGGGGCAACACAATAAACAGAATAAATCTCTTAATAAAACCATCCCTAAAAATTATGAAATATCTGACGGATGCTGTCATATTATTATTGGATTGATGTTCGTACTATTTCACTTTGCTCAGTATTTTTTTTAATTAGACTAACTATCTATAAAATAATAATTGCCCTTATTTGTTCCTCCTGGATGCTCTGACATCGGACATACAGGAGGAGGCACCCTGGTGCATACTTTTTGCCGACGACATTCTTCTCATCGGAGAAGACGTAACCGAGGTCCAGAACAGTCTGGGAAAATAGCAGGGCATATTGGAGCGTGTCGGACTGAAGATAAGCAGGACAAAAACCGAGCACATGTTCTGCGACTTCGGTGGTCCATCCAGTTTTGCCCATATTGCCTTAGATGGTGTACCTACCAGTTTGTTTCGATTTTCGGTACCTCGGTTCAGTAGTACAGGATGATGGTGAGATAGAGAAGGATGTAAGAAGTCGAATAAATGCGGGATGGATGGAATAGCGACAGGTCTCAAGAACAATTTCCGATCCACGTATGCCCCTTATGCTTGAGGGGAAAATATATAAAACGATCGTAAGACCTGTTGTATTATATGGATCTGAGTGTTGGGCAACAAAAGGGACGGATGAACAAAAGATGCACGTGGCTGAAATACGAATGTTGAGATGGATGTGTGGAGTGACGCAAATGGACAGAGTAAGAATTGCATGGTATGGGCACATGCCCATACCATGCAATGAGAAGGGAAGAATGGCATGTAACTAGGAGAGTGCTTGGTATGAATGTTGATGGATTTACTAGAAGAGGTAGGCCAAAAGAGGTAAACAGGATGGATTGTGTGAAGGATGACAAGAGTAAGAAAGGAGTGAGTGTTGAGATGACGGCTGATAGAGGAGAATGGAAGAAGAACACATGTTGTGCCGACCCCACACAATGTGGGAAAAGGGCAGGAAGATGATGATGATCTATAAAATAATAATTACAATAATAATACCGGACATTTCACACAGCACCATTTATCCCCAAAATAGCAGAGCGTGTGTTATTGGAACCACATGACTGACATATATATATATGATATATACATCATCCTTGTATATCACGCAATCGTGCGATTTTCTTGCCTGCCTTCTTAGAGAATAAGGGGATGCATTGTTCGAGTCTGTCGTGTATAGAAGCATCGACAAAAGAATAATTAAAGCTCAGATTTTCAAAAGAAAGAGGTATCTCGTGAATTTCTCTTTTTGGACTAATTGTTATGTTGATCTTTGATTAGATTTCGGAAATGCTAAACATGACAATAAAATTAACCTGTTTTAAGAAAGAAACGAACCATTACATAGTGATCTCATCATGCCGTCTCATCCCCACAGTTTTGCAACAATGTCTAGCACGCACTAGCGACTAAAGCCATACTGTTTAAATCACGATATCCTGAGATCTATAAATTTCTATAAATTTTATATTAATGCTAATGCGCGCCCTACGTCTGATACCGCGTTTCACAAAATGCGCAAAATATTGTGCGAGTGAGAGGACATATTTAGGATTAGCTTCTTTATTGAAACTGGTTTTGATAACTTACTTATCTAACTATAATATATATTAACGGATTATCTCATTATTCGATAGCTAGTGGCCTCAATTCTGTTGGCACCAACCTAACTAATTTTAGCTAAAATTAGGTTTTGTACTGTCAAATTAACCTTTGGTATTCTACTGCTACCAATTTATCCTAATTTAATTTTATCTAACTTAATTAAGCGTCCCTAATTTAGTTAGATGGTACCAACCGTATAGGTTTTATAAAATCTATGACTAACTAAATATATTTAAGACAATTCCTAATTTTAGAAATGAACCAACCGAATTGCCACCATTGCACTAAAATTGTGTGTGATCTTTCTACTTCTTCTTTTCTTCCAATGTTGGCATAGACATAGACACTATTTTACGAGTATTCGTTATTCAAGCACACAAAACCAGTAGAAACAGAAAAATATATTGCAGAATAAATAAAAATGGAGAAGACAGAGCGTATGGCATGTATATGTGTGGCACAGTAACAAAAAGGTCTCGACTCAGTAAAATATGCCTCGCCAATATATGCCTATTCTGTCGAAGCCTTCAAGCAAAAGAGCCTGAGAGATATTTGTGTGAAGAAATATCACACAAATATCTCTCAGGCTATATAGTGTAGATCTTATAATAATGAGGAGGAAAAGAAATACAATAATAAGCTAAACAAAATAAATGCAGATAAAATAAAATAATAATGGTACCTACAGCAATATAATTATGTTTGACGACCTCTGAGGCGTAGTGGGCTAAGATCCGGCTGAGACGCAGAATGATGCGTCGATTCCCGCCGCTGTACAAATTATTGTATGATCTGGAAGTATTTGCTTTGGGTCTGGTTGTTTCTATGTATAATATGTATGTATTTACAAAAAAAATATGTATATCAGTCATATACACATAACACAAGCTCTGCTTACTTTGGGGCCAGATGATGCTGTGTGGAAGATATAGATAAGATAAAGATAAAAACTATTTATTTGCATAAACATGTGTAGATAGTGATAATTAAATAGTACCTATGTCACAACATGTTTTTCGGTGCTTGCGATTTCGGTGTGCAAACTGACATGCTTAGGTGTAAACACTCAATCAAATTACATATTAAATATTAGGATAATGTCAAGCAATAAAATTAAATAATACAATTATATAGGAAATTAGAATTTGTCATTTATATATTCGTTAATATTATATTAGCATTTTAAAATGTATTTTAATACTCATTAAGTACCATAAAGATTCTGGTAATTTTTTTTGTAATCTTACTTCCATACTAATATTATAAACGCGAAAGTTTGTATGTATGTTTGTAACTCTTTCACGCAAAAACTACTGAATGGATGTTAATGAAACTTTACAATAATATAGCTTATACATCAGAATAACACATAAGCTATAATTATAAAGATATTGTGAGAATTGTCTAAAATATAACGATAAGTGTCAAGAAAGTAGGAAAAAAATCTGCCATCTGCGAGCTATTCTGGCGTGCGCTGCAAAAACCGTTAGAATTACTCGAAGTACTAATCCCACGCAGACAAAGTCGCGGGCACCAGCTAGTTTATTATATACTAGCAGATCCAACAGACGTTGTCCAGTCTTAACTATGAATATTGAATTCAAATTTGTATAATCTATAACTGTCAAATGAAGTAATGACAGTTATGTCAAACACCCTAAGGATACAATAGAAAATTTAAAATTTTCAAAAACGCTAAGGATGCTTTAGAAAAGTTAATGTCGCCGTAGAGTTTTCTTAGATTTTCTAATTTGCCACGCAACTTTCTTAAATTCTTTCATAAGATCCTTCTCCGGACGATATCATAACACAACAACAAAACACAACAAAAAAAGATTTAGCGAAATCGGTCTAGCCGTACACGCGTGATGACGCGAACACCCTGACCAAGGGAAATAGTGATTATTTTTTATCTTTATATATATAATTCTACTGTACGTGTATACGTCGCCGTGTAGCCGTTTAGGAGGAGTTCAGCCTCCTAAACGGCTGGACCGATTTAAATGATTTTTTTGTATGCGTTTGGGTGGCGCCCATCCAGTTTAGATTCACAAATCAGCCCGGCAGATGGCGCTGCAGTCGGTACAATTAGATATATATTTTTCTTTTTAATACACGAGGACGAAGTCGCGTACGGGACAGCTAGTTTATTATAAATTATTGGTGCCATACAGACTATACTTTTGAAATGTCTGGTATTATTTATGTAATCAATGAATACCTATAAATACGGCAATTTCATTCTTAATCCCCTATTAGAATAAGATATACCAACTTATATTATAAAAAGGTGCTCGTTGAGCTTGTAGTATAATTTTTATAACCGAGCTCACTATCGCACGGAGCAGACGTTTAATGGCGAATAATATTTCTTAAATTTACTCTATAACTCTATGGCGCTGTGGGCCAAGGCCTGGCAGAGACACAAAAAGTTGCAGGTTCGATTTCCGCCACGGGGCAAATGTTTGTATGATATGCAAGTATTTATCAAAAAAAGAATGAATGTAGTAATATTAGCCACCCATAATGCAAGCTCTGCTTACTTTGGGACTAGAAGATGCTGTATGAAATGACTGGCATTATTCATTTACTTATTTATATCTAGCTGCTGTCCGCGAGTCTGCTCGGCTCACCGGTTCTTATCTATATTTGTACGAAGTTTCATTCAAATTGCACGATTTAGTAGTAAACAAACAAACATTCACATTCAATATTAGTAGGATAGGATAGAATAACATTCATTCTTCGTTAGAAAATGTATATTTGTTGCAAACATAGGTAAAATAATGTGATGTGGTTACGTTTATTTTCAATGCTGATTCACGATACTGTCGAGGAAAAAATCCTGTACTCCAAAAACATATCTACGCATTCAGGTATATTCAGGTATCCACGAAAATATACAGGTACTTGAACCTTTTTGGCGCGACATGATGACTTTTACCACACGCGACCTACCTTACCTTTTTTATAACCTAATCCTTGTTACCCAATTTTGTAGCATAGTTACCTATTGTTTTTAGTTACTTTTTTAATTATTTTTGTATTATTATTTAACCTTAACGTTTAAGTCTATTTTGTGTTGTGTCGTCTGAAATATATTGACTTTACATTTCGCATTTGAAACTCATTCTGTCAGTTTAGTAAAAGTTGACAAAACTGAAGCACAAATTTATCCCGCGGCGGGAATCGAACCTGCAACCTTCTGCGTCTCGGCCGGAACTTAGCCCACTATCTATATCTATACCAGTCTGAATCTTGGTATTGATATGGATATAGTCCTGGAATAAAATCATATAGGCTATGTACATTTTACGTAGGTACCATGTGGGCAAACCCGTGGGTTAGTTAGTAAGTACAAAATCAATCAATCAAATAAGTAACATCAAAATCGTCAGAGTCGAAATCATGTTCTAAATAAAAAAATATTTAAAAAAATGACACTCTTTTCCCTCCACTGTACCGCTATGATTTGGTTTACGATATTCAGAGCGAGTTATGATATATAACATCAGCAAATATTTGATATCTCCATTTCGCAAGACATTATTTTATAGGAGGGCTATTCACCCCCCAAATGTGAATGTATTCAAAACAGATCGCACAAAGCGAAAAGGTACACTAAATTGATCCATATCGCGAAGCGTGGCTTCTTTTTCTTATCGTGTCACTAGTTATTTGGAACTAGCGTGGTTAAAGGATTAAAGGTCCCTTCATATACTTGGCACGGCTTTTAACATTTTCGGTTCTTCAACGCGACGGTTCTTTCTTCACCGTTTGAAAGGACTGGTATAGCGCACTAAAATCCATGCTGGTACGACCGGATTTGGACCCACGACTTTAGAATCGGATGGCCACTGCCATTAGACCGCCAGTGTTATATGTTGCTATTGCTGTTCAAACAAATTAATTAAAATTGGTTATTTCGGACAATTATAAAAATCCTGTTACGAGATGGTATAATAAAAAAAATGCGAGGCAGTCTTTGGGGACTGACGATAGAAGGGAAAACTAAGGAATACAATTCATCTAGCTACCAAAAATAATTTTTGAATTATTTTTGGTTTATAAAGAAGTGTTATTGACCAATTTAAACATTAATTCTTGATCATAAAACACTTCTTTATAAACCAAAAATAATTCGAAAATAATAATGTAATAGCTCGACGATACAATTAAAAAAAAACAAAAATGGTTTACACTTCAGAATTTTTACAATTATTTTGCATAAAAGTGTTTACACTTCGGAATTATTACAATATTTTTGCATAAAAAATTTTACACTTCGTAATTATTACAATTGTTCTGCATAAAAAAGTTTACACTTCAGAATTATTAGAATTATTTTACATAAACTAGTTTACACTTCAGAAAAATCAACTTTCATCCATAGGAAGCCTGCGGTGACGATGACGCGAGTTTCACGCTTTTTGTTCACCCAAAAAGTACACAATACATATATACACAGTATACAGTATATACACAGTTTTAATTCGGACAATTATAAAAAAACGGGCCCCTTCCCAGAGCTATCACCAAAGTGAACGGTAGACTGCTGGGATCACTCTACGTACGAGGCTTGACCCCAGCGCTGAAGTGTACCTATCAGCTTTGGTTTTCATATGGTTTACATGCATTGCTGCTACTTTTACGTAATAACTTTGTCGATATATCTATCATATATCGTTTCGCCGAGACCCCTGTGTTTGCGGATGGTCGGATACGCGATCCAATCTCGATTCATTCAAAAATAGACTCGGCTATCACCACATCGACCCGGGTTTTTAATTACGCGTTAAAGGAGGGACGGAATGACAATCAGTTTAAAATTGAATTGGTGACATCGCCAAACCTTATTGTAGGACAGAGCGGGTATTTCAGACGGGATTGACAGCTCTTTCATCCATTTTTAGCAGCTAACTTATATTTACTAGGAATTAAGTTTACTTGCTTGTAAGACTCTACCATATATCAAGACAGTGTCAGATAGAACAGAATAGATTAGAATAGAAAATACCTTATAGCACATCACAAATACATTGGACTGTTATAAAAAGCAATTTTTAGCTACACGATAGTAAAATGGAAGGTCTTATTGCTAGAAAGCGTTCTCTGCCAGATAACCTTGGGATGGAAAGAAATCAATATAGCTTAATATGGGGTGATGAAAATAATATGTACATACATGATGTGATGGTTTACAGGATAGCAAAAAGTTAATAACTTGATATATTTATTTACTTACCTAATATTACAAAAATAATTAAATAATATTAGATACAACATGATTGAATGAAATGGGATAAACTAAATAAATAAATACATACTTATATATATACCTAATTAACATAAAAGAAACATGCTACAGTTAACAACAGGACAAATAGTTTTCCTGACCATTCTGCCTCTAAGCAGCGGTGTACATGTATTAATATCTTAAAGTTAGAAGAGCATTAGAACAAGTGACATTATTGGGCGATTAGTCAAAATAACTATGACTTGACGTTTGTTTCTTCTATTTTCCAAGCCCCTTAGGTTACGTAACCACTTAACATCAAGTGGGCCGTATGACTGTTTGTTTTATAATCATACACCTTTATTATAAGTGCGAAAGATTTAGCGTGCGTGTTTGAGTTTGATAGGATGAATTGGCACAAAAAATCACCTAAAGGGCGATCGTGCTATTTGTCAATTAGTTTTAGTTTTGGCAAAGGTTTTGGCAAAGGTTTGGATATGGCTAATCTGAATGTCAAAATGGTCTTCTTCTTGAACGATTTAATTGTTGATTTTACCCAATCAAACAAATTTATATACAGAACTACCTAGTATTACTCCATGACGGCCTCTGTGGCGCAGTGGGCTGATTTCAGGCTGAGACGCAGAAGGTTGCGGGTTCGATCCTGCTGCGGGACAAATGTTTGTATGATCTGCAAGTATTTGTCTCGGGTCTGGGTGTTTCTATGTATAATATGTATGTATTAAAAAAAAAGTATAAAAGTAGTATATCAGTCATGTTGGTACCCATAACACAAGCTCTGCTTACTTTGGGGCCAGATGATGTTGTGTGAAATGTCCGGGATTATTTATTTATTTTATTTCTATTTATTCTATGCACAGACTACTAGGATGCATTAAATAAAAAACGTTCGTTTAAAAGCATTGACAAAAATAACGCAATCCCGCAACGTTTGATCAACGTATAATCCAAATTAGAGCTAAATCGTTTCTGTTCTAGTGATTAGCGCGAGACAATATGTCAAAAATAACGTTTTGGTTTTGGTTTATATTTGGTTTAGCTATTGTTCAAACGTTCAAAATTACCTTGTATTGAATTTATTATTGAAAAAGTATTTAAGTTATGTTTGAGTTTGTTACTTCTTCACGCTCAAACGGCTGGACAGATTTGGATCAAATTTGGTATAGATGTAAAGTAGACCTGGACTTGGATAATTATTTTTTAAATATGTACCGTGCAAAGCCGCAGTTTGCAACTAGTTCTTACAATTGGGGGACAATTCACCCAACACCAAGCCCAGAAATTTGCAATGATTTACTTTATTTTAATATATAACTTTTAAGAAAACTTACTGCTAGGTACATAAAAATACTAATATATACATACTTACTAAAAGTACATATATAGTTGATGGCCAATTACAAGTTTCCACATATACTATTATGATTGTACTATAGGAACCAGATAATTGATATAATTGTAAACTAGATGGCGCCACTGGGAACATTAAGAACACGCTATCGTTTCGTTTTGTGTTTTCTATAAATTTATAATATAAGTTGGATAAGTATTTCACTTTATGTTATCCAGTAAATACGTATGTACATATTATTTTTATTATAAATCACTCATATTATTTTCATCACCCCATATTCATCTATGTTGATTTCTATCTATCCCAAGGTTGTCTGGCAGAGATCGCTATTTAGCGATAAGACCACCCATTGTACTACCGTGTAGCTAAACATTGTTTCTTATAACAGTCTAATGTATTTGTGGTGTGCAATAATGTATTTTCTATTTCTATATATATATACTTTTCAATACTACAACTACATTGGGTACTTTACATAACACCCACAGAAGTTGTAGAGTACTTATACTATGTGAGTTGATAATCTCGAACGTAATTTAACGGTAGCCACTGGTTTCAAAACTATAGCCAGTGAAGTTCTCAGATTCTTGCTCACGTCGTTAGTGTTTTAATGGTCATTAAAACGTAGATTCTATGCAATTAGTTTAAGAACTTAGATACCTAAGAATTAGGTTAAAAGTTATTTTACCAATGAACGCGCGCGGTGGTAGAGTTGGCCGTCAGATGGTACCGACCCTTTTCCTGATGTCAGATGCAACACATCATATTATGAATAAGGCTCGCTCGTTTTTTTTTGGCGTTTTTTGGTAGCTTATATAAAAAAAGCTTTATTTAATTTGCGGTAACAGCACTACTTTGAATGACATAAACAATGAAACGACAAAAAAATAGCGAGCCTAACGCATATGATGACGTGTAAAATCTTACATATCAGGAAAAGGGTTGGTGCCATCCGACGGCCTACTCTACCACCGCGCACTTATTTATTTTATTCCATATACATATTACATATAGAAACACCCAGACCCTAGACAAATACTTGCAGATCATACAAACATTTGTCTAGCGGCGGGAATCGTACTCGCAACCTTCTGCGTCTCAGCCAGACCCTGGCCCACTGCGCCACAGAGGTCGTCATCATACTTATATTACTTACTGGCTTCTGCTAGTTGCTTCACACGCGTAGTACATAAACAGCAGCCTTAACGATCTAGATCACAGACTACATACATATGTATTATGTTGTATATGTATATGTACAGATGTCAGTTTATAAATTATTTATTTCTCAAAAAGACAATAGTCACTTACATGAGAAATTTTCATTAAAGTTATCATTAAGGTATTAATAGGTGCCATTATTTTACGGTATGCTAGATAATCTTAATTCTATATATGGATAAGTACATCAGTAGAATAACATTCAAACTCTAATAGGCAGTAACTATGATACAGGTTAAGTACTACTTACTCAACGAAATACATGTAACATTCTAAAACCAAAAAGAAACAGACTTATATATATATAAAAATACGTATAATAAAAATAAATTTTGTTTACTTGAAAAACATATTATTTCAAGCTATTTCGATTTGAAAACCAAACTACTAAACCCTCAATTGTAAAAAAAGACAAATCCTTTTAATTTTTAAATGTAAAGTAGCCCAACATGTTGTCGATAACTATTTTAGACCGAATCACCAATTATTCAAAACCAGCATGGTGAAGGTATTGAAGTGCGCTTTACAGGTTCCTTTCATGCATCAGGCACATATCGACGCTTGAAAGGTATCTAATAATTACTAAGCGACATATTGGCAACCTTACACCAGTAGGACGATTATGGAACTCTAATTACAATCAATTTCTATCAGTTTTCATAGATTTCTGATAGACATTGATTGTAATTAGAGTTCCATAATCGCCCTACAGAGCATTGTAAACTTTTTTTTTGAAAATCGCCTATTAATCATAGCTACTCAATTCTAACGAACATTAAATGCAGTTTAAAAGCTTTATAAATTGGCATTTAAAGATTATGAATTTTCTCAATACTTTAAGAAATACTGTCGGTTAGTAAAATTTTTATCAAAATCACAAACAGTTAAAAATTACTTACCGACAACAAAACGTTAAAAACATGCAAAATTAACTAAACACCAGTAATTTATTTTATTGTGTTTGAAGCAAAATGATAGAATAGAATAGAATAGTATTTATTTGCAATAGCATGAAACAAATAAGTAAGTTACAGTAAAATAATAAAAATAATAACAATAATCGTAATTAAAATGTAAAACCTACTTAACCTACTGTTACAAAAAGGCTCCAACTCAGCATATGTAGGTTGTACGTAACCTGCGCTGGTCTTCCATTAGAACCTGTTTGCGACCAGTTCCTAAAATAAAATTAAAATTGCGGACTTATATATAAAAGTGTTTTTCAAAAAGTGAAAAACAAACAATTGTTGAATAGGTAATAAAAATAATAAATAAAATAAAAAAACAGATGAAGAATTAAGTGCAGGAAGGCGTTTCATTAAGTTTTTGCAATACATAATAGTTTTAGCTATGATATAATAACAATATTAATTAGAAATATGAATAATTACGTTTTAAAAACTAAAAAGAAACCGACTTCATTATTATAAATACTTACGGGTATTTATCGCGTTTATTTACCTATTTTTCCCGACGTTTCGACAGGTTTACACTCTGTCGTGGTCACGGGATGACGAGAGTCACAGGTAAATAAACGCGATAAATACCCGTAAGTATTTATAATAATGTGTTCTGATCGCGTAAGTTTCAAAAACTTTAAACCGACTTCATTCAATAAAATTCGAGCCTATAATACATTATTAGTGGAAAGTAGATATAATTTGTGTAATATAATATGGGTAGGCCAAATAAACGCACAGCTCCAATGAGACAGCGAGGTATCGAAGTACAAGAAAACGTCATCGATGTACCTATGCAATTTTTAGATTTTCGTTGATTTTTCAGCTCTACCGATTTTGATAAAATTTATATGGGACCACCTGTAAAGTATACCAACAAGATTCCGATGAATTGAGAACCTCCTCCTTTTTGATAAAGTCGGTTCAAAATAAAGATAATATTGTAAGAAAAAATTATAAAAAAACAAACAAAACGAAATCAAGTCAAAATACGTTATCTATACTAATATAACATTTGTATCGAGTATACGTTCCTGCTTCTTTTGCCAACCAATTAAATGTTTTTTACTGTATTTTAAAACCATAAATATTTCCTAGATTCCTTATTGGTGGTGGAATATTATTCCAGCATATGATGCATCCAGAAGTAACAGATGTTTGACACATAGGTAAAATGATCGAATTAAAAACCAAAAAACTTTTCTGCCAGGCAATTTCAACTATCCTGAAAATCCAGAAACACGTGTCCATTTATTTTGCATTTTATTAATTTACATCAAGTTTCAAGCAAATCGCACCACGTGTTAAGAAGTTTCATACATTCGTTTTCACCCCTTTTCACTCTCTTAGGGGTTGAACTTCAAAAAATCCCACCTTAGTGGGTGGTTTTGCTATAAAAGGAAGCTACCTTCAAAATTTCAGCGGTTTCGGCTCGGTGATGATGAATCAGTCAGTCAGTCAGGTTAAGCTTTTTTATAGGTATAGATGAAAAGACACCATTTTATGTAAAAAAACCAATAACAAAGGTCAAGATACGACTTTGCGACATAATACTATAAACAGTATAATTGCTTGACACTGGTAACATTTATATTGTTATGACACATGCCAATAAAAAAAAAGAAGAAGAACCTCCTTCATCTTGTTATCGTGTCACTAGTTATTTGCTACTTTCACACATAACTCATTTAATTTTAGTCAATCATTAATAATTTAGAGCAGCAGTTACCAATCATCCAGATAAAATTAAAACCCTACTTAGAATCTAGAACCTGACGGTATTAAGCAATTTTGAACCTTACGGTAAGCAAGACTTAAAAGCCTATTAATGTAATACCATTATTTACATTTTCCGCGAAAGCCTGCGGCGGATTAGATAAATGCAATTTGCGCGTAACATCGTTTCGCAGATTACCGCTAACGCTAACGTTAACGAGAGAGTTACTGTTAAAGCGCAAGATAACCCCAGTTTAGTTCAAGTCTAACGTTAAGCCCTAAAAACTAAAAGCATAGTACAGTTCAACCTAATATAAAAGTCGCATTGCCTTAACTAAAAACCGACTTCTGAACCATAAAAACGCCAAATAAATAACATTATATAATTTTAACACAATTTTAACAATATAACATCGTTATTTAGCTTAATTTAGCAATGCGACTCCTTTATTGGGTTAAACTGTTAGAAATAAGAGCTACATACTCTTATTTCTAACAATATTATGCATTATTTTTTATGTTATGTAGGTAACCAAAACTTCTCATTTTCTTAAACTAATTCATCGTTCTATCCCGGTCCCTCGTCTCATGCTCTATCTCATGTTAGTAGTATAAGCAAATACTTGGTAAGAAAAAGACACCTGCAATTTGAAAATCCAATAACAAAACAACTAATTAAAATAAATTATATGTATCTGTTTTAAAAGTTCTGTAAAAAGAAAAAAGGAACTCTTATAGGACTCTTATAGGTTTCATTATAGAACCATTTTTTCGTGAACGCGTAAAAGTATTAGGTTAAAACCAATTTAAAATAGGTTTACGGTTCCGTAGATCTGTGAAAGTCAAAGTCAAAAGATACTTTATTCAATACAATCACAAGGATCCCTTTGAAACGTCTTACATACTAGGTGAATTTAGGTGCCGATTCCTTCTAACCCAAGCCCGAGAAGAATTGGCAAGAAACTCGTCTTGGTCCTAGCTAAACTACGAAATACTAATACAAGAGAGTTTATACATTTCAAGTGTGTCGGTTAACTGTCTGATGGCAGAGCAACATGAGGCCATGCATTCTTATCAATAATATAGTCATTTATATTATAATAAGCTTTCTTCAAATAAAAGGTAGTCTACCTTTTATTAACCGACTTTATCAAAAAGGAGGAGGTTCTCGATTCGTCGGAATCGTTTTTTTTTAATGTATGTTCACCGATTACTCGAAAACGGCTGAACCGATTTGAAAAAATCTTTTTTTGTTTGAAACCACTTCACAGGTGGTCCCATATAAATTTTATCAAAATCGGTCGAGCTGAAAAATCAACGCAAATCTAAAAATTGTATACATCGATGATGTTTTCATGTGTTTTCATACCTTGCTGTCTCATTGGAGCGGTGCGTTTATTTGGCCTACCCATATTATATATGTACAAAATACATCTACTTTCCATTAAAAATGTATTATAAGCTCAAATTTCATGAAGAATTCAATGAAGTCGGTTTCTTTTTAGTTTTTAAAACGTAATTATGTATGCTTTATATTTCTTAATAGGTAATTGAAATAAATACCAAGCTTCTTCAAGTTTATATCAAGTCTACGCAATCAAAAAATAATATGGTAATATACGCTGCATTCTGTTGACGATCACCATTAAATCAAATACTATAGGGATAGGTAGATAGATAGAACTCTTTATTGTTATACCAAAATGGCTCAGCACCCGCACCTGATTGTAAAATCGGGTTGGTAACTTTCGCTGAATTATACAACTTTGAGTGAGGATTTACGTGAAACTGATCCCAGATGAGTGCTGCTTAGAGACTGATGATGGAGACGACTGCGATAGTCATCAAATTATTGGGTGTTAGTCCCCCTGCTGACTAACAGAGGAGCTAGCAATAGAGAAGGAAAACTTGAAACAAGCCCGGCTCGGTGCCAGCCGTTATGCACCTGCAACCGAACCGACACAGCATGTACTGATTCGTCTTTCCTGCGGGTCCTGTCGGCAAGGTCGAGAGCTTACATTAAGGCTTATCTTAGCGCACGAAAGGAGCCTGAGGCGCTCTTTAATACTTTCAACACACTGGTTAGAAATAAATAGTTACATGATAAGAAGAATTGCTATACCACAGAAAAATACACAAACAATTTATTTTACGATAAAAGGCAAAACAATGGGTGGCCTTATCGCTGACAGCGATCTCTGCCAGGCAACCTTTGGATGTATTGGACTATAAATAAACAGAATTGGCATGTTGGTATGGTGTTAATATATAATTCTATACTTACATAATCTTTAAATAAACTAAATATAAAAGAATAGAATAGAATAGAATAGAATAGAATAGAATAGAATAGAATAGAATAGAATAGAATAGAATAGAATAGAATAGAATAGAATAGAATAGAATAGAATAGAATAGAATAGAATAGAATAGAATAGAATAGAATAGAATAGAATAGAATAGAATAGAATAGAATAGAATAGAATAGAATAGAATAGAATAGAATAGAATAGAATAGAATAGAATATAATAGAATAGAATAGAATAGAATAGAATAGAATAGAATAGAATAGAATAGAATAGAATAGAATAGAATAGAATAGAATAGAATAGAATAGAATAGAATAGAATAGAATAGAATAGAATAGAATAGAATAGAATAGAATAGAATAGAATAGAATAGAATAGAATAGAATAGAATAGAATAGAATAGAATAGAATAGAATAGAATAGAATAGAATAGAATAGAATAGAATAGAATAGAATAGAATAGAATAGAATAGAATAGAATAGAATAGAATAGAATAGAATAGAATAAAATAGAATAAAATAGAATAGAATAGAATAGAATAGAAAATATGTATTAAACGTCACATATCAAATACAGTGCAAATATAATATAAACTAGTCTATGTACAGTGACGAATAAAAGGCTACCACTCAGCATATGATACAGAACTGTGAAGGCTGCTATATCGCTGTATCAAAATAAGTACATACATACTTATAATAGGTATACATATAATAGGTACCCACAAAAGTGAGTATTACATTAGATATCAACAATACACAAATTAATTGACGACCTCTATGGCGCAGTGGGCCAAGACACGGCTCAGACGCGGAAGGTTGGGGGTTCGATTCCCGCCACGGGACAAATGTTTGTATGATCTGCAAGTATTTGTCTCGGGTCTGGGTGTTTCTTTAAATAATATTTAAAATATGTATGTATTTAAAAATGTATATAAGTAGTATATCAGTCATGTGGTATCAAAAAAACAAGCTCTGCTTACTTTGGGGCCAGATGAAACTGTGTGAAATGTCCGGCATTATACAAAAATACAAAATACAAAATGTTTTATTTCTGTAACTTAAGTAACATAGTTTATCAGTATTGGATACCTTCTTTTAGGTATAAAATACCTGTATTAGGAGAATATCGCTCTTCTTAATTGTGGTTTATAGCTGTTATATTGCTGTAACATACATTAAAACATTTACTTAACTACTTATACTAAATAACATTCATGTGAATTTTTGAGGGTAGATTTGAGACAGTTATCAAAGTCAGTCAAATGATTATTATGATAGTTATCAAAGTATCAAATGTTGAAGTTCAGCGCGAGTGCTGTGGTGAGGTGTAGGTAATTTTTGTGGGTAGAAAAATATTGTTGTGCAGTGTCACGAAGTGTCGATGTGAATGAGTGTTTGAGTAGGTGTAAGTTTTTGTAAGTAAGTATTGATGTATGGTCCAAGTGTAAAAGTTTCGTCTGATAACACCAGGCTAATGTGAGTCGGTGTATCAGTCGTAACCACTGGGTGTAGTGTGTCTGTTTGTATGAGTGTGTAGTGTGATGTGTGTGTGTGTGTGTGTGTATGTGTGTATGTGTTTTGATGTGTGTGTACAATGAATTATCTCGTATTATATGATTTTATCCAAAAGTTTTTCAGTTTCATCGTAATTTACTGGCAATAGCCATTTAGTTACCGTCATTTTACATTTGTGATTATTTAACGGGTATATGTTAATGATTGTATTGATCCGATTATATAAATGAGCGGATTGGCTTGAGAATTGGCGTGATGCAAAAGTTGAATGTATAGTTTGTCTGTCCGTTATAGTAAAGTGTCTTCTTTTATTTTGTAATCGTTGGTTATAGCTGAGAGATTTGTGCAGTTTTAGTACCGAATGCAATATATAAAGTTTTCGAACCGTGAGTATATTTGAATTAAAGTATAGCAGTTCAGTTGGGTATCTGTAAAGTTTGTTTAACATTACTTTAAGTAATGATCTTTGCGCTCGTTCAAGGTTCAGAAAATTAGATCTTGTAGCTCCACCCCAGATCGGTATACAGTATGCTAGGATTGACTGCGCTAGAGAAATGTATATACGTTTTAAAAGGTCGGGTTTTGCCACATGTCTTAAATTCCTAAATATATAAGTAAGCTTTCTCGTCCTATTCATAAGTACCTCAATATGTGCGTGCCACGATAGACGTTGATCTATGGTAACACCTAAGTATTTGATAGTCTCAGCTTTATTTATAATAGGGCAGAGACACGCCTCTGAGTTCATATCACAACCATGTATCTTGATCGTATAATCAAATTCTGGTTGGGTTCGGTTGTACATGGTGAAGCACATGAAGTGTGTTTTATCAACGTTCAGAGTGAGCAGGTTTAATTTTAACCACCTGGCTATAGATTTTAGCCCTTTTTCAGTTTTATTTTTCACGTCGTTCCATGAGGTACCCGTGAAAGTGATCGTTGTGTCGTCAGCATAGGAAAGTATTTTACCATCTTCAATGGTGAGGTTACAGAGGTCATTGATGTAAGTTAAGAATAAAGTTGGCCCCAGAACGCTACCTTGTGGGACCCCGTAGTTAATATAGACATCCTCACTCTCAATGTCACCCACCTTTACCCTCTGTTTTCTATCATGAAGATAGTCAGTCAGTAAAGCAAGGGGGGTACCTCTGATACCGATTTGTTCTAGCTTGTGTACAAGAATAGGGATAGAGACGGTGTCAAACGCCTTTTTGAGGTCCAGAAATACTGTTAAGCATTTTCGTCCCTTATCTACTTGCCCTACAATGTGATTGCATAAAGCTGAAACTGCGTCATCAGTTGAGAATCCATGTCTAAATCCGAACTGACATTTCGAGATTATATTATATTTCTTCAAATAAATTTGTAGCCTGTTATAAATAGTTTTTTCTAGTATTTTTGATATTGACGGTAATACAGAGATCGGTCTATAGTTGCTGACATCGTCTCTATCTCCACTCTTGTACACTGGTGTTACCACAGACTGTTTGAGGATTTTAGGAAAGATGCCTTGATTTAAGCTGAGGTTTATTAAATGACAAATTACAGGAATCAAAATGTGATTAGACAATTTTAGAAACTTCGACGTAATATGGTATAATATTATATATTTATAATTAGGTATAACAGCACGACAATTAATGTTTATGACCGTGTTCTTGAATACTTTAATGCCCCCGGATGACAATATAAGACTTATTTATAAATTGCAAATAAATAACTATAATACGTAGCAGTACAAAGAGTGGGGCGTTTCAAGTGCCTGGGTCACTGGGTCACCGAAAGTAATAATAATAATAATAATCCCGGACATTTCACACAACGTCATCTGGCCCCAAAGTAAGCAGAGCTTGTGTTATGGGTACCTACCACATGACGACTGATATGCTACTTATATACTTTTTTTTGTATATACATACATATTATACATAGAAAACACCCATACCCGAGACAAATACTTGCAGATCATAGAAACATTTGTCCCGCGGTGGGAATCGAACCCGCAACCTTCTGCGTCTCAGCCAGACCTTAGCCCACTGCGCCACAGAGGTTGTAAAAATCTTGATAATAATGAGATTATAGACATTGAGATAAATGGCTGGGCGTCAGAAGCAACATGTTGGCGTACATTTACACTGTGAAGCAAAAAAGGATGTACTTTTGAAAGTCTTTTGCCAGTCTTTTTATACCAAACTCTTCTCTATTTAGCGTTGATCGTTGACTGGGTATACTTATGGGTTAACTATACACTTCTGCAGTTAACAACCGGATGTAGCTTGAGCTGCCAAGATAATGTCGCGCATCGGGCATGACGCTGACGCTAAAAAATTGCCACGTCGTTATGACTAAAATACCTGTCCACATCTCCTCATACTATTCCAATTCTATCAATTTTCAGATTCGGTTTTCAGTATTTCTATACATTCATTTTTGTAATGTTAGGTACTGATTAATCAAACTTTATCCTGTAAATACAAGTATGTATGTACATTTATTTATTTACTTAACCACATATAATGGCTTCGTGACGGGTTCTTCACATGGATGCGTTGGTGCATGGTATAGTGACAACTGGTACTTCTGAATAACTTTTCTCCATACATGACCCTTGAGAAACTTGAGAAATGACAGCACGAGACGAAATAGGACCTTGTTACTTAACCATTCTAAACACAAAACAGTTGCGTTTTGAAGCAATTTTCGGTACCAAGCAACTAAGTGCTGGAATAAGAATCCCCCACCTCTTCGACTTTTAAAAGTACTAATTAAATTAATAAGTACTTACCTAGGCAGGTAATTACTTATTAATTTAATTTGTACTTTATAGTTATACTCCGTACATCCAATCCCAGTTCATACTTTTTAGGATAATTCTACACAAACGAACGACTAGCTCTGTTAAATAAACATTAATGATCCAATTTATTCCTAATCCTGGCCACAGCCCCAAAAATAAACAGCTGGATAACTGCGAACTACAGAATACTTATCAGTATTCTGTTGTTCGCAGTTATCCAGCTGTTAAGACAGAGTACAGAAATCACACTCCACGAAAACATATGTATAAATAGAGACTCTTGCGACAGCGCAAAAAAGTGCAGTATAGCTTGAACAAGCGCCTAACATTATATATAACATAGCGTCTTTCTCTCTATCATGTAGCTCTATCTCGTCTGGCGCGCGGCAATTCTTTACATATTTACCCAACAGGTTGGGTGCGCGAATGTACATGTAACTTCGTACCTAAATTGCGGAGTACGCCTTGTCTATCCTAAGATCGACATCGCCCTAAGTCCCCATACAATCAACCACATTTTACCTAAAATTAACTTGGTTTACAGAAATTTACAAAATATCATTCAATGTGGCAAAGCTGGCAGTGTCTGGGGACTTTGCCATTATATTATTAGAAAATACATGTATATATATAAAAAGTATAATAATAAGTTGAACTAAGGACCGTTTAAAATGATCTATAGATCAAATCAGTGGCAGAGGGCAGAGTCCCCAAGATACTGGGAATGGCGGAGGCATTTCTACGTTTAATGACCAAACTTAACAAATGTAATTAAGTTTAAATTTTCATCTTTATCGTAATCTTAATTGTCGTTGGAGTAACTTGATACTTATCCCTGTAATTAGATAGGTTTTTGAAAATAACACATTCAAAAGAAAAATCTATGCTCAGTGTGCTTTTTCTTAAAAAAATAAGTGTCGACTATATTTTAGGCCCGTATCTCAGAAAATATAATACAGGCTTAAAAATAGTCGGATCTTTAAATTTATGTCACAATTACGTATAGGCGCAGAAAAAAATGGCAACAACGCTAATTTCATTTGTTTTCCTAGGCACTACCGCTTGGCACTACTAGTAGAGTGAAGGGAAATTTTACTTTCCCGTGACACTACTGGTAGTGCAGGTAAAAGTACATTTCCAGTGACACTACACTGTTGCCAGTAGTTTCACTGGTTTTTCCCGTGGCACGAGTGAAGATTTTGTGGGTAGTAACACATGTATCTAGACAGACGAACTATATTCGTCTGGCACGCTCGCTTTGCTCGCTCGCCTTGCGCGTTGTTTTCTATACTCTAACATAACCTAATCAACTGGTTTCGATCTGATTCAACTTTTTCTCCTGACTCTACTCTGTCCAGTCGCTAATTTATCCAGCTGGGAATCTGTCGAAATGCTCCTAACAGACCTAAACTAGTATTAGTAGTGAGGTAATGGTAATGGTAATCCACGGGAGATTTTGTAATATGCGATTAATTAGCCAATAAGAATAGTAGTGGCATCACTCTACTAGTAGTGCCAAGCGGTAGTGTCTAAGAAAAGAAGCCGCTAATTTATGTATTGGAGAGTCGAACCTATGTTTTACACGTTTTACACCTATGTTTTCACGTAAGTTAACTAGCTGTTAGTCTTCAGCTGTATCACCAGCAAATTTAAATGCCAATGTAATTTGCCTTGCCCTTTTCTATAAAATTTTATTGGTACCTATATTTATATTCTCAAATCTAACTTTCATTTGAAAGTTAAAACTGAATGATTTAATGGATATTTGAACATTTAAAAATCTGTGACTTAAGGCTCAAAAGGTATTAAATAAATCGGTTAGGTACTTTTTTCAGCGTCCTTGTTCTTTTACCATCGTTTTCTAAGCTAATTATACTGTCATAAACTATGAAAGAACCGAACATTGTTTTAAGTTGGTAATCACAAAATATTAGTGTTTTAATACAGGCCAATAAATAGTTTTTGGATTGTTTCTTTTACTTATGCGGATCACAGCAAGGTCTCAGTTCTGTTTCTTGCCAAATTTGACGATTCTAGGTCAACGTAAGATACCCCATAGGGTTTCGCTTACTGGTGAATTTGAAATAATAATAATAATAATGGTTTTATTTATTTGTTGATATTTATTTATTTCCAAAAGTCTTTACAAGGTGTCTTGAGTGGTTTAAATCTAAATTGTTGCTCACAAGTAAGATTTTTCGCACTAACCTGTAAAGTACCCGTAAAGTTATTTAACAACCTCTATAGCGCAGTGGCCTAAGGTCCGGCTTAGACGGAGCAGGTTGCAGGTTCGATTCCCTCCGCGAGACAAATGTTTGTATGATTTGCAAGTATTTGTCTCTGGTCCGGGTGTTTCTATGTATAAAAAAAGTATATCAGTCATTTGATACCCATAAAACAAGCTATTACTTTGGCGTAAATTAAATAAAAAAAAAAAAATCCTTAAAATTGACTCCTTACATATTAGTATCTGGTTTAGCGTATTAGTATTGCTATTCAAAGTGGCAATGCCGCCAGTGTCCTGGGAACGTTGCCCTCTGGCAGTGATTTGGATCAGTTGAGCTATCTATAGATCGTTTTAAACGGTCCTGAAATAGCTCAACTGTTTAACATGTATTCTTAAATTATTGTATATTATTCTGTACATTTCTGTAATTATTTCTGTTAATAAACTTAGTTTTATTTTATTGGGTGTTTTTATGTATAATTATGTATCTATTTACGAAAAAAACAGTATATAATTAGTATATCAGTCATGTACCCATAACACAAGCTCTGCTTACTTTGGGCCAGATGATGCTGTGTGAAATGTCCGGCATTATTTATTTTATTTATTTTTATTATCTACTTGTATATACCTAAAGGATCTCTGTTTCGGATTTTACCATAGTGTAGGAAAACCATTTGTTGTGAAACCGCTTATGTTATTTCATGCCGTTTCAGGTGAGATTTAAATATCTTGAAAGGAGATAAAAAATATCGCAAATATGGTAATTTAAATCACTAGACTTGTGATAATCCTGACAAATATCTCTATATCTCCTAAGGGAACTAGGTCTTTACAATCGTTAAGTCAACTCCCCTACTAACAAGCTATCAATGTCGACTGAAGTCTGAACTGCTAACAATTCCCGGCACAATTATGCTCGATTTTATAAGTGTTTGTGGTACAAGGTTAAGAAAAAAGTCAGCTTGGTTTAACTGTCTTTCCTGTAGTTAGAGCTGGCCAGGCTAAGGAATATAACTGGTGATTAGCAAGTCTACATTAAAAGACAAGACGAAGTGCCTGGGACATGCTAAATGGATTATCGTTAAATGGCTTGCTCGGCATTTTTGTGAAACTAGGTTAAAGGTTAAAAAATCTATAAAATTAAGTTTCAGAAATGAATTGCTGATCATCATCTTCCTGCCCTTTTCCCAGATTATGTGGGGTCGGCACAACATGTGTTTTTCTTCCATTCTCCTCTATCAGCCGTCATCTCCACACTCACTCCTTTCTTACTCATGTCATCCTTCACACAATCCATCCATCTTTTCTTTGGCCTACCTCTACTCGTAAATCCATCCACATTCATACCAAGTACTCTCCTAGTTAGATGCCATTCTTCCCTTCTCATTACATGCCCATACCATTATTATGTTTTTCGATATTATTGAAAACCTGTATCCATACCCATCAGGTACCATCTAGGTACGATCCACTTAGTTTAGTCTGCATATTCACAGAAAAGACATGATGACATGACAGAAAAGAAATCCGTGCAGAGTATACTAAGCCAGGGGTCTCAAACATTTGAACACATTGAATTGACACATTGAAAACTTTCGTCAGTATCGCTATCCTTTTCCATTTGGACCATATTCTAGTCTCATTAATCAATATATAAGTAGTATTTTGAAGAACTCTTCATTACAATTCAATACGTGACATTTAGCGATTTGCAGAACACCCTACTCTCTCCCCTAGTTGAAGCTTCTTAGGGATTGGTACTTTTTTTATGATGTTCAGAGTCGCGTAACGTGCTATCGAGAGAGCTATGTTGGGTGTTTCACTACACGATAAAATCCGCAACGAGGAAATCCGTAGAAGAACCAAAGTCACCAACATAGCACTCAAAATATGCAAGTTCAAGTGGCAATGGGCAGCCCATATAGCTCGCAAAACTGATAACCGTTGGGGAAAAAAAGTTCTCGAATGGCCACCAAGGACAGGAAAATGAAGCGTAGGACTACCCCCCACCAGATGGACTGACGACATTGTAAAGATCCCAGGAAGTCGGTGGATGGTGAGGGCTCAAAATCGTTCTTCCTGGAAATCTATTGGGGAGGCCTATGTTCAGCAGTGGACTTTATAAAGGCTGTTATGATGATGATGATATTATGAAGTCACAACTTATTCATTAAAATGCCACTAATATTACTGAATATAACATACAACAGCACGAGAAAATATAATTATATTAAAAATGCTTTGTTACTTCATGAAATGACAAACGAAGAATAAACCATAGGTTATTATGTACTCTCTCACTTCATCGAAATACAAACTGTCACTGTCAACTATAAAAACTAGAGCTGTACACGTCTATGCCAATATCTAAGTCGACGTGCGATTTTGTGTAGTCTTGTGCCACAGATAATAATACTCTTACGACAATGGTCGAGTTACATTCTAGTTATGATCCATATTTGATTCACATTCAAACGATAGCGCAATACCGAATGCTGCTAAAGCTGAACTTGTTTGATGAGCTGAACGTTTGAATACCGCGATTACCCCCCAGGTTAAAGATTCCTACATCTACGTAGTTTTCTTTCATTTGTTTCTTCCGTGAGCTGTCAGTTTGACAAGTTGCATGGTTTGGTGTGTGGCTTTTAAAGAGTGGTCTCACTATAACCCACGACCACGCGACATACAAATATGTGACGTCATTGCTAAACGAGTGACCTGCACGAATATGTCGCCCACGCAGCTCAACGCTGTGCACGATATACGCACATTCCACAAGGCATTGAATTTGAACAGTGCTGCACTACAATTGTACATAGTCCTAGTTTATTCTTATATAGTGTGTGCTAGTGGAAAAGTTAAAATACGCCGAAGTGGGAGTGTTTTCACGCGTGTCACCGCGTTTCGGATTTGGTGTGTGGAATGTTAATCTTAACCCCATCGCAATTCCCCTTACCTTGTATAACATACCGAATAATTAATAATAAGACAAGACTTGTCTTAGAGATGCGTACAAGCCTTTGTGAGCTTTCAGTGTTGGCACACGTCTAATTAGCAGTCGGAGTAAATTTGATTCATGATATTTGTTGACTGTTATGATTGAAAAAAATCTAATTTAATAGAGTTTCCTGGTTTTTTTTTTATTTATTCAGTAACAATTATTTCACAAATCGTATTTGAATGTACTATGAATTAATTACAATTAATAAACACAAAATAATCAATTAAGAATTACTATAAAAAAAACATATATATAAATCAACAAAACAAAATGCGCCTCTCATCAGTGCCAGTGTGGTACAGCGATCGACCAGCTTAGTCTCCATGGGTTATCGTGTTATAGGGCCGCCGGTAGGATTGCCCGCCACGCCAATTTTAACGATATCATTCGTCGGGCACTCACCAGAGTCAACGTACCAGCTTTTCTCGAACCCAACGGTCTGATGCGTGATGATGATAAGAGGCCTGATGGTATGACTCTTGTCCCTTGGGAGATGGGTAGGCCATTAGTGTGGGATGCTACTTACGTCGTAGACACCCTGGCCGCATCCCATCTGTCGGGGACTTAGGGCTGGTGCGGCGGCTGAATGTGCCGAGGACCTCAAAATCCGGAAGTATGCTGGGTTGGATAAGGCCTACATATTTGGGCCTTTTGGAGTCGAGACCCTGGGCCCGTGGGGAACAGGAGCCCACCGCGTTTTCTAAATTATTTCACGGCGTCTGGTAGATACATTGCGTGATCCAAGAGCTGGCTCCTATCTGGCCCAGCGTTTGGCCCATCATTGCCATTCAACATCGTAATGCCGCCAGTATCTTGGGAACGCTGCCCTCTGGCAGTGATCTGGATCAGTTGAGCTATCTATAGATCGTTTTAAACGGTACTTAGATAGCTCAACTGTTTCACATGTATTTTATATTATTGTATATTATTCTTTGCATATCTGTAATTATTTCTGTAAATAAATGTGTACACAAAACAAAACAAAAAATAATAATAACACCAATAAAGTCATGACATTTGATATTTTTTTAAGTCAGGTCCTTATATAACAGACTAGAAACACTAATTCTTCAACAGAAAGTTTTTTTTAATTTTCGTTTAAATATGATAGGACTGTAAATGTCCTTCATATCAGTGGGTAGAGCATGCTACCTTTGTATGGCTTATAAATTCCGGGCTTTCAAATAAATGTTGCAACAACCGTGGTCGATTAACGTTAAATACCCGTTGTCTACTAAAACAATCGGTAGGTTGAGTGAGTTCAATAAACATTTTGAGAAACACAAGCTTACTCACGTATTCAATTATAAATAAAATATGTAGCATAAAGAAAATAAAGCTGCACATTTTACACAGCATCATCTAGCCTTAAAGAACACAGATCTTGTTTTATGAAAACTACATGACTTGTATAGGTACCTACTACTTTTTCACACGTTTTTTGTAAATACGAACATATTAAATAAATAACGTGTGCGTCTCAGGACGCCCGACAGAAGTGATAACTTAAACTAATCTAACTAGCGTTGTAGATTAGAGTGAGAGAGGAGGAGCCTGCCTACCGCTGCCGTATGCGTGAGAGAAATGGAAGCCCAACAGACTGCCACCGTAACGCGTTACGTAACGTTAACCATCCCATACGAAGTAATCACATCAAAACATGAAAAATTTAAAAACGGCCAGAGTTAAAGAAAATATTTCAAATATCAGGTCAGGTCAGACGGGCCTTGGCCTCAGAGGTCGTCAGTATGACAGTATTTAGGACATATTTTATGATTACGTTGACATAAAAGCTTTATTTTTATACAGCAAGGGACCGCAGATAGTATTTGATTTTAAGACGGTTCCCTCAGTAATTTACCTGTTGTATAGGCAAAATGTATTTCTTTTGCCGCTATTTAAATATATAGATAGGAGATAGAAAATACTTTATTATAACTATAATAATAATAATAATACCGGACTATTAAACGGGACTATTATAATAATAATAATACCGGACACACAGCATCATCATTGCAAACATTTATAAAAAAATGTATATGTATGTTTAATATATTGATTCCAATAATCTTCGTTTCAAATTGTTCAAAATTGTTTGTTAATTCTGTAATTTAATTATGAAGATCTTAGTTCTAATATATTTCATATTTACCATCTTCGATTAAAGTTGATTTCGTTTTAACTTTCGGCTTACACTAATAGGTAAATAATAAACTAAAAAAAATCATTACTCGTTTAAATGTCTTGTTGAATTTTTTCTCAATTCAAAATTTTTCTCGTTTTGATAAAAAATCACGACTTGAGCACCGTCAAAACACGTCAAGGTCATTTGCTCAGGCCTTAATTACAGCTTGATGCATTTCTGTAATGTAACAATGTACTTTTATATAAGTATCGATTTGGATTTAATCTATATTTGTTTATTTATATAACTTACCAGCTGACCCAGCCACGCGGTGCTGTAGCTCAGTAGTTCTAATACGTGGAACCCATATACTCTAATCTCTAAAATTATCAGTGTTTCTCTACTATATTATGTATGTATTATACATATAAACCTTCCTCTTGAATCACTCTATCTATAAAAAAACCCGCATTAAAATCAGTTGCGTAGTTTTAATGATCTAAGCATACATAGGGACAGACAGACAGCGGGAAGCGGCTTTGTTTTATACTATGTAATTTTACAATTAATCTTTTTTTTTAATTATGCAGATAGTAGCCTCAACTGAAAACCAGCGCTAGGTGGGCATTCAAGTGTGTATCCAGCATAGTGCAAAATGGAGGCTATATTTGCTCTAGATTCTGCTAAGCACAAACATTATACTTTTTTGTGTAGATTTAATTTGTTGGTACATGTATAGTCTTCTAAGTTATTTTGTATATAGTGGTTTTAGGAGTTAATAAAGTTGCGTTCTCTCCTTCTTTAATATTTTGATAAAATGGGTCCTGACATAGACACAGATATAAAGACCGACAACAAAGTGATCCTAACTGAAAAGGGTTCCTTATGTAGGGTTCCGTACCTCAAAAGGAAAAAAACGGAACTCTCATAGGATCACTTTGTTGTCCGTCTGTCTGTCTGCCAAGATCCTTTATCTCGGGAACGCGTGGAGGTATCGAGTTGAAATTATTACTATATACTCAGGTCTACGGTATCTTGAAGCTGTGAAAAAATCAAACTTCTAAGTTAACGTAAAAAAGATACGGTCGCAAAAATGGTATATTTCGACTCAAAAGAATCAAAATTTATAGAGTATTTTCCGTTGAAACTATGAAATTTGACAAGTAATACCGTCTTATACTAGAAGTTTAAGGAAAAATCTGAAAACTATACATTTGTAATTAAATCATAAAAAACAAGGTCCTTATGCAAGGAACGGCGCGGTCCAAATTTTGAATTGTTAACCGTGTCATTTGGGGTATCGTATCGGCACAAACTTAAACAGATTATAATTATTTTTATGATGTATAGTTTTTGATTTATGACGAAGAATGAAAAAAAACCTTTTCCCTTTTTTATAAGTATAGGTAGGTATCTCAATAATTTTAATTGTAATTGCATGTACCTACAACTTTGTACGGAACCCTGGGTGGGCGAGTTTGACTCGCACGGTTTTTTTCTTTTAAGGTACAGAACCCTAAAAAACATCCGCCAACTCATTTTTCCAGAGTATAAAAAAGTATCATAAGTATGAAATGACAAAAGCTTGGGATGATTCTGCTCCAACTCAACTCGGCATTCGTAAAAATATTGGCGAGGATCATACAAAAAAGTGTAAAGATTAGACGAGTTTCTTGCCGGATTCTTCTTGAACTGGGTTTAGGAGGAACCCGCACCTAGATTCACAAGCATGTAAGAAGGCGATTCAAAGTGGTGCTTGTGATTTTATTTAACAAAAAATATTTTGACTTTAAGTTAATTTAAAAATATAAAAGTATTACATCGCTTATGTATCGGTTAATACGAAATATTATATGCTTCGTTTTGGGCTTAAAGGGTGTTGTGTGCATTGTGCACCAATATTTATTTATTATTCTTTATTTAATAAACTATTTTGAATTTGAACTTAGTTAGAACATGGAGTCAATGTTTTGACCTTGCAATTAAAAAATTTTATAAAATATTAGCTATATTAGTTATATGAAAACATTAAATACTTCACTTACGCAATTGTAAATTGTGTTCTTTGGGAAATAACGTTTTATTATTATTTATTATTATTATTATTTACAAACCTCATAAATCACAAAATGTAAATAAACGTATGAAATAATATAAAAGCTAGGTAATAAAAGCTGGCTGTCCATCACGATGGACTCCTTAGATTGAGCTGTTTCCGTTCCAAGTCTTATGCCGGGGTTTAGGGTCGAATAAATCATACGATGGTGGAATAAACATGGATATAAAACAACTGCTTAATATTCAACAGCACACCTGCCTTCCAATCCTAAAGTCGTGAATTCGAGCTTGTTGTGCACCACTAGATTTTGCTATCAGATAGTTTCACTAGTGTTCTCAAAACGTGATGCAAAACATTGTGAGGCAACCCACGGCGTAGTCAGATCTGCAGTGTTATTTTCACTGTAAGTGACGATGACCGTGCGAGCTCTTATTTTTACGCTGCTAGTTGAAATTTTGCTCATTTTTACCCGTGAAATACCGTGATCACGGATACAGAAAATAGTATATAAAATTAAACTTTTAGTAACGGATGGCTATTTTATGGTCATTGGTCTTGGAGATGGTCATGCGGCTATTTTCTGCAGTCTCACTCCAAAAATGACTAAAACTGGTTACCTTTCAGGAATTCGATTCGAAGATTAAAATGTGAATGGGTTCCTTAACAAATTTCATGCGATTTTTACATCCTAAAAATAAAATTAACTGGATCTCAAAGGGAATCAGAACGTCTAGCAAAATGAAAAGATTCCTGAATTCAATGAGCAAGAATTCATTACTCAAATATGTCAAACTGTCGAAAATCATACCCAAAACTGTACAAAAAGATCATAGCTCTGTTAAAAAAAAGGCAGTTCAATTCAAGTGGATAAAACAGGACAAAACATTTAAGGAAAATAGTTAATAGACATAGGATCAAGAGTAATCCTAGGACTAATGAAAATTATCTTCTTAAAGTTAATGGCATAGTTATTCATAATACACAAGAAAAAGCTGACATTTTCGCGAATATCGTTAATTTTCGTACATATGAAATAGATTTTATTGACAAAAAACAATTAGCAATGATTTTGTTGACAGATCACTCTAATAGAGTTGATACGTATATGTAATTTAGATTTTAACAAACAGGAATGAAATTTAATTCATTATAAAGAGGATGGAACTTAAAAACTCCTTCGGATATGATGGAATACCGGTCACAGATATGATAGATAACGTTGACCTCCTTGCTGAACAACTATCAAGATTTGTTAACAATTGTATGTCTGAAGGTATCTTTTCTGACCAATAAAAAATCGGTAGAGTGATTACAATATTTAAAAAAATATTTAGAACGATCCTAAGAATTATAGGCATGTTTCTTTGCTGCCTGTTCTAACTAAATACGACAAACTGATAGGAAATAAAATGACCATAGGAACTATCGATGCGGTTGAATTCCTAACAAATTAAGTGTTATGTAATATTAATAAAAAAGTGAAAGTTGCAGGTATATTTTTAGACCTATCTTCTGCATTAATGATACAATTGATAATACAATTGATCATGACATCTTACTTGCTAAATTAGAGTTTTACTGATTGCGGGGTAATGTCTTGAGCGTTATTAAATCATATTTTAGCGGCAGATGCTAGTTTGTTGAACTTTATAATATTGTTGAAGGCCAAAAAGTAGCGACTAAATCCAGACTAACTAATATAACACATAGAGTTGCATAGGGCTCTATACTACTACCTATGTTCTTAATTTTTTTAAAACCTTATTCATTTTATTTAATACTATACGTGACATTACCTTAATTATTTATGCTGACGATTCCCATGGCATGATTAACAGCTTCTAACCACGGTCATTGGGGGTTCTCTAAATCTTTTCTGTTTGTTTCTAACCTTAGTGTTCTTTGTTCTAGTGATTCATATTAAGAGGGATGCCGTATATACCCATAAGAGTTTCTAAGATGTGGATGCTAGAAAGATTCAAAATGTTTAGTTCCTTAAAATACTCTTTATAAGATTCCCATGGCGGAACCCGCACCATGGTGCACTAAGGTTAGAAACAAACAGAAAAGATTTAGAGAACCCTCAATGTCCGTGGTTAGAAGCTGTTACACATGAGTGTCGTTTTCAAGTGGTCAGATTATACAACTGTCTACATGTTGTATATTTAGAAATAAGCATAAAAAGCTTTTGCAATCTTGCTTTTATATCGTGGACGAACTCTTACTTTAGTATTAATTAAAATTGAATTATATTACATTAATATTGAATTTTATTTTTTGTTTTGTCTATTATCTGTTGTATTAATTAATGTGTAATTTTAGGCTAATTCAAATACAATTTATATTGTTTTATAATGAATAAATGAATTGAATTGAATTGAAGCAGTGATCAAGCAGTGGCGCTGATATCTATTACGCAAACAGAAAGGTTAATAATAGTCTTATCTAACACTAGCTTTATTCTAACAATAAAGGTCAAATTGGGCCATCTACTATTTAGACCAGGGTCTTCTACCCTGGTCTGAATTGTAGATCTTTTTTAAATTTTCTCTTCGATCGACAACTTCGATTGAATAAAGCTGATGTCAAAGTCTAAAATTTTTCGTATTTATTTCGTATTTCGTGTTTTTTTATTTCATACACTTGCTTATCATCTGCAGATTATTGCAGATTATACAAACAGATTCATCCATACTGATATTCTGAAAAGACAAAATCGAATTAATAATGCCTTTACAATTGTATCGTGAGTATAACAACATTTTTTTTTCATAGTACTAGTAGTTTTGCCGGAAATCGAGATAAACCGTTTTTTAACTTTAAAAACCCACCCCTTCCCCTGCCCGACCTCAGATCTCCCGTAAATTATTTTTCGTTCCATTTTTATAATATTCTCCTCCTTTTCCAATGGGTTTCATCGTACTATTATTTTTTTGGTATCAAAAATTATCGACCCTGGTCTAATTAATTAGTATGCCGTTAATTGTAGATAATGCTCAATCTATAAAGTTAGAACTTAATTGCTCAGTAAGCAAGTTGATAGACCCTTAACTAAACTGTTATGTCCGTAATGAGCAGGTGATTTTTGATTTCAAATGTTTTCAGAAGCTTCTTAAGCGCTTAAGCTTCATCATCATCATCATTGGCCTTCTTTCATCTGTTGAAGATAATTTAAGTTGCGTCAGTAATGTTACAGAGCAGTTATTTTTAACTGAAAACTTTCGTTCATGGATTCACTCCAACAAGCTGTAGGTGAAATTTCCTGTCCACTGACGTCACTCTGCCCGGGATTCTGTTTGATAGCGCAGGCCTTCCCAGGTACCCACACTAACCTCTCGACCTTGCCGACAGGACCCGCAGGAAAGACGAATGCAGACATGCGGTGTCGGTTCGGTTTCAAGTGCCTAACGGCTGGCACCGAGCCGGGCTTGTTTCAAGTTTTACTTTTCTATTGCTAGCTCTTCTGTTAGTCAGCAGGGGGACTAATCCCCAATAATTTTAAGACTATCGCAGTCGTCTCCATCATCAATCTCCAAGCAGCACTCATCTGGGATCAGCTTAGGCTTAATGAACGTGTTAATATATGTTTATTTCATTTTAGGAATACTATAAGATTTTGTACCATAAGAACTATCTAAGCAATTTAAGAACTTTTAATTAAAAAAAAAGAGTTGACCTGTGACTGTTGAGAGAATGGTATAGAAGCTACAAGTCCTCTGCATCTAACTACTGCCGCAGGCTCCACAGCATTCTGGGAGCGAGTAACTTGTTCCACTTGACGTGGTATACCTACATTTTGGGTTAGGATGAATTGGCACCTAAATTCACCTAGTATGTAAGACGTTTCAAAGTGATCCTTGTGATTGTATTGAATAAAGTATCTTTTGACTTTGACTTTGTTATCGTGTCATACAAATTCAAGACATTACTTCTACTGCATTATTTTGTTTTTACCTACTGTTTGTATATACTTGAGTAGCAAATAATGTTGAGTACCTTAATTTATTTGAGGTTAGCTTCCAATATTTAAACAACAGAATAAACAATGAAAGTTGTGTTTACAGCGGGTTATTTCACCGACAAATTCTACACTGAAATGTGGGAAAATACGAGCGTTCAGATACGAGAAGATACCAAGCATAGCACAAGTCTGGTGATGCCGATTCATTGTCGAGTCGCAATATGCCGATCCTCATATTACGTAACTCGCGGCAACTCGCGCAACAATAGGTATGAATAGTATGGCGATTATGGAACTTTTGACAGAATCAATATCTATTCGTTTTGATTAGCAACATAATTTCAATCATTAGTTTGATTGTAAATTAGAACCTGTTTTGACAAGATAGATTACTGTTACGTATAGTCTATCTCTATCTCAGACCAAATAAATATATAGACGGAGGGCCTTGAATAACCAATTTGAAACCTCAAAACCATGCACCTCTGTTTAAATACACGCACCCATATCTACCCAAACTGTGCTCCTTGCTCTTATATGCATACATATTGTACTATTGTAAGACGACCTCTGTGACGCAGTGGGCCACGGCCCGGCTGAGTCGCAAAAGGTTGCGGGTTCTATTTCTGCCGCGGGACAAATGTTTGTATGATCTGCAAGTATTTGTCTCGGGTATGTGTAATATGTATGTATTAACAAAAAAAAAGTATACAAGTAGTATATCAGTCATGTGGGGGTACCACATGACTGATATACTATAACACAAGCTTTGTTTACTTTGGGCCAAATGATGCTGTGTGAAATGTCCGGCATTATTATTATTATTATTCTAGCCTCTGGGCGACAGGCGTGTAAAATAGCCGTTGGTTCTTGTAATAATTATTGATGAAACATAATTCGCAGATATTACTGTCGCTTTGCTACTACTGATGCTACTGCTACTTTACGTAATAACACCGCCGTTCCTCTGTTTAGCAAATGAAAACATAATAAACAAACAGAGACCTATTCGAATTTATATTATTAGTATCAATATGGATTTTGCTTTAGCGACTTAAGGCGTCTGTGTGATCTGACAGGTCGAACACCTTAGGCTGAGCTTGCCTTTTTTATAACCCCTTTTTCAATCCAGCTTATATTTTCCTCTCCCTGGACTTTACTTAGATATAAGAATATATTTACAGGAAGTGGAAACACCCAGAAGCCAGGTTGTAGTTCGTCTTGTTATTTGAAACGGTAGGCACATTTTGAATTTTGATTAAAGAATATCAAATAATCATATATTTTGTAAATTCACCGCCCTATATTTTTTTTTATGTTGAAGCAATACCTACTTGAAAGTTATTCGGACTTACTTAGAAACTTCTCTCAGCTCTGTTTAAAAAAGTGCTCTTTTTGTGAGAAAATAACTTAGTGACAGGGCGAATAAGGCCGCTTACGTACAACACGCAATAAAAACATGAACTTGAAATTAATTGCTCTTTGACGACATTCGAGATTAGAAACATTAATGGTGGTAATTCTGTTGCATTTCTAAGCTTAAAAAGATGACCTTTTTTAGGTCCTCAAATAGAAAAAAAACGTGTGCGCCTCGGGACGCCCGACAGAAGTGATAACTTAAACTAATCTAACTAGCGCTGAGGGTTAAAGTGAGAGAGAAGGAGCCTGCTTACCGCTGCCGAATGCGTGAGAAAAAGAGAAGCCAGACAGACTGGCACTGTAACGTGTTACGTAACGAAGCGTAACTTCTTTTGAGGTATTAAGTTGAAATTTATATCAAATACTTAGGTCAACGATCCCTTAGAGCTGTAAAAATTAAGCTTCTAAGTCAAAGTAATAAATATGGCCTTGATACGGTTATTCATGTTGCATGTAAACGATCGCCAGTAAATTAAAACCTTCAGGGTACTTCCTGCCCTGGTGCTGTGGCTCCGTAGTTCTGTTGAAGTTTACTTACACTGCCATCTGTTAGGAACTTACAGAATTTCTTGTAGGCAAACATTTTACAATAAAAAAATATTGTTCTCAATTATCGAAATGAAACTATCTTATATTTTAACATAAACTAAATGACACTGTAATACAAATTTAATAAAAAAATTGTTTAGTAGTTTCAGAGTTTATCCCGGACAAACATCGAGACAATTTTTTTATATAATATTTATTTTGTGATTACAAATCATGTATGTTACTTGTATAAATTAGTGTGCAAGCAGCTTGCTGAGTTTCACTACAATTAGAAAGTATGTGGGCTTGGAAGTCTAGTATAAGTTTCTAACCTTATCCTTAAACCTTATCGTTAGTTCACTGGTTCACTGTAAATAATCTTTTGCTTAATTAAAAAAAATGAAATGTAACAAATTCACTTTGCCAAATGTTATTCATAGCCGGACCAACATTGAAATGAATGGAGAAGCAATGAATCTTGTAAATTCCACGATCATAGTTCATAGTAGTTTATTCCATTGACAAATTACATTGTATGCGGAAATATAAATTAAATAAAAAATATAATTAAACATAAAATAATTATTGATAAATTATGGTAATCATGCAATATATTACAATGTCAAAAACCTAACCTAACAATGAATAATCAAAACATTTTAATGTGATCAATCAAAACAATCAATAATTATAAAACGGTTCATAGATCATCTAGTGAATAGAGACATTTCTCCAGAAGAAAAGATTTCAACTCTACCTATAGTTTTGTTCTTTGGTAAATAATAGATTTCAGTTCTAGTGGCAGTATGTTAAAAAAATCAACTGCTTGATATCTTAAACAGTGTTTCATGATGTTGAGTGTGGGGTGTAACTTATTCTTTATTTTCACTATATTTTCACTATGTGTCTCATACTCGTGTATGTTTTTGGCTAAAAAGCTAATAATTACATGTACATACTTGGGACCGTCAAAATACCCAGTCGGCTAAAATGCTCTCTACATGACTCTCTCTGAGAGATCCAAACTAATACTTCGTTTTAGCAAAATGAACGCTTTTTCCAAATTATACCTGTAACTGTTTCCCCAGAACTGAATGCTATACCTTATTTTAGATTCTTTTATTATTTTATTTTAGATTTAGTGTAGAATATACTATTTTTAATTGATCGATACTGATTTCATCACGTAAGGTACGTAATGCATAACAAGCTGACGCAATGGGGTTTTCGATACCTTCCAATTCATTTTTCCAATTTAGGAGAGAGTCAATCTGTACTCCAAGGAACTTCACACAGTTAACAATTTCAATTCTCTCACTATTTACCCTGGTTTCAATCCGATCGTTATTTCTTACCGTAGATTTGAACAACATGATGTTTGTTTTCTTAATATTGATAATAAGTTTGTTTGCAGAAAACCATTTTTGAAAAGCAACCAGTGCTTCCTCTATCCTAGTGTTAAGAGATGTCATGTCATCCGAGCTGATAATCGCATTCGTATCGTCAGCGTAAACAATTAATTTGATGTCAGTTAATTTATTAGTTATGTAATTTATTAAGTCATTCGTAAAAATTATAAACAATATTGGCCCTAATATTGAACCCTGAGGAACTCCTGTCAAAATGTTAGTTAATCTTGATTTATGCACAGATTCTGTTCCTTCATGTTGTGATCTGTTTTTAACTTCGACGAACATTGTCCTATTACTTAAATATGACTTAAGTAGAACCAAGGCAGCCCCTCGCACACCATAGTGTTCTAGTTTATTTATCAAAATTTCGTGGTCAACGGTGTCAAAAGCAGATCTTAAATCTACGAAAATTCCAGCTACCTTTTTTTTAATATTCAATCTTTGGACTACGTCATCAATTAGTTTATTCACGGCATCAAGAGTACCAACTGAGGTTTGATAACCATACTGCCTTTGGTGTAATATTCTGTTTGAATATAAATGTGACAATAAACGACTTTTAATTAGCTTTTCAAATATTTTTGATAGAGTGGGCAATAGAGATATAGGACGATAGTTTTTAGGATCACTAGTAGATCCTTTCTTGTATACAGGAACTATTTTTGCCAGTTTGAATTGATCAGGAAAGATGCGCTCGTCAAAACATTTATTGAAAAAATATGATAACGGTCTTGCTAAAATATTTATGTGGTGTTTGATAACAGTTATTGGCAAGTCATCGTAGCCGCATGAGTTTTTATTTACCATATTTCTAATTGTCTTCCCTATTTCTTTTTCATCAGTGTAACTAATATTCATTCCGGCCTCAATTCTGATAGTATTTTCTTGAATGAACGTAATTGCATTTTTAGCACAAATATCAGACCGACTAATTGTAATTAAATCGTTCAGCGAACACATCAGCAATACTCAGAGAATCATCAATGAACTTATTGTCACACTTTAATGTAATATTGCTTGCTCGTATTACTTTTGATTTGTTCGTATGTCTATTTACTTCCTGCCATATTTCTTTTATAGAATTGTTTGCCTTTTTAATTTGTTCTTCGACAGCCATTCTTTTTGCGGTCCTAATTATTTTACGGTATAGACTAATATATTTATTACGATAAGTCTGTATACTTTCATGTATTTGGTTGCCGCTACATAAGCATAAAAAACGTTTCATTTTACTTGATGTTTTAATGCCTTTTGTAGCCCAGCGTATACCGTAATTAGGTTTTAGAACAAGCCTCCTAGTAACCTTTTTGTAACATTCTTTAAAAGTACTGTAAAACGTTTTCAAAAATTTATTTATACCCATTTCATGCCATTTATGTTCAAGAATTTTTTGTTTGAAAATTGCATGATTCTTTTTGTTGTATATTCTTTTAGTTATAGTGCTTATAGTTTATGTTGACCTACTGTGTATTTTGACTCTACCTAACAGAAGTGAACAATATAATGCACCATGGCCATCTGAAAGACCATTGTAGTCAATTTGACACTGCTCCGATATAGTTTGTTCGTCAAGGTTTGTTAAGATATTGTCTAAGCAAGATAAGATATAAGATCTTCCTAGGTCTTAATATTGATGCAAAACTACAGTGGTGACCAAAATTTGAAACACTTGCTGGTAGGTTTGTGCGATACGATGGCTTACTGATGAAGATACAGCTAGATTAGTTTATTTCAGTTACTTCCATAGTGTTATGTCATACGGCATCATTCTCTGGGGGAAAGCAGCTGATATTGGTAAAATATTAGTAATTCAAAAAAGGGCCATTTATAAAATGAAACCACGAGAATCTTTGAGAGAAATATTCAAAGATATTAATATTCTCACAATAGCTTCACAATATATATATGAAAATTTGTTTAACACACATAAAAATAGAGATGGAATTCAGCAAAATAGTGACCTTCATAGAATCAGCACTAGGAATAGACATAAATTATACATCCTTAGGTTTCGACTAGAAAAAGTAAATATGTAAGTCCTTTATGGGGAACACGGTGCGCTTATATAATAAGCTTTCTGAAAATGCTAAACTACACTAAACTACCTATTAAGAAATTTAAAGCATACATAAAAGTATTTTGGAAAAAGCTTATTATAATATAAATGACCATATTATTGAAAATAATGCATGGCCTCATGTAGCTCTGCCGTCAGACAGTTAACCGACACACTTGAAATTTATAAACTCTCTTGTGTGTATGTATTGTATGTATATCTCTATGTATTTTGTAGTTAAGGTAGTTATAAGATGGATCTTATAAAAAAGCGCTAGGACCAAGACGAGTTTCTTTCAATCAAATTCAAGTTTCAATCTCTCTTTTTATCTCCTTTCCTTCAGCCTTAATGCCCACGTCTCAGCTCCATAGAGATTTATATATAACACTAAAAAAAATGCTATATTATAATTAAATTTATTTTTTAAAAAAAGCAAGAATAGTATCACAAACGGGTGCTAGAAATCCGTAACGAAGAATCCAAGCGCCCTCGCTACCACAATTAAACATTGTTGCTGTTTTTCTATTTCATTTTCGCGGAGATACGGTTTCAGAGACAGCCTATTAAGAACACCTTGTTAACTATAACAACGATGCCTTATACCTTGTATGTGAAAACATGTAAATGGCTTTCTTGTTCAATGTTCTATGTTATATGTTTTTCCAGGAAATTCATACGTATTATTCATAGAAACACCCAGACTCGAGACAAACACTTGCAGATTATACAAACATTTGTCTTGCAGAGGGAATTAAGCCAGCAAACTTCTGCGACAGGTGGACCTTGGCCCACAGCGCCACATACTTTGTCAAGATATAATTTTCAAATGAAAATTATGAAAATTAATCGAATAAAAATTATGTTCAAAACCACTATAGTTTTAGAAGTTGTCAGGATACTATATAACACCCAGACATAGAACAAACATCTATGTTCATAACACGAATGTTTGTCTTGGGAGGGAAACTAACCTTCAATCGCAGATGGCAAAGCCACCAACTGAGCTTTGAGGCGAGTCAATTTAAAGCTAAAATTTAAAGCAACAGGAATATTCAGTAATTCAGTCTGGTTACTTAAGTCCATTTTAAGGTTTCGAAGTCCACCAAAGAACCCATTAACATTCCCCAAGTCTGTCTGTCTGTCTTACCCAAATCAGCGTACACAGATTAGACTTATCAGTACACAACTATTAGTCTTATCGTGTTGAATTTTGCACGGTAATTGGTTAAGCTCAACCCTTCTCACCCTTAATAATATTTATCAGATAAAATTGTACAAGTAAGTTGGTACAACAAGTGGTTTGTATAAATGAACCAACCGTTTGCTCGGCTCTGTGGTTCCACTAGCGCGGAGGCCACATCGATCAACTCGCTCTGAAAACTGTAAAAAGCGTTAATTCCACCCCCGTTCTATCGTAACTTCGCTAAATTGTCGGAATTAGGAAATACTTTAGACCTTTGAATATTACAAGTTGGTACGAAATTACGAAATAGGGCAATAGCAAATAGCAGGGGAGAATAGTTGTTAAATTATGTTTGACTAGCTGTTGCCCGGAGCCTCCCACGCGTGGTACTTACATAAATTAACTGGCCTGTCAGCTCTGTTGGTAGTAGCTCTGCCTTCTGCGCTGTAGGTTGAGGGTTCAATTCCCTCCCTGAATAAACATTTGTGTGAAGAACATTGGAACACAAAAATTGGTTTTTGTTCCATATCTGGGTGTAATAAAGTATCATAAGTATATAAAAATATATAATATAAGTATTCTATCAGTCATCTAGTCATCTAGTAGATGGTGTTGTGTGCATTGTCCTGCAATATTTATTATTATTATTAAAGAGTAACCTACGTCACTCCCCAAGATACAATCTATTTCTGAACCAAATTGCATCAAGACTCGTTCAGCCGTTAAGCTGTGAAAAGGTGACAAATAAATACAAATTGACAGACTTTCGAATGAATTATATATTAGTCTAGATATGGATTTTAGGAACATGTTCACAAAATAACGTACGATTATTTATTGATAACTAAATGATAACACTATCCGTGTACGTTATGGACCATGGTATTTATTTTTGAAGGGTTTTATTATCGCTTTTGTATCAAAATGGAACGATATCGCAAATAAGCCGATATTAATTTTATTTTTTTGTACACCCTAACCATCGATAAAGCACACGGGTCACCCGATGTTAAGTGGTTACAGTAACCGCCTTTTCTAAAGTCGTGGTTTCGAATCCGGTCGTGCACCAATGGCTTTTTCTGTTCGTAAAACTGTCATGCGCTATACGCTATACCAGTGGGGCGATTATGGAATTTTGATACTATCAAAACTTTGATACTAATCGCTTTCAGTTACTATTGATAAATTGGTATTACGGAAGGTTAATGTCGATTGTCATACATGCTGTCATATGAATAGAAACCGAACGTACGTAATAGTAATCCATCTTGTCAAAACTGATTTTAATTACAATCAAACTAATAATATAACTAATTTTAGTTAAAACTCTGTGTTGATTGTAATCTGTTTTGTTAATTTAATAAATAAATAAACTAATGGTTAAATTATGCCGATTGCTAATCGAAACTGATGAACATTGGTTGTGTCAAAAGTTCCATAATCGCCATACAGAACTCTGAAACAGTGTAGAGAACATCGTAAGGAAACCGGCATGTCGTAGGAACTAAAAAATTCAAAACAATGTACTGAAATGCATGAAAGGAGCCTTTAAGGCGCTTAAATCCCTTCACCACACTGGTTTGAAATAACTAGTGACACGATATGATAGATAGATACGCTTTACACAAAAAGAACTAACAAAAAATGAACGTGTCGCGGGACACGCGTTTGGAACGAAGTCCCATTCGTATGCAGGGTTGGCATAATTAATCATTAACGTGCCAGGCTCTCATTCTCTCTACCCACTCATTTATTTTAATTATTTATGCAATAAATTACTCATCATCATCATAGCAGCCTTTATGAAGTCCACTGCCTTCTCCATCCACCGACTTCCTGCGATCTTTACAATGTCGTCAGTCCATCGGGTGGAGGGTCGTCCTACGCTTCGTTTTCCTGTCCTTGGTCGCCATTCGAGAACTTTTATTCCCCAACGGTTATCAGTTCTGCGAGCTATATGGCCTACCCATTGCCACTTCAACTTGCAAACTTTGGTTCTTCTACGGATTTCTTCGTAGCGGATTTTATCACGTAGTGAAACACCTAACATAGCTCTCTCCATAGCAAGTTGCGCGACTCTGAGCTTGTGTATGAGGCCAATAGTTAGCGACCAAGTCTCAGTTCCATAAATCATCACTAGCAACACGCACTAATTGTAGACTTTCGTCTTGAGGACCTGCGGAAAGTCTACAATCAGTGCGTGTAAATAAATAATAATATTCATAAATTTATTTGCAATATATATATATTTATTTGTTTTTAAAAGATTGTGTTAATCATACAAGAAATTTTGTAAATTTTGTACATATTTTGATTTCGTACAATATTACTCAGTTACTGAGGTACAAACTGTTATTAACATAACAATGAAACTCAATGAGGTAACATGTTTTAGACGTGAAACAATGATTATTATAAATTTTCATCAGAACATTCAATCATTAACATTATTATAAATACAAAATATAAAATAGTGGTCGCCCACTGGTCGAAATTCGACCATAATTAATTAATAAATAAAGTATTTTTATGCTTAATAAAAAAAAAATTGCATTCTGCACTCCTCTATATAAACTATACCTAAGTGTGCATTTCATACTCCTCCGTCCGCGCATGTTTCGTAAAAAAGGGTACAAAGTTTTTGCTTCACGTATTAATATGGGATATATATATATATATATATACGTTACGTTACGAAAACGCATTACGAAAAACCGTAAGAGAAAGAGTGAATGAAGGAGACCAATAACTAGTCTCCCACATATATATATATATATATATATATATATATATATATATATATACTCTACTACTATATATATATATATATATATATATATATATATACAGTAACTACACAGATACAGATAACTGTATCTGTAACTGTATCAGTTATCGGTCTCCTTCATTCTCTCTTTCTCTTACGGTTTTGCATAATGCGTTTTCGTAACGTAACGCGTTACATTTTTTCTCGGCTAGGTCCCCTCGCAACCCGTGATAAGGAATTTCGTTCCAGAAAGAAAGACTAACAATACAGTTGTACCTTGAGCGGCCTTATCGCAACCTTTGGATGGACAGGATAGACATAAAGACGTCGGTGATAAAAAGAAGTGCGTTATATTTCACGTAATATAGCGGTCTTGTTTTGTAGAAGCTCAGTGCCTTAGGTACACGTATTAAAGCCATATTTTTATGACTTGGAAGTGCTTGGGTTGATCGCGGCTTACGGGATAGGTATCGGCGTTTACCGCCTCCTTGGGAAATCCAAAGCGCCGAGCTTCGGTGTGACATAGTACAGCTATTAAAAGAATAGTAATTACAATACCAGATGGTACTTACAACAGCATGCAAATAAGGTACAATAATTACATATTCAAAACTAAAACGAAACCCGATTTCATTGAATGAAATTTAAGCATATAATATTTTTTTGTGAAACTTAGAAGTATTTTGTTAATATATAATATGGGTATGAGACAGCAAGGCTTTGGAGTAAACGAAAATATCATCGATCCATACAATTTTTAGATTTTTGTTGATATTTAGGGTTCCGTACCTCGAAAGGAAAAAACGGAACCCATATAGAATCACTTTGTTGTCCGTCCGTCCGTCTGTCACTGAATTTAATAAAGTATTCAGTTCCATTTTCACATCCAAAACTATTGTGGTCTCTGGCAGTTCAACATTTTGTGAGTGGGCAACAGCAGGTATTCATAAGAGTAGGCGTACCTTGTATGAATTGTACAGTGAAAAACGGTATAACTTTAGTGAAGAGTTTAAAGAAAAAGTTAAAAATTACTCAAAAATCTTTAAAAATGTTTGTCGCTTTGCTAAATCTCAGTATTTAAGTTTAAAAATTCAAAACAGTCAAGATAAAATAAAAGCAACTTGGAAAATAATTAATAGTGAGACCGAAAAATCCAAAACTCATAAAAGTGTAATAAATTTATATATCAACAATAATATCATTAAGCAAGATATAGATGTAGCAAAGGCATTTGAAACTTTTTTTACTGATATTCCAGTCTCCACTACAAAGTCTTTAAACTCTTCTCATGTAATAGCAGAATCATTGTTAAAAGATAGTTTACCTGAATGTGTCACACATTTTTACTTTGAACATGTGGACAGTAACGATATTATCAAGGCATTCAAAATGATTAATGTAAAAAAGACCACTGATCTCTGGGGCATTTCTGTTAGTGTTATAAAACCACTAATTGACATTATTGCACCAGATCTAGCTTTCATATTTAATCAATGTATTGACAGTGGAGTATTTCCTGATTTAATGAAACATAGCAAGATCATACCTCTATTTAAAACTGGTAGTCATTCCAATCCTAGTAACTTTAGACCTATATTAGTACTTCCTACATTTAGTAAAATATTTGAAAAACTTATGCTAAACCAATTACAACGGCATTTTAATACCAACAATTTACTTGACAGTAAATAATTCGGATTTACAAAGGGACGCTCAACGACTGATGCCGGTGTTGAGTTAATATTACATATTTTTGATATCTGGGAGGAATCACGCGATGCCTTAGGTATTTTTTGTGATCTGTCGAAAGCTTTTGATTGCGTTCATCATGAAACTCTAATCAGCAAACTACATCACTATGGTGTTAAGGGAGTTTCACTTAAGCTTCTTACATCCTACTTAAGTGACCGAACACAACGAATAGATGTTAATGGAAAGCGTTCACCAGGTTCAATGGTAAAAATGGGTGTACCACAAGGATCAATACTCGGGCCATTCTTGTTTTTAATTTATATAAATGATCTACCTAAACTTGTAAAGGATGATCACGAGATTGTACTGTTTGCTGATGACACGTCACTTTTATTTAAATTAAAGCGACGACTTACTAATCTTGACGATGTAAACAATGCAATCTCTAAAGTTGTAACATGGTTTAACGTAAACAACATAATACTAAACGAGAAAAAAAAGAAATGCGTTCGTTTTATACTGCCCAACGTTAAACAGGTGAAAGCTAATGGAAAAATTATAAACGAAAAGATAGATCTCGTCGACACCACAGTGTTCTTAGGCATTACTTTAGATAATAAACTGCAATGGGGCCCGCACATAGATAAATTGTCGAAGAGACTCAGCTCTGCGGCATACGCTATATGACTGACAGTTGCAAACCATTATTTATTAAGCATAAAATTCTTGCACTTCCGTCACTATACATTTTTGAAGTTGCGTTATTTGTAAGAAAAAACAGTCATCTGTTTTTAAAAATGGCTGACGTTGCTGTGCGTAACAGACGAGATAACAACAGACTCTGTACGCATAGTTGCAAAATTGCACTGTTATATAAAAGCTTAGTCTGTATGGCACCTAAAATATATAATAAGATACCTAAGTCATTTTTAAATGTTAGTGAGATTAGTTTAAAGCAAAATTAAAACAATTATTAGTAAGTAAGTGCTACTATAATATTAATGACTTCTTAGCTGACGATTTGAAACATTGACATTTAATTCAATAATTTTATAAAACTATGTATTTAATACAAACATAATTTTCAATATTTGCATGCCTAATTTTATGGTGGAACATAACAGAACCATTCAATATATTTAAGACCTACAACTGTAACCCACATTATGTTGAAGCAAATAAATTAATCTTTATCTTTATCTTTAACGCTGTTAAAAAGATCCGTCATTTTACCGACGTAGATACCGCTAGACTCGTTTACTTCAGCTACTTTCATAGCATTATGTCATATGGCAATCTGTTGTGGGAGAGTGCTGCTGATATTAACACCATATTTGTGCTGCAGAAGAGGGCTGTTCGTGCAATTTATAACATGGGCCCTAGAGAATCACTTAGAAATAAGTTTAAAGAAATGCATATTATGACAGTGCCTTATCAGTATATATACGAAAATTTAATGTATGCACAAAAATATTCATTTATTTAAAAAAAATTGCGATAATCATAGTATTAACACTAGAAATAAAGATAAACTCGCTGTTCCCACTGTTAGGCTCGCTAAAGTTAATAAGTCTTTTATAGGGCAATGTGTACGCTTCTATAACAAGGTCCCAAGCGACGTGTTAGATTTGTCGATTGGCAAATTTAAAAACGTAATTAAACAGAAACTGTCTATTAAGGCATATTATAAAATATCTGATTATTTAGATGACAAAAAAAGCTTGGGATGAATCAGCTCCAACTCGACTCGGCATCCGTAACAAAATTGTCAGGGATCATCCAAAAAAGTGTTAAGACCAGACAAGTTTCTTGCCGGATTCTTCTTGAACTGGGTTAGGAGGAACCGGCACCTACATTCACTAGCATGTAAGAAGACGATTCAAAGTAGTCCTTGTGATTTTATTGAATAAATAAATATTGAATTTTGAATTTTGAATTTCTTAAAGCTGTGAAAAAATTAAACTTCTAAGCCAACGCATTAAAAAGATACAGCCGTTTATGTCGCAAAGTTCCGCAAATTTTCGATACTCGCAAAGGAATCAAAACCTACAGGGTACTTCCCGTGAACTCAGAATCTTGAAGTTTGGTACGAAGCAACGTCTTATAGCACATATAAAGGAAAAATTGCGAAAACCGTAAATTTCTAGATGGATTTCATTTTGCAATAAAAATACCATAACTATGAACCCTCGTTGCGCGGGTCCGAATCGCAGTTGGCCTTTTTTTTAAAAAACCACACGATTAATTTCGATAAAATTTACCTGGGAAGCATTTGAAAAAAGAGCATTTTCCAAATCGGTTCAAGCGTCTTTGAGTAATTGAAGAAAATATATTTAAAAAAAGATTCTGATGAATTGAAAACCTCCTCCTTTTTTGAAGTCGGTTGAAAAGGAGCTTCTAAGGCGTATTTTAATTCATTCACACAACATTGCTTCTAAAAAACTATTGAGACAATAAGAAGAAAAAGAATACACTAGTATAACCTGTTTCTCTAAAGAAACGAAACTTAACTGGCGAGTTTAGTCTTGTCCTCTCCCTTGCTCAATACAAATAGCAATTTTGTGTGAATGAGAAGACACGACTGAAACCGCTTTTTATCTCTATTAATTTTTTTAGTTTGTTTGTTATTATAATCACACAATAAACAATCTTGGTAAGTATTGATATAGGTTTGGACTTGAAATAACATGAAAACATTTGATTAACGTATGCATATTTAAGGAAAGTTACAAAAAAAATATAAACATCTTAACTGATTCAGATCACGATAGTAGCTAAATAAATTCAAGCCAAGTATTAATATTTTTTTTTATATAATATTAAACTAGACATAAAACCATTTTACACTAGTTAAAAATTAAAATTCAACATACATTACAAGTCAAACAATACATAGGTCAAGAAAAGAAAAATACAAAAAGAATAATATTAAATTAGTCACTTATATACTTAAAAATATTATAAAGCTTAAACATCACAACTAGCTGCTGCCCGCGGCTTCGGCGGCTTCTATCCTTCTCCAAGGTCTCATGTAACTCTATACCAAAATTATCAAAATCGGCTGAGCGGTTTAGGCGTGAAAACGTGACAGACAGACATACAGACAGAGTTACTTTCGCATTTATAATATTATGTATATAATATATAAAGTAAGGATTAAGGACTTATGAACGCTATGCCTGTAATCTCAAACGGTGATAGAAATATCGTTCGGAAACCGTGCAACCGTGGAATCTAAACAGTTCGAAGATGAAAACCAAGTGCACGAAATTAGTTTCTGAGACGGGACTAAACCTTTTATCACTCTCTGGTTGATAAGAAGAAGACTAACTTATTTGAATGCTTTGAATGAATGATGGACAGGTCAATGACCTTTATCAATAATTCCTGCTTACGTTCCGGCTGCGTTTCTAGTTATTTTATACTATGCCACTAGCACAGGGAATACCCTCGCACATAAAGTTGTATTCATGGCATTTTTATGGCTAAAAAGTAGCTCAACCCTTAACGTGGGTTACGAAAACTATTTTTGGACTGAATGTCATATCTCACAAAGCTGGCTTTGTAAAGCTTTATAAGGAGTTGTGTAAATTTATGAAATGCCACGGGTTTAATAATTATTACTTACTCCTTACTTACATACTCCATTGGCGCAAAATGATTCTTGGTCTCAGAAACGGGAACTCTCCACCTTCTGCGGTTCTTTGCATTCTCTTGCCAGTTATCAGCTGCAAGCTCAAGCAGGTCAGCTTCGACTCTATCGCTCCAACGATATTTGGGACGACCAACCGGGCGACGACCAAGTGCTCAGCCCAAGAATGCTCTCTTGAATACGATCTTCACCCATTCGTTGAATATGGCCGAGCCAACGGAGTCGGTTTGTTTTAAATTCTCCTATAATGTTTGGCTCGGCAACGAGGTCTTCAATTTCAACGTTTTTTCAAACCCTCCAGCTGCCATCCTCCCTCTTTACAGGTCCCTGCATTTTTCGGAAAATTTTAGTAGCAGAGAGGAAAATTCTCCGAAAAATCTAAAGTAAAAAAGGAAAATCAAAAGGAAAGGAAAGGAAAAGGATAACCAGCTCTTAAGCTGGTTTTTCTCTTTTAAGATCCAGTGTCCAAGCTACAGAACCATACAAGAGAATTGGTCTTATAACTGTTTTAAACATGCGAATTTTGGTTCTTCTGCTAAGAAGCTTGGACACTAGTACCTTGTGCAGAGCAGCACTACATCGTAAAAAGTTCTGTATACGCATTTGAATTTCCTCTTCACGGGTATTTGTGTCAGTTATAGTACAGCCCAGGTATATTTGGCAACTCCCTTAAACGTAATATTACCAACTTGTAAATTTTGACACATTGTACGAGGATTTCTGAACCGCTTTATGTGGAGATACTCAGATTTCTCGGGACTGATTCAGATTTAGATATTTATTTCACCATCATCGTTACATTGCATAACATTGGCATGTCAAAGAAAAAATAATTTAAGTTAATCTTAAAACGATGTACAGATAAGTATAGGTACTTGGTACAGCTATATTTTAAAGGTCATTGGTAGTTGGCAAGGTTCTATGAATGCAATTCAGAAAATGAACAGCTCATGTATTCGCTGATGTTGTAGAATGGGTGACACTCAACAAATATTTTTATTTTAGTTTTGAATTCATTTATGGGTAGTCGTGTTATTGCTAAAGGCAACTTATTATAGAGTACGAGCTTTAGACATTCACCTTGTTTTAAAAGTTTTTACTAATCTAGTCCTCGGTACGTGTAGTTTCTCTTTATTGCGAGTGTTAAAATTGTGAATGTGCATTTCATTGGGAATTCAGCTTTTTTCGAATGTTTTTCTAAGAGGGAATTCATAATAAACAGAGAATTCATAATATTTTTTTTTTTTTAAATAAGCTCTCACCGACGTTAACCTATGTAGCCCGTATATAATACGCAGTGACTTTTTCTGACAAACAAGAACACTGTTAATTTGGGAGGCATTTCCCGAAGACGAATGACATCGTTAAGACTTGCGTGGTGGGCGATCTGACTTACGGCCCCAGACCACGATGACCCGTGGAGACTAAGCTGGTCGACCGCTGTACCACACTGGCACTGATAAGGGGTGCAGCACCGAGCACCTACATTTCAGTCTAACTAAATTATAAATGGCCATTATTCAGTAGATAAATGTACTTACCTGCTGCGGTATATTTCATTATGTTCAATGGTTTTATTCAATAAAACAGTATTGACTTTCACTTTATCAATCCCCTCAGGCTAGTACCTAAGCTAACTTTCGAACACAATATTTAACTACAAATTGGCATGCGCGCGCATCGCGAAAGTTGCAATATTAACGGTATAACATTGACTTGAAAAATTTATTAACTTTCTAATTGGTTTCTTCGGAGTTGCTGAAGTTAGTGTAAACGTACTGAATCGCCGAGACCGAAGCTTAATCGACAGCATAAAACGGCCTCGGCAGAATGGAAGCACTGAGATGAAAACAATTCGTTTTTTTTCTCGCGTGTCAATGATACAACTTATATTCATCCAAACTTGATTATTAAACGAAGTAGTAAAGTTCTCTCCTAACTACACTACGCGCCTAGCTCTCTAGATTAGTGTTCTATTTATACCTATTACAATCTAATACCACCACTGAGTACTTTGTTTGGATTTAATCGATTATTTTTGTGGGTAGATTCAAGGACTTCTTCAGAGCTGGTCTCGCCCCCGGCAATCATTAATATTAAAGGCTAAGTAAAATCTTATTGATGCATTTCTTACTGTGATTAGGGAGTGTGTAAAATATGCCGGGATGGAAGGCTAACTAATATTTTCTGAATAATTTGAAATATAATAATTAGTTAATAATTAAATAATAAAATACACTACACGCCTAGACCTCTTTATTAGTATTTTATTTATACCTTATATTTATGAAACTACTCGTAGACTTTAAGAGTTCTCAATTGAATATCTTAAATACAGAATTTTATAACGATCAATACTTTTATTATTATTTTTTCTAGTATAGTATAGTATAGTATTATTCTACTAGGTTGGGGAAAAAGTTTCTTCGCATTTTTTAAGAAAATTCAAAACATTTTTTAATATAGTTTATTTACATTTAACTAAAGTATGTAGGTACCATTTTGTTCGATAACTTTTTGCCATCTTGTAGGTAGGGACATGATCCCATTGCTATAGAAATTTTGGGACTTCTGATCAAAATACCGCGACAAGTGGTTTTGGCAGTCCTCTCGTGATATTAACCTGACACTGCCTATAGAATTCGGAAGAGACCGAAACAGGTGGAAATCTGAAGCTGCAAGGTCAGGACTATACTGTTGTCTTGCTCATGGTGTCAATGTCACTGGGGTAATGGTGCGTGCCATGCGTACTAAATGTTCTGGAATTGAATCCACACTCTCTCAGCGAACATTTTAACCATCGACGAAACCAGCCAGCCAGTATTAATAAACCTCCTAAATATAAGGCTTATTAATGAATTAATAATCTGATAAAGATGCAAGATCCTAACAATGCCTTAGCGAGAAACACCGGCCTTCATTGACTCGGCCTTTCATTGAAGAAAGATAAGTGCACGACTGCGAGAGTCTTCAAATTATTGGGGTTAGTCTAACTAACAGTGCTGCCGTGCTGACTAACAGAAGTGCTGGCAATAGAGAAGGAAATCTTAAAACAAGCCCGGCTCGGTGCCAGCCGTTATGCACCTGCAACCAAACCGACACAGCATGTACTGATTCATCTTTCCTTCGGGTCCTGTCGGCAAGGTCGAAAGCTTACATGAAACTTACCTAAGTGCACGAAAGGATCCTCTGAGGCGCACTTTAATCCTTTGACCACACTGGTTAGGTTAGTAATATCTAGTGACACGATAAGAAGAAGTGGACAAAGGTTGGTTACAACCTAGCTTTTAGGTATTAACCCAGGATTGTATGACCATTCGTTCTAATATCTAAATAATCTCAATATTCTTAACGTTAGTTTTGGACAGCATTTGGACACCACATCGTGTCCAAATGCTGTCCAAAACTAACGTTCTAAGAGCCAATAGCGTTGCAGTTTTGATAAAATGCCGCATTTTTGTTTTCATAAAAACATGCATCTTAGTTATTTATTTATTTACTTTAATTAACACGGCACAATACCAATTATATTAATTAAACATAATAATATTCAAGAGAAAGAAAGAAAAAAAAAATCACAAATAAAAAAGCAAGTTTTAAAAACAGTCAATTAAAACAGAAATAATACTAATAATGATCAAATCGAGACAAAATAAATTAAACACAATTTTACAATTAATAATCTAAAAAATATAAAAATTTTAAAAATACAAAATGTCGGGAGCAATATAATAAAATACACATACAAATTAAGAAGAACGCTCACAAAAACACAAACAATCATTCAATACTTTAGACCAGCTATCAGCAAAAAGGTCACAGTCAGGGTTTATGTCTAAAAGAGCGTTAAGCGCGGTAAGAACACGTGGGATGGGGGAGTTAGCTCGAGCTACCGTCCGGCACAGCGGTACGGCAAACAATAAAACAAAAGTTATGGCTATAGATGAACAGATCAGAAAAAATAGAGAACAGCGAGGCCGCTATGAACTACATACATTAACAACTTTTTTGATTATATGTTGCTATATGTACATATAGGTCTGAAATATATTTTAGTTACAGAAATAATTACAGAAATGTACAAAATAATATACAATAATATAAAATACACGTGAAACAATTGAGCTATCTAAGGACCGTTTAAAACGATCTATAGATAGCTCAACTGATCCAGATCACTGCCAGAGGGCAGCGTTCCCAAGATACTGCCGGCATTACCACGTTGGATGGCAATGCTAATACGCTGATAATAATAATGATAATTAACAACCATAATTTCTCCGACATTGTCATTTTTTTCCATACAGCCAATAGTTTTAGAAACTGTATTCTTAAAGTTTTCTTTGATAATTGATAAGGTAGTTTTATTTTGTATTGTTTTTTTCTATTGTATTGTATAGAGTTTAAATGTCCACTTTCTTTTTCTCCATATGAATAATGTAACTGTGGAAACTTTACTGGACTATGTGTTATACTCTTTGTGTTACTTATAAGCAAAATACTGTCTGTTTGTTTCCCAAATAAAATAATATATATATATATATATAATAATAACTATTCTCCACCATACAATAAGTCAAAATTGGCGAAAAGGTTCAGTTTCTTTTAGCTAAATTATATACTATATAAGACTCTGAAACGGTCTGAACCGATTTCGATGAAATTCTTAGAAAATATTCAGATTACCTTAGCGTGTGATCCTGTGAAGTGAGGTAGAGATCGGATCAACAGAACTTTTTTTTGCAAACATCAAATTGGGTATGGATATAGATTGTATCTTAGGAACGGACATAGGCTACTTTTTATGTATGTACTATGCGTGCGAAGCCGCGGGCAGAAGCTAGTTTCATATAATATAATATTAAACTATTTCGTAAAACATTTCGGGCTTCTCCAAACAACAGTTTATAAAGTATGATATCATGATCATGTAAAAAAGCGCTAGGACCAGGACGAGTTTCTTGACAGTTCTTCTCGGGCTTGGGTTCGGAGGAATTGGCACCTAAATTTACCTAGTTTGTAAGGCGTTTTAAAGTGATCCTTGTGATTGTATTGAACAAAATATCTTCTGACTTGACTCGACTTGACCATAAATGTATTTAAAAATACATATTAATAACCAGATCACCATAATACAAGCTATGCTTGGTTTAATATTAATTACATGCATAAGCTCTCTCTACAGCGCCCGATTTGGCTCCGGAATCAGTTGATGGACTTCCTGGTCATGGAAGATCATTTCCAAGTGTTTCTGCAAAGTTGGGTGTTGCTGGTTATAGCTCCTTCTAGATTAGTTACCTATACTATGAGTGCTTCATAACAGACTATAAGCGGACAGAGCCCAAACCAAGTCACTGTTAAATATTCAAAGGTAAGTGTTTCTGCAAAGTTGGGTGGTGCTGGTTAGAGCTCCTTCTAGATTAGTTACCTATACTAGAGTGCTTCATAACAGACTATAAGCGGACAGAGCCCAAACCAAGTCACTGTTAAATATTCAAAGTTAATTATACCACAGTCAAGTACATCAAAGAAAATACCTGACACTTTAGTTTTATAATAACGGCCGTAAATCAGCGTTGAACGCAATATTTTTAGTATATCAACCAAGGGACTACTGATTGACGACCTCTTTGGCGCATTGGGCTAAGGCCTGGCTGAGACGCAGATGATTGCGGGTACGATTCCAGCCGCGGGACATCTGCAAGTATTTGTCTCGGGTCTGAGTATTCCAAGTCATGTGGTATATCAGTCATGTGGTACCTATAACACAAGCTCTGCTTACTTTGGGACCAGATGATGCTGTGTGAAATTTCCGGAATTATTTATATATTTATAAGTGCTGCCATCTATCAATGATTAAAATAAAAACATTTTGATAATGTCAAGTGATAATACCGTTACAAAGTTGCAGTCGATCGTAATTTTTAACCGACTCCAAAAAAGGAGGAGGTTCTCAATTCGTCGGAATCTTTTTTTTATGTATGTTCACCGATTACTCAAAGACGCCTGAACCTATTTGGAAAATTCTATTTTTTTTTCAAAGGGTTTACTCCGCTGGATTTAAATTTAAAATTTAAATCCACATATAAATTTTAACGAAATTGGTCGAGGCATTTTTTTAAAAATCAACAAAAACATTAAAATTGTATAGGGACATCGATAATATTTTTTATATACATTAAGTTGGTTGTCTTTTTAGTTTTTAAAACGTAATTATTTTATTCTAAATATCATCGCGGAATGACCGTCTAGGATTTTCTTGGATTCCTTGTCGTACAAATCACATTGCAACATAATAATACAATTGTTTATACTTGTTCTGATAATTCGCCTTTTATTGATTAAAAATGCACTAAGATTAGAGCTATGTTACTTCGTAAACTGTTAAACAATGAACCATGTATTCTCCCTCCACTTAACTTTTTGCTCGATAGTCATACATATGTAATAGTCTCATACATATATTTAATAACATCAGAATTTAAGATGGAATAATTTTACTTCTTCACCATAAATATATTATTAATTTAACCGACTTCAAAAAAGGAGGAGGATCTCAATTCGTCAGAATCTTTTTTATATATTTTTATATTCACCGATTGCCTACTCAAAGACGCCTGAACCGATTTGGAAATTTTTTTTTTTTAAAGGGTCCCATAAATTTTTTATCGAAATCGGACCGATGTCGGTTTTAAAAAAAATTATATAAATGTATACATTGATATTTTAATATTGACATTGACATGATATTTTCGTTTACTCCGAAACCTCACTGTCTCATTGCAGCAGTGCGTTTAGTTGGCCTACCCATATTATACATAAACGATGTACATCTACTTCCCACTAAAAATTATTTTAGGCTCTAATTTAATTCAATGTAGTCGGTTTTCTTCTTAGTTTTAAAAACATATATAAACATAGTTTATATAATTTAGTTAAACACCCACCAATGTTCAGAAGAACAGTCACCTGTAACACACCTATACCATTAGCTACAAGAGACAGAGCCCCATCACAAATGTGAAGGTCCTACATTTAATTGAACTTTTTGAATTAAACTCCTGAATTAACCATTTTGAATTATGTATTTGTCATAAAAAATTGGATCTATCACGTCTGACAATAACGCTCAAAATCACGTCCAAACAATGTTATCAGAAAATGATGGCTGTCACAAGACGTCGGCCGCTTCTCAGCAAACTGGCCTATTACGAAAACCACTCGCAGTCTCAAAGAACAATCTATTTTCTTGTTAGCACGAACGCAATGCAATTAATTTGAATACGGTCGTATACAGCGTGCTCGCTGTTCAGAAGTTCAAACGAAATATGAAATAGACATATCAAAATAAAGATCATAGACTTTTGTAAGTATTTCAATCACGTCTTATAATCTAAACTAAATTATAGATACGTAATAAAGAGAACAGATATATATTTAACTGTGAATGTCTGTTTGAAATGGATAATCTCACAAACTTCTGAACCGATTTTAAAAATTAATTGCAGAAAAACTCACATATGATGATAAATATCCCGTTTTTAACGAAAATTATGTTCAAAATCATGATTGTTTTAAATTTTAATATACTTAGACAATAAATTTAAATACAGAAATAGTTGCAGAAATGTACAGAATAATATACAATAATATAAAATACATGTGTAAAGTTGAGCTATCTAAGGACCGTTTGAAACAATCTATAGATAGCTCAACTGACCCAGATCACTGCCAGAGGGCAGCGTTCCCAAGACAAGCGGCATTGCCAAGTTGAATGGCAATGCTAATGCGCTGAGACAGATAACCAGATAGCATAAAATATAGGTAGTAGGTACCAATTGGGTTTTTTTTTGTAATTTATAAATATAATAGTAAGTAATCTCTTTATCTTCAAAACTTGAAGATAAAGAGATTACTTAGTGAGTTGTACATTTTGATATACACACGTGGTACGTGGTTTTACTCACGTACCTATTATTTTGATATCACGACTGTTTTTATTCACATAGAGAATCTACATCAGGGTGAGCTTGATCCGAGGTCCGAGAGTTGCCACGAGCGTTCACGGTTTGCACACACATGGAGGCACAGTGTCGGTGCCTCCATCGACAAAATAATACGTGAATAAAACTTGCATTTATCAAAATGCAGGTTATCTTATATATCAATATATTTTTGAACTAAATAACCACCTGTATACATTGTATACGCCTTTCACAAAGCAATATTCTTGATTGAGTTCTATCGAAGAGCGAGACGCCATCTTGTGGTAATTTGAAATGCAAATAGCTGATCGAGCTATTAATTTTGTAGTAATATGAGTACTGAAACTACCTGTGAAAATATTAAAAATAGTTAATACATAATTTTGATAATCTGATTATAAAATTAATGAAATGAAATTAATGATTATCAGAAGATAATCATTAATTTCATATTATTACACTCATACATCAGAGAAAAATATCTGATGTATGAGTGTAATATTATGAAAATGCAATTAAATAAAAGTAAATAAAAACATACGAGTGAGTACGAGAATACATCATAAACATGACATGAATGTTAAATATACATTACCAAACCATTTTTCACATATCTAGTATCGATATTAATATATTATTAATTAGTTTTAGGATTTTGAATATTAATTATTATTTTCTGTACATTTTTGTAACGAAATTTGTAGATATACTATTCCGTCAAGAAAATTCCGGGAGACCATTAATAATACACAAAATGTTGGTTTTTCATTCAAATGTATTTTATCGCCTTCGATGTATGCTCGTTTAGAAACGATACACTTACGCCAACGAATAATCCAATCATTAAAACATTTATTAAACGCTTTTTCCGGAATTGAGTTCAGTTCTCGTCGCGAATTCTCCTTTATGTTTTCTACCGAAATCTAATGAAAACGGGTGGGTGAAGAAAAAGAAAAAGAAAAAAGTCGGCTGGAGCCATAACCGGTGAATAAGGTGGTTGCTCGATGGTATTTTTGAGTTTTTGGTCAAAAATTTGCTCACAATGATGGCCTTGTGCAAAGGCGCATTATCGTGGTGCAAAATCCATGAATTTTCTTTCCACAAATCTGGCCTTTTTCGTCGAATTTGCTTAAACGCCTCATAACGCTCAATAATAAAATGAAATTCGCAATACACACTAGTAATTAATTAATTAACACACTAATGATCTAACTAAAAACAACACTGTATTTAATTTAAATAACAGATGCAACTCAAACTTCGCGCCGAAATGGAAAACAGTTGTGCCTATCAAACAACAAAAAAAACAAAAAATTTAGTTTGAAACCATGTATGCAATGAATATATGCAAATGTATTATTAATGAGTATTAGATTTTTTGAATATTCATTATTGTATTCTGTACATTTTTGTAACTAAATTTGTAGATAAAGTAGATATATCACAGTTTCTTCTTTATCCATTAGCTCATTCACCTCATAAAACGCCTGCCCGAGGAGCCACGTTTTTAGTTTTGATTTAAAACTCGGGAGACTAGAAGAGTCTATTAAATGCTCTGGCAGTTGGAAACGCTAAGGTAATAACTTTAGCTAAACTAATCAAGATACTGACAAAATAATAATTATAATGAAGTCTGAATGAATGAATATATAATCCCGAACATTTAACACAGCATAATCTAGCCCCAAAGTAAGCAGAGCTTGGGTTATGGGTACAACATGACTGATATACTACTTATATACTTAACTTTGGAGGTGTGCTGGTTGGATTGGCCGTTATAAATTAGGTTCTAATTCTTTTTAATTCAGTTAAAATCCCCAATTAAACACATATAACAACATATCTATGAAGTACAGAATTGCAATTATCAATGTAGTGCTCCAACTCTGTAACGCTAACAGGACAAGGTAGGTAAATTGCGCATAGCGCGAGTTCATTAAAGGTATTACAGTGGAGTATTTGGACTACTATTATTATGATGTTTCTATCCCGACTAAAGACTGCGTATCTGAGATCGGACAATAATCGCTACTAGAACTAAGCCTCTATAGAATAAATGGGTATTGGTAAACGAGCCCTCGAGTACTTTTGTAGTAAATACTTACGGAATTAATTGTGGTAGTTGAGGGGGCCGATGCAGATTTTTTCTTTAAGTTTGCTATTAGCACTCGTGTTCTTCACGACTATGAACTCGGAGTCTACGGTCCTTCCAAAAAAAAGCTGCGGATCCACACATATTGGTATCCTGTCTCCCTTGCTGCTTGATTCGCTGCAGCGTGTAAGGTTTTATAACGTGCACACGCGTAGTGTTAGGCTCTTGCCGAATTGGTGCTTTGTAGCTTTTAGCCACCTTGGGTGCAGCTTCCTGACATTAGGGGCAATTCCAGTCTTTGAATGAATCAGTGCTAACAGGTCGTTTTTTCTTTCCTGGGTACAGCGTAGTTCCACTATGTTGTTGCTTCGAGAGAACCGATAAACCAATGAAAATTCTAATATTTTTATTCAATACAATCACAAGGATCACTTTGAAACGTCTTATTACTAATTAAATTTAAGTGCCAATTCCTCCTAACCCGAGTTCAAGAAGAACAGGCAAGAAACTCGTCCTGATCCTAGCGTTTTTTAGGGTCGTCTTATAAATAGCTCAACTACGAAAAACTATTATAAGATAACAGTAGTTTATAAATTACGAATCTGTCAGTTAACTGTCTGAGGACTGATCAGCTTGAAGCCATGCATTTTTATCAATAATATTGTCATTTATATTATAACTAGCTGACCCAGCCACGCGTTGCTGTAGGTCAGTAGTTCTAATACGTTGAACCCATATACGCTAACCTCTAATATTATCAAAGTTTCTCTATTATATAATGCATGTATTATACATATAAACCTTCCTCTTGTATCACTCTATCTATTAAAAACCGCATTAAAATCAGTTGCGTAGTTTTAAAGATCTAAGCATACATAGGGACAGAGAGACAGCGGAAAGCGACTTTGTTTTAATTCGCTTTCTTCAGAAGACTACCCTTTATGGAAGCCCTGAATTTATTCCATAAAGATCCTCCATAGAGTAATACTACAAATGTATAATGTAGGTATATTATATATATTTATAAATTCCTAACAGATAAGTTGACGGGTAGCGGTAAAATTGCAAACACATGAGACATTGAATAATTATTAAGCAATACACGAGTATGGTAATTCTTCACTTCGTTTCACAAGATTAATTAATATTGATAACCCCTCGGGAGGTGCAAGAAAGTAATAAACATGCGAAAATACCATCGTCTTACACATCTAAGGGCTGGGAAATAACCCGGCTTTAGTACTGTAATAGCCGGAACGTAATATATACTTGTAGGTAAATTGTTCATACCAAATCATTACATATTACATACATAGTATTAAACAAAGTTGCTTTCCGCTGTCTGTCTGTCCCGTTGTATGCTTAGATCTTTAAAACTACGCAACGGATTTTGATGCGTTTTTTTAAATAGATAGAGTAATTCAATAGGAAGGTTTATATGTATGATATAGTAGAGAAACACTGATAATTTTAGAGGTTTCTAATGTGATGTCGTAAATAAACACATTTTTTTGCGCTTACGTTGCAAACGCTGGCTGAACCCTACGAGATAGATCAAAATAGTGTACCACAGTATTGTACACCTTTAAAAGTTCTACAAAAAAGTCCGCGATGGTATATGTCTATCTCTTAGATATCGTTGTATATAAAGACATTCTGTAGTACATTTAGTATCAGCATTGCAACCGTGCGAAGCTGGGGCGGGTCGCTTGTAAGTAATAAACAAGAACAGTAACGTAGCTACATAAAAAATCGGGGTTACATGCCGCAAATAAGTAATTATTTCGCTCAGCGAACAAGTTTCTAATGAAGATAAAGAACAACACTGAAACGCCAGCACAGGCGACGACCTCAAATCGTATAGGCCGTTTCATCCACTATACTCGTGTGAGAACATTAAAATTATTAAATAAGTTATTTGCGTAGATCTACCACATTCATCCCAGGGTTGTCCGGCAGAGATCGCTATCTAGCGATAAGACCGCCTATTGTACTACCGTGTAACTAAAAATGGTATCGTATAATAGTCTTAATTTATTTGTGGTGTGCAATAAAGTATTTTCTATTTTATTCTACCACGTCGGTTTAGATTGTTCCAATAAATTTGCTTTTATATATTTTCAATGAAATTGCTATTATCTGTCAAAGTTGTGATGGAAAAGCCGAATACAAATTTAAATCTTGGAATCCGGCTTTTAAGCCTTTTTTCACATAATTATTACGGATCAGTCCTATTCGCACATCTTTCATCAAATATTGACAGGCTGTTACATGTTTATGAATAAAGTATAATCACGCTACAAAGCCGTGCCGCGCGGAGATGAACATCTTGTTTGTATCCAGCATCCCTACAGATTACTCTGTTATGTGAACTTGCAAGATAATGTAAACACGTTTACATACTGTTGGTTTTCAAAATAAAAATATACTAGGCGAGGTGACGACAGATGGAGTAAAAACCAAACAGAATGACGTCTAAAAACCGGGAGTAGAAACGTTGATCGTCCAGCACCGAGATGGCAGACGATATCGCAATCGTTGCGAACCCTTATTAAGGCTAGCTCAGGGCGCACATACAAATAGACCAGCAGTGAGTGAAGTCAGGTTTTGGATAATAGTAATATTGAAGATATTAAAATAAATTAATTTATCAACTTCGTCAAAACTCTAATCACACATTGAAATTGGTATTTTTAGAAAATAAAATAATATTTAGATATGTTATTTTATTTTATTACCTGTATAAAATCTATATATATATAAAACAAAGTTACACCATTTATAACTCGAGAACCACTGTACCAATTTTCATAATTTTTGTTTTGTTGGATTTGTCTCTGCCCCAAATAAGAGAATAACTATTAAAACATATGATTTTAAGTGGTGAGATCTAGCATTGTTTTAATCTATACTTAATATTATATATGCGAAAGTAACTCTGTCTGTCTGTTTGTTACGTTGTCACGCCTAAACCGCTGATACGAATTTGATGAATTTTGGTATAGAGATAGATGGGACCTTGGAGAAGGACATAGGCTACTTTTTATGGAGGTACTACAAAACTAAAAAACAGTGCTTAACACTATAGTTAAACATTTCCGACTGCCGCGAGATGATTGCGAGAAATTACTTGCTTCCTAAACACTGTAGGGGTAGATACCTTGTACTGTTGGTACTTCATCTTCTTTTTATCGTGTTACTAGTTATTTCGAGCCAGTGTGGTGAAAGGACTAAAGTGCTACTTTGCACTTACAAACTTCTGTCGACCTCTGTGGTGCAGTGGGCCAAAGCCCGCTTGTGATGCCGAGGTTGCGGGTTCGATTGCCGCCTCGGGACCAATGCAACTGCATTGGTCCCGAGTTAGGTAGTTATAAGATGGATCTTGTAAAAAAGCGCTAGGACCAGGACGAGTTTCTTGCCAGTTTTTCTCGGGCTTGGGTTAGGACGAATTGGCACCGAAATTCACCTAGTATTGCCTACGTTACAAAGTGATCCTTGTGATTGTATTAAATAAAGTATCTTTTAACTTTACTTGACTTGACCCAACTACATATTTATATACATATAACACCAACACAATATACATACGCAATATCCATTATGTTTTTTATCCAACTAATGCGTAACATACGCAGGGTCATCTACAAATTATGTATGTAATTACAAAAAAGAAAGAAAACTATCTGATGTAGTTTATCCATCATGTGGTACCCATTACACAAGCTCTGCTTGATTTGGGGCTAGATGATGCTGTGTAAAAAATCATTATTTATGTATAAAAACAAATCATACCCATTTATCGGTTGGTTGGTATTGCTTTGCTTGCAATTTGAATACCTACGACGATAGTATGTCTACTATCGCTGTAGGTATTCAAATTCCAAGTGTAACCTTATCGACGGGCTGCCAATTTGTACAGGAGTTTATCAGTGCCACTAGTGAACCTTAATTCTATACAAATTGCAAGCTGGTTGGGCATAATATGTACTGTTGTGCTACTGGGGCTGTGGCTCCATCTGTTGTCAGGCGGACGCATTAAATATTCACCTACAACGCCATCTGGTATAGAGTAGATGCACTAGAAAGTACTCGTATCGAATGCATAAGAGCGAACGAGATAGCTTTATATCTCTATTATAGTTGTGGTAGCTTTGAAATTAAAGTTATTATTTGGTAAAACCATTTGGTTTCATTAAATTGTCAGTACCCGGCTCGTAACATTACTTTTATTTATTCCATCATAGTAATTCATATTCATAGTAATCATTTTACGAGATCTATCAGATCTACATTTGTCCACGATCTGAACTGGTGGTAAGTGACGATACGGCCGACGATGGGGCACAAAGGTCTAAAAGACACCCATTTACTAGAGACCCAGATGAAGTTGTATAAATAAATAAATAATGCTGGACATTTCACACAACATCATTTAGCCTCAAAGTAAGCAGAGCTTGTGTTATGGGAACCACATAACAACATTTTGATAAACACGGAATTCACTCACGTATTATATAAATGATAAAAAGATCTGTTAAAAAGGTGCTGTAAAAAGATCCGTCATTTTACCGACGTAGATACCGCTAGACTCGTTTACTTCAGCTACTTTCATAGCATTATGTCTTATGGCACTCTGTTGTGGGGGAGTGCTGCTGATATTAACACCATATTTGTGTTGCAGAAGAGGGCTATTCGTGCAATTTATAACATGGGCCCTAGAGAATCACTTAGAAATAAATTTAAAGAAATAAATATCATGACAGACCTGTCAGTATATACACGAAAATTTAATGAATGTGCACAAAAATGTTCATTTATTTAAAAAAATTGCGATAATCATAGTATAACACTATATAACACTAGAAATAAAGATAAACTCGCTGTTCTCACTGTTAGACTTTAGAGTTAATGTCTTTTATAGGGCAAAGTGTACGCTTCTATAACAAGGTCCCAAGCGACGTGTTAGATTTGTCGATTGGTAAATTTAAAACCGTAATTGAACAGAAACTGTCTATTAAAGCATATTCTGAAATATCTGATTATTTACAACAAAAAAAAGCTTGGGATGAATCAGCTCCAACTCGACTCGGCATCCGTAACAAAATTAGCAAGGATCATACAAAAAGTGTTAAGACCAGACGAGTTTCTTCACAGATTCTTCTTGAACTGGAGTTAGAAGGAACCGGCACTTAGATTCACTAGCATATATGAATTTATTTATTTATTTATGAATGTTTAAACTAGATATAGCTTTACAGCTAATGCGTTATATCTAGGACGGATACATAATATAATATAAAATAGAGAAAACAAGAAACTTAAACAAAAGAAACGAAATCACAATACTTAACAATTACTTACATAAAAAAAACTAAAAATTTTACAATTCTTACTTAAACTTAGAACTTTAAACATACCTAGGTATTGCAATATTGTTCTCACAAAAGTTAAGGTAAGCAAGTTCATTCATCTTCCATTCATCCGCAAACACATCGAATTGAGGATGAAGAATACAATTCAAAGTGGTTTTTGTGATTTTATTGAATAAAGAATGTTTTGTATTTGTATATTTGTATTGATAGAGACACAGACACTGTTTCGATTTATCTAGAGAATCTTCATCAGGGTGAGTTTGATCCGCGGTCCGTGAGTTGCCGCTCTAATTCACGGTTCGCACTCAATGAATAATATATTTTTTTATTAATACATATTTTACAAAGAAAAATACCTAGACCTCAGTCTAATATTTGCAGATTACACAAACATTTGTCTCGCGGGCAATAATGTGGGCCAGTTAATAATAAATCATAATAAATATTTCTGGATCTAGTCCCATGTAGTCCCAAACCAAGCATAGCTTGAATTATGATGACCAGATGACTGATAGAATAATTATATATTTTTAAATACAAACTTACGATACTTTATAACACCCAGACCCAGAACAAACACCTATGCTAAACATACAAACGTTTATCCTGGTAGGGAATCGAACCCTCAACCTACAGCGCAGAAGGCAGAGCTACTACCAACTGTGCTGACAGGCCAGTCAGTTAAATACTCACTTTTAATTAAATCGGCCTTTTGAAACACAAGTAAAGGAATTAATATGTATATCTCGAAATGCCGTGTTTCTAATCAAACTTTTGGAAACTTTTTAATATTGTGTTCCTTTGATGTGGAGTGGTCTCAGGGTAGAAACAATCTAGAGCGCGGTCAACTTATTATCCACGAATTATCTACAGTTTTTTTTTAATTCTGATTGTTCTAGCATACTACAACTGACTGAGTCTGTAAATTTTTCACGTTATTATTGATCTTGTCTCACAATTTACTCGATTGATTGTGTTCAAAATTTTTTAAATAGAGATTCTTCCTTTAGCATTTTATAATGTAACCGCATTTACAAATTAATTTGTTTTGCGTTGTTATTTCATTATTTTGTTGTATAGTCTTAGCGGGATTTTAATTTACTTCTTCTTCTTCATATTGTGTAACTAGTTATTTAACTTAATGGTTATTACTAGTTATTTAACTTTGTGTAACTAAATGGTTTAACGTGGCTTCTTTCGTCCACTTTACACATGTCTTCATACTTTTTAGGTTCTACAACATGTCAGTTTTCTCATGATGTTTTTCCTCAACAAAGAGTTCTTTTTAAATAACATAATGCCGGACATTTCATCCAGCATCATCTGGCCCCAAAGTAAGCAGAGCTTGTGTTATGGGTACCACATGACTGATATACTACATATATACATTTTTTTTGTAAATACATATATATTATACATAGAAACACCCAGACCCGAGACAAATACTTGCTGATCATACAAACATTTGTCTCGCGGCGATAATTGAATTTATTCGTATACATGTTTTATTTCGCAAATATTTTTTGTAATTTAGTGGTGCATTGGTTTCTGTTTGTTTACACTGTGTATCAGAAAATCAGTGTTTTCGCTAATGTATTATATGTGTATTACATTGTGTTGCATTGTGATTTGTACGAGAAGGAATCCAGGTCATTCAGTCATCATTTGACTGTTCTAAATGTCATCGCGGAATGGCCCTTGTGACGATATTATAGCAACACAATGACATGACGAAATTGGTAAAATTTTGGTAAAATGTTGGCAAATTTTCATTAAGACAGATGCTATTTTAGGATGAAAAGAAGAAAACTGGGAGATTATATTTGAACGACTTGCGAAGGAAATATTGCGCTCTCATTTTGTTTGTTTTTCTCAAGTTGTTTCGGATTTTACTAGTAATTTTCACGATTTTATTCAAATAAAGCAAGAATTAGTCTTGGTGTTAATAGATGGAATAAAAGTTTCGTGTTTTGTTGTGATTAGATCTGAAAATTATTTAATATGAAAAGCCATTTATATAAAATAACAGATGACGAACGACAACATACGACTTTGTAACATCATACTATAAAATTTATACACTTGTCATTGGCAAATTTGACATTATGACATTAACGAAGAAGACTCTCAATTTTGACATGTCAAAATTGGTGAAGCCCAAAAGTGGTGGCAAAAGTGATGCAGTTTATTATCATAAACATTTGCATTATTCCCAGAATTATTATTGCCGTATTGCAAAATAAACATTTACTTAAACATATATAAAAATCTTGTGTCACAGTTTTCGTGTTTATACTTAGGCAAAACAATGTTTGCTGGGTCAGCTAGTTTCGATTTATAAATTTTGTTTACCTACTTGGATGTTTTTTTTTACATACTTTTTCCAGCTATATTGATTTAGAAACAATCAAACCACTGAACCGATTTTGATGAAACTTTTAAATTTCTATTTCAATCAGGAAATATCTATCTATGAAAAAAGAACCGAATTGAGAGCTTCCTCCTTTATTACCTATTTAATTTCATTTTTTGCACACCATAAATACATTAGACTGGTAGAAAAATAACAATGTTTTGCAAGTCGGCAGTAGAATGGGCGGTCTTATCGCTATGTAGCGATTTATGCCAGACAACCTTGGGATGGGTTGAACTGAATGTATCTGAAAAAGGGTAATGATAATAATAAAAAGTGATATATAAAAAAAATAAAGTGTACATACAAATTTACAGGATAAGATAAAAATACATACGGTACTAATACAAAAACAATATCACTGTTAATTACATTATATCACATTATAATGAATTAAAAACATCCATATAAGACGAACTAAAAAATAATAATAATAAAACCAATACAAACATAAACATACCTAAATCCAAAATTACATAAAGAATCCAAAAAAGTGTTCCCTGACCATAGCTTTAAAACAATCATGTGATTTGGCCCGTCGAATAGCCTCAGGCAGTGCGTTCCATAGTTGGACAGCATGTACTGTAAAGGGATTAGCATAATATGAGGACGTGTGGACAGGTAGATGGACAAGAGACGTGTTAAATTTGTCGATTGCCAAATTTAAAAACGTAATTAAACAGAAACTGTCTATTAAAGCATATTATAAAATATCTGATTATTTAGATGATAAAAAAGCTTGGGATTAATCTGCTCCAACCCAACTCTGCCGTGAGACAGTTAACCGACACACTTGAAATGTATAAACTCTCTTGTATTAGTATTTCGTAGTTAAGGTAGTTATAAGATGGATCATATAAAAAAGCGCTAGGACCAAGACGAGTTTCTTGCCAATTCTCTCGAGCTTGGGTTAGGATGAATTGGCACCTAAATTCACCTAGTATGTAAGACGTTTCAAAGTGATCCTTGTGATTGTATTGAATAAATCAACTTTTGACTTGACTTGACTTGACTCGGCATCCGTAACAAAATTGTCAAGGATCATACAAAAAATCATACAACCAGACAAGTGTCTTGTCGGATTCTTCTTGAACTGGGGTTAGGAGGAATCGGCACCTAGATTCACTAGCATATAAGAAGACGATTCAAAGTGGTCCTTGTGATTTTATTGAATAACGACATTGATTTGAATTGTATTTCAAGTAGAAGAGTGTCAGAGGAGCGCAAGGATCGGTTATATTTCGGGTTTTATTGGTAATTGTGCTGATTCCATTCAATTAAAGCTGTAGTTATTGACTAGGATGTGAATAATTGGAATGAAAGTTTCATCATACGACTTTGAGATGCCTTACTATAAAGAATCTAAACACTTGACACAGACAAAATTGACAATATAATAATAATAATAATAATGCCGGAAATTTCACACACCATCATCTGGCCCCAAAGTAAGCAGAGCTTGTGTTATGAGTACCACATGACTGATATACTTAGGTACATACTTTTTTTTTTAATACATACATATTATACATAGAAACACCCAGACCCGAGACAAATAATTGCAGATCATACAAACATTAGCCTCGCGGCGGGAATCGAACCCGCGACCTTCTGCGTCTCAGTCAGACTTTAGTCCACTGCGCCACAGAGGCATGTGACATGTGTCATTATTATGACACATGCCATTAACGAAGACGAAGAAGCAGAAGCATTAATCCCTTTGAGTGCTGTTATTTATTAAGGCTCGATCTAGATTTTAACAGCAGTAACAGTAGCTACCATGATCTCTTCCTTATCTTCCCTCCACAGAAAGAAGTTTTCGTGCTATTTTATGAATATTTATTAATTTAGTTATAATTTATGCCGTAGAAAGGGCCTTTGACGCCTACAATATGTGGAAATTGGATTAGTCTATCAAAACAAGACGTCTTATTTAAATCTTTATGCTACAGAAGGTTAACATATTTAATAAATTAATCTTTATAAGATAAACAGACGAAACTAATGAACTTAAAACAGCTGTACAAATACAATACATGCATATTAGTCAGAAAAATAATTAATAAAACAATACATATCATTTGTAAAAAAATCGGAAACAACAAAGCGAAGTATGCGACGAGCCAGCAGCCATCTTGTTTTACCTAGACCGCGGACAAAATATGGCAAACAAATGATTACCTACGAAGGCGCAAAGCTTTACAATAATCTACTCTTGGAAATAAAAATGTAAACCTATTTAACGCATTTAAATACAAAAACTAAAAAATAAATTTAAACTCACTTAACACACATAATGCAAAACCACTCTTTATTTGAGAAATTACTGCTTTAAGTAGGTATAAGGTATACTATTAATGTATAAGTTATGTCGATGACATCTACCTAATGTCTATTTTGGCAGTGAATTTAAGTGACATGTAATTGTATTTTTATGAATAAAATGGTTTTGTTTTTCATGAAAAAGAAAAATTTAAACTCGAACAACTGACTGAGAGCATACGAAACTGTCAATCAATATAATCGGAGTAGGACGGAGTACGGAGTTACGGAGTAGGTATTATCACGAGATGTTCAGAAGGTTATCAAAAAATAGTGTTTAGTTCAATCATGAAGAGATAGTAGGGCTTAGCACGCACTAGTAGGTAATTTAGTCCGCGCAGGTAATAGGTAATTTTCAACACGATTTTTCGCTGGTCATGCGCCTACGTCTAGGGCTACAGGGATTCAAGTAGGTACGTATATTTTTCGGTTTATGATTCGTGGTGTCACGCTCAAAATCATTTGTGATTTGGTTTTTTAAATGAAAATTTAATGGGTCGAGAAACTGACTGAAATTCAAATCTTCTTTGATCCCATATTGTTAAGATGCATAGAACCCCAATAAATAGAACCAGCTTCAATGCTAATTCCTTTCTATCCAAGTTGTACACCTATGGAATCCTCCGGCCATCTAGAAAATTAGGATTAAAGAACTGTATCTCGCTATAACATCATTAATCATTCATTGATCTGTTTGTATGTATAATATTCATTTTTAATACACATATTTTTATGTACTTTGACCATAGTAGAAGTACTTAGTATATATATAATATTTTATTTATAAAAACATATACAAAAATATTTAAATCGTTGCTCATTGTTTAGTGCAACCCGACCAAACTTGCATTCAAGGAGCCTTCCTCTCCATCCAAAGGTTGTCCAGAAGAAATCGCTCCCTTAGCGATAAGACCACCCATTGTGCATATATTTTTAGGTATACTTTTGTCAAATTGTTTATGTGCCAGTCTTAAGGTGTTGAACAAAGTGTTTTCATTAATTCATTCATAATGTTTCATCATCATCTTTCTGCCCTTTTCCCACATTATGTGGGGTCGGCACAACATGTGTTTATCTTCCATTCTCCTCTATCAGCCGTCATCTCAACACCCACTCCTTTCTTACTCATGTCATCCTTCACACAATCCATCCATCTTTTCTTTGGCCTACCTCTACTCGTAAATCCATCAACATTCATACCAAGCACTCTCCTAGTTACATGCCATTCTTCCCTTCTCATAACATTCATAATGTTTATTTATAACAATAAATTTCACACACATGTTATAAATTACTGGTGATCCCCGCACTAGGCCAGGCGAATCGCGGGAGATCAGTCAATCAAAACGTGATTACTTTACAAAAGTAGGTACACATTACAGGGCAGATAAATAACAAATACAAAAACAAAACAGCAAGCAAGCAAACTATAGAAAACTAAAAAAATCAACACAGGGCTTTGCTACTGAACAGCTCGGTTTGGTTTCACGCGAGTTAAAACGCTAGCGCATAGCATAAATAGCAGCATAGATTCGCAACTTCAACCATATTTGTGAAGTTCATAAAGTCCAATTTGTACTAAGGAATTAGGTAGGTACTCCTACTGCTTGATTAATACGGTCCATTTTTAATTAAATTAGAAAACCCGAATGGACAATGATACGGGGTGACTCCCTGTATCATTTGCTGATTTGGGTTAATATTGTGAAGTCAAAACCCAAATTAGAGGAATCCCAAATGAAATAGTATTAAATTTCCTCTTTAAGGCCAGACGGGCTTGCAAAGTTCAGTCAAAAGTTACGGTCTCTGCAAACAAAGTCCCTGATTTATTTAAAACGACAAATTTGGGTTGAATTGAATATGTGAAGTACCTATCCTTTTATATCTATCCCAAATCTACCTTAGCCAATTCATCCTTTATTCGTATTCTTTATTATTTATTTATTCTTTATTGTACACACATTAATAATAATAATAATAATACCGGACATTTCCCACAGCATCATCTGGCCCCAAAGTAAGCAGAGCTTGTGTTATGGGTACCACATCACATATACTACATACATATTATACGTAAAAACACCCAGACCCGAGACAAATACTTGCAGATCATACAAACATTTGTCCCGCGACGGGAATCGAACCCGCAACCTTTTGCGTCTCAGCCGGATCTAAGCCCACTGCGCCACAGAGGTCGTATGTATATATATAATCTGAAGCTCGGAAACAGCTCCAACGATTTTCATGAAATTTAGTATGCAGGGCGTTTCGGGGGCGATAAATCGATCTAGCTAGGTCTCATATTTATAAAACGACGTTTTATCCGTGTTTTATACCGAAAAAGCTCGCTCGTCTATGTACTGAGTACGTATATGGTATCAGAATTTAGCACGAAATAAACTTTTATTTATTTCTTACTTCAAAGTGGCATTAATTTTAGAATTTTTAGATAATCGAAAAGTATCGTGCAATAGCTCAGGCTTATACTGGCCAGTAAAATCGAGATACATTATCGAGAAAATCAATTTTATATTCAAGTACCCTTGAGTCCGTTACCAGCTAATTTCAGGCCAGCCCGTGCGTGTGGCGATGCGGTGTGCTTTAGGGCATGCAGTTCCAATTCCAACTAATAACTCCCACACACGTCCAAAATATTGTTATTGAGATTATCTATCGCAAACAGTGATATCTCGAGAGGACTTGGTGTATTTAATTAACCTTATTGATGGGACGTGACCGCTCTGTTGCCATCGACTGATAGAAGTACATAGTACATAGGTACTTATCTCACTGACTTAGAGCTTACAGTTGGTAGTAAATCTGCTTTCTGAGAGTCTAGACATATATACCTATATATACCTCACGTTTAGTTTTGTCCACGCTAACGCCTTTGCGGAATCATCAAATAGTGATTTGACAGCTGTCACTCTTCTGTCACGTGACTTACCAAACGCTAGTGTTTTTTGGAACGAAATATCTTATCGCACGGTACGGACTTGGCAAGTGGGGGCTAGTCGAAAAAAAATTAAAATATTTCCGCCACGACCCTTTACTTAGTTTAGACGGTTATCCATAGGGTGACACGAATGAATTCATTAGATGAATTGGATGATGTCGAATAAAGTGTTAAATTTTCACAACTCGGGAAATATATTAATTACGAAATTTCCTACCATTCGGCATTCCTTCAATTCATTAGTTATTTCTGCGTTTCATTTAATTTCTCTAAGATGTTAGTAATTCATTCATTTGTATTACTAAGGTCTAAAACTTTTCATTGATTTTAATTATTTCAATTCAATTTATTGACGACCTCTGTGGCGCGTAGGCAAACACCCTCCTGAGACGCAATAGTTTGCGGTTTCGATTCCCGCGGCGGGACATGCTTGTATGATCTGCAAGTATTTGTTTCTATGTTTAGTATGTATTTACAACAAAAAAAAGTATATAAGTAGTATATCAGTCACGTGGTACCCATAACACAAGCTCTGCTTACTTTAGAACCAGACGAAGTTGTGTGAAATGTCCGTAAAGCAAGCTTAGTGTAGGACACCAAACTCAAATAGGTTTATATTCAAATAGGTTTTGTGTTCAATACAATCACAAGGATTACTTTGAAACGTTTTACATACTAGGTGAATTTAGACCCCCCGGCTAGATAGAGTGAGGATTTGCCCAATGTAGCTGGCTGGACGTGGATGAGGAGAGCTGAAGATAGGGTACCTACGTCCACCATTGGACTGCATTGAGTTGATGATAGGTAGGTACTCTACTAGCAAACAGAATTTACGCAAATAAATAATTCAATATAATAAATATTGATGGACAATGCACACAACACCGTCTAGCCCCAAATTAAGCATAACTTGTATTATGGTGACCATATGACTGATAAAATACATATATATTTTTAAATATATACCTATGATACTTTATAACACCCAGACACAGAACAAACATCTATAGGTATAAACCTCTTTTTACGAAAATTGCGCGGACGGAGGAGTATTAAATTTCGCACACTTATAGTTTATATAGAGAAGGGGTGCAGAATGCTATTTTTTATTTTATTTATGCAAAAAAAGTACATTAATTATTGATTAATTATGGTCGAATTTCGAACAGTGGGCGACCACTAGTATAAATAATTGTCCCGCGGCGGGACGCAAATCCGCAACCTTCTGCGTCTCAGGTAAGTATTCACCCCCTGCGCCACAGAGGTTGTCATATTAGATATAATTACAGATTTCACATTTTACCCCGTTTTTTGAAAAATGTTGTATCAGATCAATGCATTTCACGGTTATAGTGAAAAATGTACAGTCATCCACATTAATCATGATAAACCTCCCAACACGGCAACATAATAAACTAACAGCGCCCGTATTACGTGTGAAGGCAATAAGCAAGTGTATTATTTACCGAGAATAAAAATCACGAGTTGATAAAATCTAATGGCGCTTGGTATTAAGGTTAGGCGACATATAATAAAAGAAGTGTCGTCTGGTGGCGTTTATATCAATGACATGTAAAAAACACGACTCTTTTTAGGGTCTCGAATTCAAGAAATCTTTTAAGTTCTGCCTCTCTGTCTGTTTGCCTGTCTGTCAATTTTTATTTAATTTTATGCATTGATATAAATAAATAAATACACACAGATTTCACTCAGAATCATTTCAGCCCCAAAGTAAGCAGAGCTTGTATTATGGGTATCACATGACTGATATCCTACTTATATACTTTTTTAAATACACACATATTATACATATTATGTACATATTATGTATAATATGTTTTTTATGTATTATACATACATAAAAACATACAGACCCGAGACAAACACTTCCAGATCATACAAACGTTTGTCTCGCGGTGGGAATCGAACACGCAACGTTCTGCGTCTCAGGCGGACCAACTACGCCACTGAGGTATGGTATAGTATATAATAGAAAATACTTAATTGCATACAACACAAAAGCGTTTTCAAAATTATTTCACGGTGTCTAGTAGCTACATTGCATGACCCACGAGCTGGCTGGTTGTTGGATTGCTCAGATAGTCGCTTCATTTGTGTATTTTATATTATTGTATACTAGCTGCTTCCCGCGGCTTCGCACGCATGCTACTTACATAAAAAGTAGCCTATGTCCTTCTTCAAGGTCCCATCTATCTCTATACCAAAATTCGTCAAAATCGATTCAGCGGTTTAGACGTGAAAACGTAGCCAGACCGAGTTACTTTCACATTTATAATAATAGTAGGAATCAACAGCCTAAAATGTAACGCTTCTAGTTCTGAAAATGACAATACTTTCATACAACCTTTCATCCCCCTTTTCAACCCTTTACAACACTTTTTTTCAATTAAAAAGTAGCATATGTCCTTTCTCAGGCTTTAGACTATCTATGTACCAAATTTCATTTCAATCGTGTCAGGGATCTCGACAGTGAAACTCAGGTTCAGTGGACTGTATTTCTATTTAATTTTTCCAAATTTTTCTTGTACAACATTTCACTTCTTAACTAGACTTTTAACTTTTTCTTGGTTTATTTCACTTCACTGATTTGCTTGACTGACTGTGTGACTGACTGACTGACTGTGCGACTGACTGACTGACTGTGCGACTGACTGACTGTCTGTGCGACTGACTGACTGACTGTAAAAATTCACAATATTTCCCTAATCTATATATACGGATGAAGCCCGCTCCCACCACCTATTGGAGCAAGCGCGTTTTAGGTACGATCTAGCTAGGTAAGTACGACGGATGCTCGAGTTGTTCCTACCATACCTATTTGAGCAAGCGCGTTCATAATTCGATCGAAAGATTTATGAGTCGTCCGTAACATTCTCCCCTCGGCGTAGATCTTCGCAGCCCTCTTCTACTGGTAGGACGATGAGCCTTCTCACCGGTCTTCGGAAGATACCCCCTCGCGTCCTTACGTCTGCGCTCCGCACCACCTTGTCGGGTCCCTCGTATACACGCTCGACTAGACCACGGGGCCACACGTTTCTAGGTAGCAATCCGTCGGCTATCACCACTAAATCACCTGGTTTGACGTTATTTACAGTCTTTCTTATATCGTTTCGAGGTGCCAGTGTAGGTAAGTATTCCTTTATCCATCTTGCCCAAAACGAATTTGCTAAGGCCTGAGCAACACGCCAGGATCGTTTGTCGGCCGTATCACATTCTCCTACGTAGGGAAGACCGATCGCATTTCCTAGCAGGAAATGGTTAGGGGTTAAAGCTTCCATGTCCTCAGGGTCGACTGGTACATGAGTCAAAGGTCGAGAGTTCACCGTATGCTCTATTTCTGTCATCAGAGTATTTAATACCTCTTCTTTAGGTGCGCGCTCAGAGAGAGTTACTGCTAGAGCCCCCTTTACCGTTCTTATCATTCGTTCCCAGGCTCCTCCTTGGTTCGGTGCACCAGGATCGATGAAACGCCACTCGATCCTTTTTGTTAACGCAAAATCTTTTAGTGCTGGAAGCCACTCTTGGAATGCTTTCTTTAGTTCTTCGTATTTCAAATCCGATCCGATTGAAGATCGTTGCTTCTTCGGGGGGAATCGGTTCGTCCCACCCCACCTTTTTCTTCCATAGTTCTTGAAGCATGATCTTGGCTGAAATAGTATATGTACTTAACAGCCCTAACGGATCAAACAACGACATGACAGTTCCGAGCGCCTCGCGTTTGGTTGGTGCTCGAGTAAAGTTCTTTACTTCGTCCGGCACGCGTGGCATAGTAGTGTTGAACGCAAGCTCGTCGGTCTGAGGTAGCCATAGAATCCCTAACGTCTTTCCATACAGATGAGCGTTGGCTGCGAGTTCCTTAGGTGCGTGCGTTCGGTTCCCTTCAGCGATGCCTTCCAACAAAGCATTACGGTTCGAACTCCAACCTGCTAGCTCAAAATCCGCTTTACTGTGTACCTCTCGTACTTCCGCTATTGTTTGCGCAGCTATTTTTTCAGTGTCGAAACTATCTACCCAATCATCCATGTAATGATTCTGGGTTATGGCGTCAAAGGCTAGTGGGTGCGAGTCTTTGTGGTCCGCTGCGTTTCGATCCCTCACGCTGTGAGCTAAAAACGGCGAGCTCCTAGCACCAAAGATCATTGACGACATTACATATTTCTGCGGTCGTTCGGAACGTTCTTTGCCGCGCCATAGAAAATGTTGAGCTACTCTATCTTTTGGCCTTATTTTCACTCGAAGAAACATGTCTCTAATGTCAGCCGTGACTGCTATCGGCTTCTTTCTGAAGCGGAACAAAATCCCATGTAATGCCTGTAGTAGATCCGGTCCATCTAGAAGCACGTCGTTCAAACAAGTTCCATTCGTGCTTGCGGCTGCGTCGAACACCAACCGTATCTTGTTCGGTTTATTTGGATTCATGACCGCAAAATGAGGTAGGTACCACAGACGATCGTTCTGGTCGTGATCCATTTCGCATAGAGCAGCATATCCATTGTCCAGCAGTCTCTGCACTTGAGCCGTGTAACTACTTTCGAATTCAGGCGACTTGTCCATTTTACGTTCTATTCCTCGCAGTCGACGCACGGCCATGTCGTAGCTCGGTGGTAGTTCTACTTTATCTTCGATCCACGGTAGTCCCACCTCAAAATGCCCGTTTATTCGCTTCACTGTGGCGTTGAAAACTTCCTCAGCGCGTTCATGTTCCGCTATCGGTTTTCGTTTGATCGATACGCCCAGTGCGTCTATGTCGAAGTGCGCCTTGACTAGCTCGTTCAGTTCGTTGTCTCGGCCGCTCGCTTGACTATCGTTCTGGGCTTCTTGGCACTTGTTCACGTGCAAAATATTGTTTCCCTGTGCTATGGTGTATCTAGGTGTGCAACCATGAATGATCCATCCTAGATTAGTAAGTGATGCGGCGGGCTGATTTCTTTTTCCTGTTAGTAACCGCCGTGTCACTATGAGGTGCCAGTTATCAGCTCCAATAAGAACTTGCGGTCTTGCGTTTGCATAACATACGCTTTCCGGATTTAATTCAAGTAAGTGCGTTTGTTGAAGAAGTTCCGTACCGACTGATTGTCGTCCCAGTGTTAAATTCTTCACCGTGCGCGCTTTGATTAGCTGATAGTTAGCCTGACCGCGCCCTCGAACTGAAATATCTACTACTCGGCTATCGGGTTCACTTTGACTAGAAGTAGCGCCGACGATGTGTAAGGACCGTTTCGGGCCCTGAGCTCCAACTCTCACAGCGATCTCATCATCTACCAGCGTTATCGTTGATCCTTCATCTAATAAAGCGTAAGTATTGATGTCATTCCCGTTACAGCCTTTGATCGTGATCGGGCATACTTTTAGTAAGACTCGGTCCGTGCTTACTGACGTATGTGCTGACGCCGTTAGTGCCATCTCTTCGCTGGGAGTTGGCTCCGCGGCGGGCGTAGTTACTTCGTGTTCATATGCAGAAGAGCATGATGTGGTCTACGGCACTCGTTCACGCCACATAACTTGACCTTGCAGCGGAAACGTCTGTGTTTGCTGTTCAAACATCGGAAGCAGACGCGTATCTCCTTGGCCCATTCCCATCTCTGGTCCACAGACATCTTCGCAATTTTACCACATTTTGTGGTTATGTGTCCGGCTCCGCAACAGAGGCATTCTGTTTTAGCGACTTCTGGTGTCTTGTCCTCTGTTGTAGCATACACAGTCTTGCGGTTACGATCGTTTATTCGTGGCTGTTGTTCCGTGGGTCGTGGGTTAACCACTGCGTTCTTGGTCGTCGTAGCTCCGTACGAATGTCTCATAGCGCGGTCGGCCTCGCGCATGAGAAAGCGGGACAGCGTAACTATTTCTGGCTCTCGAGGATGTCCAAAATCTTCCGCGTAGTCGCACCATTTCGATCTCGTATGCTGTCCTAGCTTGTCAGTGACTTGCCTGGCTAGCATAGGGTTCTGTATGTAGCCTCGTTCATCTAGGCAACCGATCACTGTCACTATGTTTTGAAGTTTGATGGCGAAAGCGTTTAGATCACTAGCCGTTACGCCCAGTCGTGGAAGCTTCTTTATTTCTTCTAGTGCGTTGTCTATGATCATCTCTGGGCGCCCGTAGCACTGTTCCAATGTTCGCATGATAACTGCTGGATCTGTCGCAGTATATAATAACGCGGACACTGTCTGTCGCGCTTCACCTCGAAGACACGATCTAAGCCTAGCAATGTTTTCCGCCGGTGAGAATTGGTGTAGACTGGTCGATTCCGTCATAGCTGCTTTGAATGGTAGCCACTCGCTCACAGCTCCGTTAAAAATAGGTAAGTCTTGCGTTTGTCTTGGTGGCGCTCTTCCTCTGACCATCCTCTCTATTGAATCAGCCAGCCTATCGATCCCTCGTTCTCGTGCTCGATTTGGCGTCGGCGACCTGGGTCGTTGCTGCTGGTCAAACTTGACACGGTTCGGCGTGTATCTCTCGTTAGACCTATCCCGGGTCCCTGACTGGTATCTCGTATCCGCATCTACTATGTCAGGGTGCCGAGGCTCCCCCCGTGTGAGCCAGTCGGTGACCCTGTTTTCTACTTCTTCGGCCGCATTGCTCTCTCGGTCGGTTTCTTCATGAATCGCAGCGACGTCTGCTGCTAGCCGTTTTTGTATCAACGTGGCTTGTATCTGCAATTCCTTCCGTTGGATTTCCGCTAGTTGTTCTTCGTCTTCGAATTCTGCCTGCTTGATACGCGCGGTTGCACTGGCGGTGGATCCTTTGGACTGTATCGACGCGGCTCGAGTTCTTCGTGCAGGTACGCCTGTGTTCGTGCGTCGCGGCGTTAGATCCTTAATCATGGAAGGATCATTTGTGGGTGGCGCTGGCTCAGGCGCATGCGTCGAGTTTGATACGGCGCTGGTCGTCGCGACCCCGGGTGGTGCGGTCATGGTACACGTGGCGACACCGGTGCCAATGCGGGTGGTAACGGCGCGTGCTGTTTCCGGTTGGGATGCTTCCGCAGACGGCGAGGCAGGGAAGTCTTCATACACGCGTAGTTCATCGGCTGCCGCTCGACTTCTGGTTGTTGGCATTCTTCAGCACTTGACGCCCCTACCTACTCCTACCTACCCGAGTTCCCTACTGTACTTATCTTAAAACCGTTGATCCGTTGATTTTCTTTTTTCAACTCGAGGCAGTAGCACCGTTGGGTGATCTTCTTTTTTCAACTCGAGGCAGTAGCACCGTTGGGTGATCTTCGCTTTTCAATTGGCTGTCCAGGGAATGGCAGTGCTTATGTTATAGCTAAGCAGTGCACTATATCACTGGTCTTCACCTGGAGTAGCAGCACGTATCGGCTGGGCTGACTCCAGGCAGCAGGTTTGCAGGTGGGCTTCACATGGAGCAGCAGCGCCAACGCTGGTCTCACTCCAAGCCGCAGGCTTCAGGTAGGCTTCACTTGGAGTAGCAGCGCCAATGCTGGTCTCACTCCAAGCCGCAGGCTTCAGGTAGGCTTCACTTGGAGTAGCAGCGCCAATGCTGGTCTCACTCCAAGCCGCAGGCTTCAGGTAGGCTTCACTTGGAATAGCAGCGCCAATGCTGGTCTCACTCCAAGCCGCAGGCTTCAGGTAGGCTTCACTTGGAGTAGCAGCGCCAATGCTGGTCTCACTCCAAGCCGCAGGCTTCAGGTAGGCTTCACTTGGAGTAGCAGCGCCAATGCTGGTCTCACTCCAAGCCGCAGGCTTCAGGTAGGCTTCACTTGGAGTAGCAGCGCCAATGCTGGTCTCACTCCAAGCCGCAGGCTTCAGGTAGGCTTCACTTGGAGTAGCAGCGCCAATGCTGGTCTCACTCCAAGCCGCAGGCTTCAGGTAGGCTTCACTTGGAGTAGCAGCGCCAATGCTGGTCTCACTCCAAGCCGCAGGCTTCAGGTAGGCTTCACTTGGAATAGCAGCGCCAATGCTGGTCTCACTCCAAGCCGCAGGCTTCAGTTCCGATCCGGCTTTGTAGGACCAAACACTGTCAGGGATCTCGACAGTGAAACTCAGGTTCAGTGGACTGTATTTCTATTTAATTTTTCCAAATTTTTCTTGTACAACATTTCACTTCTTAACTAGACTTTTAACTTTTTCTTGGTTTATTTCACTTCACTGATTTGCTTGACTGACTGTGTGACTGACTGACTGACTGTGCGACTGACTGACTGACTGTGCGACTGACTGACTGTCTGTGCGACTGACTGACTGACTGTAAAAATTCACAATATTTCCCTAATCTATATATACGGATGAAGCCCGCCCCCACCACCTATTGGAGCAAGCGCGTTTTAGGTACGATCTAGCTAGGTAAGTACGACGGATGCTCGAGTTGTTCCTACCATACCTATTTGAGCAAGCGCGTTCATAATTCGATCGAAAGATTTATAAGTCGTCCGTAACAAATCGGTTTAGTAGATTTATCGTGAAAGTGAGACAGACAGACAGACATACAGTTACTTTCGCATTTATAATATTATAGTAAGGATAGTAAGGATTATGAACACAAGGGACCATTTTATTATGTGTTAACGCCAAAGTACCCCAATTCACTCAATACGGTTGCTGCCTACACCCGGGCGTCCGACTGAGCCCGTTCTCCCCTCTACGCGAGCCGCCAGCCAGTATTCATATCAAACCATCGCGCTGGGCGCACGTCTGTACTGCATTGTTTTCGTACAAACCTCTTTATTGTAATTAACTTCAAGAAAATCATTAAATCACCGTTTAATCAAACTATCGAGTTATCATTCACAACAATTTGGTCCTTCGAGCCGGATACGCAAATCAGCGAATCAAGAACCCAATCAAGAGGGTATTTTTTTGGACTCAACGGACGGCGTCGCAATTCAACGTGGCAATCAAGACAAAGAGAAGTGATAACCTAGGAAGGGTAACGCATGTCGTGAGTTCGTTCCAATACTCCCTGTCCCTAAATCCAACCTACATAATATGTATTAAATAAAATGATATTATCATTTTATTTAACCTAATTTCCATCAAAATTTAATTTCAATCATTTTTCAGTTTTAACGTAATTTCGCCTCAAATTGCCTACAAGTGTTCCATTATTCCCAGTGGTTAGGTATAATCGTCGTTAATTGATAATCATCGTGTGTTTTTTCTGCATTATTCCAGCAACAAACGGGTCGAGCGCGCACGGCCCGTGCGCATGCCCTTGGACATGACCTTGCGCGTGGCGTGCAATAACGGTCATTCAAAGCTCTCAGCCTAGCGTTATCTACCTACTGCTTTTATCATTTAAGTATTGTTCCTTTGCATTTTATTACTTTCATTGTTTGCTCTTTTCTAAAGGTTACAATTTATTTAAGCCTGCAATTTCTTTTCGTTCTTCATACGCATACCTACTTAATAATCATTCTTTCACAGCCTTCGTGCATTTAATCATTAATATTTCTATTTGAGTTGCCTACTTATTTCTATTTTCTTTAAAATGGACTCAAAATCATTAATCAGGCGAAGAGCAAGTTACAAAACAAAGCTTACCCAATTTAAATCATACTTAGATTCACTGCTAAGCTGTTGCACATCTCTCAGTAGTATTCAAATCAACGAATTGAATATTCGCTTGTCCAAGCTGGATGCCCTCTATTCAGAATATGATGCCGTGCAAATTGATATAGAAAACCTTTCTGAAATTCCAGATGATCAGTACAAAGAGCGAGAAACATTCGAGGCCCAGTACTACGGTGTGATCGCCACTGCCCGAGATGCGTTAGATAGACACGCTACCTCTGCGTGTACCGCGGATGCAGGCGGCAGCAGTATCGCATCGGTGACAGGTTCAGGTACAGCCGTTGCAGGTAGACCCACACTCAAACTTCCTGTCATACACTTGCCAAGCTTTTCTGGTCGCTATCAAGATTGGTTAGAGTTTCACGACACATACACATCACTAATACACAAAAACCATTCAATACCTAACATAAACAAATTTCATTACTTACGCGCCGCTTTAAAAGATAGCGCAGCGTGCATTATTCAGTCTCTTGATTTCTCAGCTGATAACTATGTGATCGCATGGCAGCTACTTTGTGAGCGCTTTCATAACAGCAGACTTCTAATCAATAATCATATTCAATCTATTTTCAATATAGAACCAATCAGTAAAGAATCTGCTAAAGCCATACGCAACACTATTGACACCATAAATAGGAATCTCAGGGCTTTAAAAACATTGAAATTACCCACGGAACACTGGGACGTACTCATCATTCACATTGTGTCCAACAAATTAGATTCAGTAACTTGTCGCGAATGGGAGGTTCATCGTAGTAAATCAGATGGTATTCCCACGTTAAAGGAGTTCAACGACTACCTTAAGGGTCGTGCTGATTTGTTGGAAACGGTGGACGAACAATCAAACAATAAACGCAGACACAGCGATAGTTCAGTCACACGCAATAAGGCATTCATCACAAACTCATCATCATCAGGGACACAACAAGAAACGACAAAACCAGCATGCCCGATATGCAAACACAACCATGCCATTTTTAGATGTTACAAATTCAAGGCTATGCCTGTTCAAAAGCGAATTGAACAAATTAAATCATTACGTCTTTGCATGAATTGTTTACGCAGTCACAGCGGCAGAGAATGCATTTCAGGCCCTTGTACTATATGTCTAGAGAAACACAACTCACTCTTACATCAAAACGAAAAATCAGAAACGAAAGAGTCTCAATCTAGTAGCATTGTATTATCAGCTTCTCACACACAAACAAATAAATCAGATCAATCAGATATTACACAAAACATATCACTTTCATCCACAACAAACAATTTAGTGTTGCTGTCGACAGCCATCATCAATGTCTCAAATCATGAGACTAAGCACACACAATCAGTGCGAGTGCTACTCGACAACGGCAGTACATCCAGTTTTATCACAGAATCACTTTCTAAAGGGCTTAACTTGAAAACCTTTACAACACGCACATCAGTTGAAGGGTTAAATCATCAACTATCACAAATCACAAAACGTTGTGATGTCACAATTTCATCGTGCTACGACGATACATACACAACAGACATCAGCTGTTTCGTTGTCCCACACATCACACAATCATTGCCGATCACACAGATCGATTGCCTTACACTCAACATACCGAGTCACATTCAGTTGGCTGATCCTACATTCGACACACCATCTCAGGTGGACATGCTATTAGGAGCCGACATTTTTTGGGACGTATTAGGCAGAAAACGCATTACACTAGGCAAAACGAAGCCAACGCTAAGTGAAACACGATTAGGTTGGTTAGTTTCAGGTGTAATTAGTTCACAATACACTTCATGCAATTCTACAGTCCACTGTCACCACATTCAAGACACAAGCCTTGACGATCAACTCACTAAGTTTTTTGAACTAGAATCAGTTACACCAATCAGTAACAATATGTCCAAAGAACAATTTCAATGTGGGCAACTATTCAAACAAACGACGACTCGTCAATCAGACGGTCGATTTGTGGTTACCATACCACTTAAGAAATCACCTAGAGATTTAGATGATTCTTTAGATCAAGCTACAAGCCGTTTCTTATCACTTGAACGTAGATTCAAACGAGATCCGCAATTTAAAAAATTGTATTGTGATTTTATTCAAGAATATATTGATCTTGGACATATGTCTGAAACCACATTCATACATAACCATAACACCATACAAAATTACTTACCACATCATGGGGTGTTGCGTGAAACAAGTCTCACCACAAAGTTACGCGTTGTTTTCGATGCATCAGCTGTTACTACGTCTGGCCTATCATTCAATGACATTCAACTTGTAGGTCCGATAGTACAAAATGACCTCATAAGCATTTTAACTAGATTCCGCCAGCATAAATACGTAGTAACGGCTGACTGTGAAAAAATGTTCAGAATGGTGGCTATTAATAATTTACAGCATAACTTGCAACAAATATTGTGGAGGTTTGACCCAACACAAGAAATCAAGCCTTACAAGTTATTAACCGCTACATACGGAACTGCTTCTGCGCCTTGGTTAACTACAAGGTGTATTGTTGAATTAGGTAAGCTTGCCGATGACCCTTCTGTAAGGGAGATTCTTATCAACGATTTTTACGTCGATGACCATATTTCGGGAAATAATGATGCAACCGAACTAATACGTGTATGTAAAGGCGTCATAAATCAATTAGAGAGTGCGCAGTTTCATCTCCGTAAGTGGCATTCTAATAACACACACATTCTTGAACAACTACATGGCAAATCAAACACAGACACACTACTTAATCTTAGCAAAGACGAACAATCAAGAACACTAGGCCTAATATGGGCATGTAAAGATGATTGCTTCGAATATTCAGTTAAAGATATCGAACTTCCCAAGATCAATAACAAAAGAACAATTTTATCAGTAATTTCTCAAATTTTTGACCCACTGGGTCTTATCAACCCATCAATTTTGGTGGCTAAACTCATTCTTCAGAAGCTTTGGGCTTCAAACTTATCATGGGATGAAACAATTCCTTCCGATATGGCCAAGCAATGGTCTAACTTCGTAATATCATTGCCTCATTTGAATAATATCAAAATACCTAGACACGTAATTTGTGACGAAGCCATTCAAGTAGAAATACATGCCTTCTCAGACGCTTCTATGCATGCCTACAGCGCTTGTATATATTTTCGTTCCACAACAGCTGATAACAAAACAACAGTGCACCTGGTAATGGCAAAAAGCCGAGTGGCGCCAATAAAACCTATGACTATGCCTCGCTTAGAGCTGTGCGGTGCGTTGTTAGCTACTCGACTAGCAAAAAAGATCAGAGAATCTGTCAGACTGTCAGTGGAATCGATCACTTACTGGTGTGATTCTACTATCGTTCTGGGGTGGATAAAAAGTTCTAACACTCATTTATTAAAAATGTTTGTTTTAAATAGAATCAATGAGATCGTTGAATGTACCGATCCTAAATCATGGCGGTATGTCCCCACTAGCATGAACCCTGCAGATATCGGGTCAAGGGGGCTCGAGCCCGCAAGACTACAGTGTAGTTCTCTTTGGTGGCACGGTCCGTCATTTTTGTTAGAACCAGAAATCCATTGGCCACAACATCCATCACAAATCATTGAATCCGAATTACCCGAGTTCAAAACACAATGTCACATCACTTCAAAACAAACACACAACAAGTCACTATCAGACACATCAACATTATTCATACATAGGTATTCAGACATCAACAAGTTACAAAGAATCACAGCGTACCTACTTAGGTTTATAAACAACTGTCGTAACCCAAAACATAAATACACAAGTCATTTAAAAATAACCGAATTTAATTCATCCATGTACTTATTATGCAAATTATCACAAAAGGAATCATTTCCAGATGAATATCATATATTATCAAACAACGGACAATTAAAAATTAAAAATCAACTTGTTAAATTAAATCCATTCTTTCAGGAACATAACGGTCTAATCAGAGTTGGCGGACGCTTGTCTAATTCAAATTATGATTATGATACTAAGCATCCAATACTACTTCACGCATCACATACAATTACACAACTCATTTTCAAACATTATCACACTAGCCTAATGCATGCTGGACCGCAACTTTTACTAGCATCCATACGGCACAAATACTGGCCTATAGGTGGACGCAACCTAGCTAGAAAATCGGTTCATAACTGCCTTACATGTTTACGTTTTGCAGGCAAACCTATTCAGCCTATAATGGGGAATCTTCCCAAGGAACGCGTTCAAGGCGAGTTTCTTTTTGTAAACACAGCGGTAGACTACGCAGGACCGATGTTGATAGCGAACAGAAAAGGAAGAGGATCTAAACAAATGAAAGCATACATATGCGTATTTGTGTGTCTTACTGTAAAGGCTGTACATATTGAGTTGGTCACCGAATTAACAAAGGAGTGCTTTCTTGCGGCACTAAATCGATTTATTGCACGCAGAGGACGGCCTGCCTATCTGTTTTCGGACAATGGCACTAATTTCGTAGGCGCATGTAATGACTTAGCTAAATTTTTAAAACAATGTAATCAAGAAGTAAGTTCGTATGCCGCTCAACATTCAATCAAATTTAAATTTTCACCGGCTTACAGCCCACAATGCTATGGCTGAGAGCGCCGTTAAATCAATTAAGCATCATTTAAAAAGAGTTCTATCAATGGCCTGTCTCACCTATGAGGAAATGAACACTTTATTAGTGCAAATTGAGGCCATACTCAACTCACGACCTATCACTCCGCTATCCTCAGATCCATCCGACTTAGTCCCACTCACTCCTTCACATTTTTTAATTGGACGAACATTGACTCTGCTTCCCTCTCCTCAGGTACAAGATCACTCACTTCAATTGATGCCTCGATACCAGAGAGTACAGCAATTGAAAGCTCATTTTTGGAACCGATTTTACCATGAGTATATTTCAGAACTTCAGAAGAGAGTAAAGTGGCACAGAAGCAACGCAGAGCTACGTGAAGGCGAGGTGATGATCGTAAAGGATGATCGACTGCCGCCGAACCGATGGTTGATTGGACGAATCACCAACCTCCATAGAGGCAGCGACGGAGTCGCTCGCATAGCGGACTTGAAGACATCAACTGGAAGCATTCGAAGAGGATTCAATCGGCTAGTACCACTGCCACATTTGGAACAGGATGTTCCAAAGCCGGGACCTTGTTAACGCCAAAGTACCCCAATTCACTCAATACGGTTGCTGCCTACACCCGGGCGTCCGACTGAGCCCGTTCTCCCCTCTACGCGAGCCGCCAGCCAGTATTCATATCAAACCATCGCGCTGGGCGCACGTCTGTACTGCATTGTTTTCGTACAAACCTCTTTATTGTAATTAACTTCAAGAAAATCATTAAATCACCGTTTAATCAAACTATCGAGTTATCATTCACAACATATGTAACAATGTTTAGCCAGTGACATAATCCACAATCAGTAAAGATATTCGTAAAGGAAGTAGCCCGTATCTACGTTAATTTTATGACAAAAACTAACCAACCGGCTGACTGTAACAGGCAGTTCCTATGCCAACACGCGCTCGGTCGGTTATTTTTAATTAAATTACTATAGAGCTTACTTTCACCACTATGTGCACTTTAGATAAACCGTGGTTAAGGCACGCTAAGCCGCATTATACAATATAATGGACATACAGGGTTATGATTTGAGATAAAGCTCTTTAAGATGGTGTTCCAAGCAAATTTACTTTAGTATGTAAAAAATAGTCTTTTTTGCCGCTATTTACGCTGCCCTCTGGCAGTGATCTGGATCAGTTGAGCTATCTATAGATCGTTTCAAACAGTCCTTAGATAGCTCAACTATTTCAGGTGTATTTTATATAATTGTATATTATTCATTCAATTGTACATTTATGTAAATAAATGTAAAAGTTTACATTTATTTACAGAAATGTACAGAATAATAAATAAAATTTAGTGGCTATTTGCTCTCATATGGTATACATTTTCGATATTTTGCCGCCTATTTCCTCGTATCAAAATGTTTTTAAAGTAACTTCAGTAAAATAATTACATTTATTTACAGAAATAATTACAGTTATATACAGAATAATAATAGAATAATATACAATAAAAACATTTATTTACAGAAATAATTACAGAAATGTACAAAATATTATACAATAATATAAAATAAATGTGAAACATTTGAGCTATCTATGGATCGTTTAAACGATCCATATCCGTCTTTTCTTTGACCTACCTCTACTCTTCTCGCCACATGACCTTCATATCTGGCTGATCATATTGATTGGCCTGTCAGCTCAGTTGGTAGTAGCTCTGCTTTCAGCGCTGTAGGTTGAGGGTTCGATTCCCTCCCAGGATAAACACGTGACGAAACATTTGTTTGTTCTGTGTCTGGGTGTTATGAAGTATCATAAGTATGTATTTAAAAATATATAAGTATTCTATCAGTTATCTTGCCACCATAAAAAAAGCTATGCTTAGTTTGGGACTAGATGGTGTTGTGTCCATTGTCCACCAATATTTATTTATTTATTATCTCGCCATCTCTTTTTGGGTCTGCCACGGCGCCGTCTTTATCTATTATATATTATATTTTATTATTATCTTCATTGACACAATTATTCATCTTTTCTTTGGCCTACCTCTACTATTCTGCCGTCCTTATTTAAAGTGCAATAACTAGGTCCAAGCTACTTTCGAGAAAAACGCGGTTAAAGATTATATTTTTATTTTGTTTGTACCTCCATGCCAATACAAGATATCAACTCGAAACTTTTACAAGATTATAGATAAAAATTTAAAGAATATTACGTTGTACCTAGAATTGGTAAATGTGTTAATAAAGCTATTTAAAATCACAGTATTGTATTGATGTTTAGGACTGTTTCACTTATTCCACGATCTTCCTAGGACTTAATATTGATGCAAAACTACAGTGGGGACCACAAATTGAAACACTTGCTGGTAGGTTTAGTTCCGCTGCATATGCAGTTCGTGCGATACGGTGGCTTACTGATGAAGCTTCAGCTAGACTAGTTTATTTCAGTTACTTCCATAGTGTTATGTCATACGGCATCATTCTCTGGGGGAAAGCAGCTGATATTGGTAAAATATTTGTAATGCAAAAAAGGGCAATACGTGCCATTTATAAAATAGAACCACGAGAATCTTTGAGAGAAATATTCAAAGAAATTAATATTCTCACAATAGCTTCACAATATATATATATATATATATATATGAAAATTTGTTATACACACATAAAAATAGAGATGGGATTCAGCAAAATAGTGACCTTCATAAAATCAACACTAGGAATAAACATAAATTATACATCCCTAGGTTTCGACTAGAAAAAGTTAATAAGTCATTTATGGGGAACACGGTGCGCTTCTATAATAAGCTTCCTGAAAATGCTACTAAACTACCTATTAGGAAATTTTAAGCATACATTAAAGGTAGTCTTTTGAAGAAAGCTTATTATAATATAGATGACTATATTATTGATAAGAATGCATGGCCTCATGTCGCTCTGCCGTCAGACAGTTAACCGACACACTTGAATTGTATAAACTCTCTTGTATTAGTATTTCGTACTTAAGGTAGTTACAAGATGGATCATATATATAAAAGCGCTAGGACCAAGACGAGTTTCTTGCCAATTCTTCTCGAGCTTGGGTTAGGATGAATTGGCACCTAAATTCACCTAGTATATAAGACGTTTCAAAGTGATCCTTGTGATTGTATTGAATAAATCATCTTTTGACTTTTGACTTGACTTGACTTTCATAAATCGACAGAATGTTTACTAGTCATAACCGTAATAAGTAGTGTAGTTTCCGTTATCGTTAGTAAATCAATATGTTTCAGTTTTAAGTGGCAATTACTTACTGTATGGTATTGTATGTTCTAATCATAATTGCAATAAGTGTCTTATTACGGTTTTCATTAGTAAGACAAGCTAAGATATCAGTTAGCATGTAAAAACCTGTAAAAAATGTAGTATCTTAAAAAATCTGTATAAATAAAAAGAGTTGTACAGAAGAAAATGTTTAATTTAGCACAAAATAATATATATTAATTGCAAAACGTTACCAAAGTCTTAATATTAATACTAAATATAACTGATATTTATGAATATCACTTTGATTTGTTGTACGATCGGCTAAACTATCTAAATATCTATGTATTTAAACGTTAGTGTAAGGCATACTGAGATCAATATTTGAATCAGTATGAAAAACTAAACTCTATCAAGTAATGCTTATTTATCGCAAAATTATTTTATTCCTAATACTAAATATAACCGAATACCATAAATAATAAAAATTTAAAAAACATACTTAATTTCTTTAGTTCATCTTTAATAGTTCTCATGTATTTAAAAGTTTGTGTAAGGCATCACGAGATCAAAATTGTATACCATTTAAAAACTTAAACTTTAAAGTACCCAAGCTCAAACCTCAAAGCTCTGCTAGTCCTGCTTACTGTATGAGATTGAAATTTAAGTACACGATAGTCAAGGATGAGCCTGATTTATTAAATATGCTATTTGGTTGAACAAAATCACTGTTTCTTTACAAATTTTACGCTCACGTTATAATTTTGAGCAGAATAGATATACAATGAGGAAGTGAGCTAGAAAACTGGCAATGGCCTCAATTCTGTTGGCACCAACCTAACTAATTTTAGCTAAAATTTGGTTTTGAACTGTCTAATTAACCTTTGGTATTCTGCTGCTACCAACTTATCCTAATTTAATTTGATCTAACTTAATTAAGCAATCCTAATTTAGTTAGATGGTACCAACCGAATAGGTATTACAAATGCTACGGCTATCTAAATATATTTTAGACAATTCCTAATTTTAGCAACGAACCACCCGAATTGCCACCAATATGCTGTCCTAAGAAAGAACGAATCATTGCAGATTTGGTACCCATAATGCAAGTTTGGCACCCGGGAGGATTCCGGTAAATTTAATCAGAAAGCTCTCCTGGTTATGGGCATTAAGGGTACCAAATCCGCAATACATGCATAAGATAACTAATTAGAATACATCATTCTTAATATTTTTATTAAGAATTATATAATTTATTAAGAAAATAAAAGGCTTTAATAATAATAATTGATTCATAGTACAATAAAGATACAATATTTTTACAATAATTTTGCCTCATTCAATATTAGCCCTCGACACGACGACACGACACGACATAAAGATCTCATATTTATTACTCATTTGCCTTATCTTAAGTTTTTCAAACGGTAGGTATAAGAAGAACAAGACATTTTTTTAACTTTGTGTCTGAAATACTTAAGCCTAAAAACATTATGATAATATAAAAGAGTAGTATGTCAAATAATAAAAAAAAATAAAAAAAAATATTAATTTAAAGTCATCAACTGTATAGAAGCACCCGTCCAGTAAAAGCTTTATCAATGCAGACTTAAATGTAGTCTGACCTTCTATGATCTTCATAGCCACCGGAACAGAGTTGTACGATGTAACGGCCTGACATCTACAACCATGCCTAACAATATCTAACATTAGACACAGTGTGACAGTCACTGTGACACTAGGTATGTGTCACTGTCACTGTCACACTGTGCTATCACTATGCTATCAAACGTAATAAAACCCCACCATAAAAACTCCCCTTCAAAAGGTTCACTAAAACAACCCTTTGCCACATCATAGTGTTTTATGCAAATAAATCAGGCTTTGAATTAAATTAAGTGGTTTTTTCAACTAAAGGTTGAATAGGGTTAAAAATTAATCGTGTGGCCGCACGCCAAATGGGAGTGACCCCTTATCTCAACATATAGGTTACCTAGGTAATAACAAACTCATAAAAAGCTGTAAAAAATCGGACGGATAAGAAAGACCATAAATTGCAAATAAATTTATGAATATAGTTATTTATTGCATCAATAATAAAAATTAAAGAACCCTGCATACGAAAGAGACTTCGTCCCAAACGCGTGTCCCGCGACACGTTCATTGTTCTATTATCTACTAGCTGACCCGGCAAACTTCGTACCGCCTAATAAATCAATAATTAAAAATAATCATATTTACTCACCTTTTACCTTTTAACCTTCCCTGGACTACGACAAACATTTCAACACCAAAATCAGCTAAATCAGTCCAGCCGTTCTCGAGTTTTAGCAAGACTAACGAACAGCAATTGATTTTTATTATATAGATTTGTGCATCCGTTTAATGACATGCTCTATACTCAATTCTTAGATTTAACTCCTAATTCTTTCTCCAATCTTCAACTCCATTCTTAATAAATAAATTATGATGGACAATGCACTGAACACCATCTAGCCCCAAACTAAGCTTAGCTTATATTATGGGAACCCGATGACTGATATAATACTTATATATTTTTAAATACATACATAAGATACTTTATAACACCCAGACACAGAACAAACACCTAAGTTCTTCACACAAATGTTTATCCTGGGAGGGAATCGAACCCTCAACCTACAGTGCAGAAGGCAGAGCTACTAATATTTTTGACAACTGACAGGTTAGTCAAAAATATTTAGTACTATTCTGCTAATCTGTTACTAATGAGTATGACACGATGCAGACGCATGCACCTCCCTCTCGCCCGCAATTGAAAAGCCATGCACACCTTCCACACAAGCAACCTCAAAAAAAACCACGTGTTTCGCCTCCACGAGGCATCTTCAGAAACACTTGACTCGCTCCGTACTCTGACGAAAAACCTCTGCTTTGTAGACTAGTAGCTTCGCCTAACGTTGGACTGAGACTAATAGTACTAAATAGTACTCAATATTTGTTCATCTGTTCAATATTTTGTAATGGATTTCCGCAAGGTCACGCCTGAATCAATTATCTATGAAGCATGTATTAATTATTAAGGTTAACAAATCAATCTAAAATTTTACTAAAATTTTAACAAACAGATCTTTAATTTAATGACTTTGTAAAATTTTTAAACGTCGAACTGAAGACAGGGCGCAATGGCGCTCATTAGGGAAGGCCTATGTCCAACAGTGGACTGCTATGGGCTGATGATGATGATGATGTTAAACTTTTTATAAGTGGGTAAGTATTTATAAATTTATTATGTTTGCTCGGTGCACCTGACCTAGTTACCTACTTATTCCTTGATGCCATTCCTATCATTCTACGATGCTCATAATGTAATACCTATCAACCCACATTTTATTTTCATTTTATTTTTATTTTTACGTATCTACTTTGTTATTTATAAATACCAACGTACCTAAACTGTAACTGTACCTAACATAATATATGGAAGAGCGAGACCATCTAACACAAGTATATTTCTACTTAAAAGATGATCTCAACACTTATATAATTGTTAAAAACTGTTATAAAAACATTTTGTATTTGTACAATTACCTCTATTAAAAATGGCCATTCCAAAACATAATATTTTTCAAACGAACATCTGTGTTATATTTTTAAAAGACATCAAAGATATGACACATCGAATAAAAACCTACTCTACATGTAGAGATACCACTCTCGATCCTTGCGCTCCTCTGACACTCTTCTTCTTGCAATACCTGTCCACACGTCCTCATACTATGCTAATTCCTTCACAGTACAAGCTGTCCGACTATAAAACGCACTGCCTGAGGCTATTAAATGGGCCAAATCACATGTTTTAAAGCTATGGTCAGGGAACATTTTTAGTCCTGTCGTTAACTGTTGCTTGATTCTTTATGTAATTTTGGATTTAAGTATGTTTAAGTATGTATCGGTTTATTCAGTTTATCTTAAAGGGTTGTATTTAATATATATTATAATGTAAGTATTGTATATATTTTTGTATTACTAACGACGTATCTTTTTCTTATTCTGTAAATTTGTATGTGCACATTATTTTCATTATAAATCACTTATTATTATTATCATCACCCTTTTTCAGCTTCATTCAGTTCAATCTATTCCAAGGTTGTCTGGCAGAGATAGCATAGCGATAATTCCTCCCATTGTCTACCGACATGCAAAGCATTGCTGTTTTTAGGGTTCCGTACCTCGAAAGAAAAAAACGGAACCCTTATAGGATCACTTTGTTGTCCGTCCGTCTGTCTGTCTGTCAAGACCCTTTTTCTCAGGAATGCGTATAAGTATAAAGCTAAAATTTATATCGAATACTCAGGTCTAATGTCCCTTAAAGCTGTCCCTTAAGCTAAAAAATCAAACTTCTAATCCAACGCAATCAAAAGATACAGCCGTTAATGCCGCAAATATCCTCAAATTTTCGACACTTGCAAAGGTATCAAAACCTACAGGGTACCCCGTGAACTCAGAATCTTGAAATTTGGTACGAAGCAACGTCTTATAGCACAGATAAAGGAAAATTGCGAAATCCATAAATATTTAGTTACATCATATAATAAAATTATTTTTAATAATTTTAAACTTACTACTGAAATGAGGATTTTATGGGGAAGCCTACCAATTAAACCCTCAATAACAAAACAATACATTTATTAAAACACTAAACAAATATTACAAGGTTCTTTACTTTAAGTAAACATAAATGAGTGGCCGCACCGTATATCGTATGAGTCAACGGCACCGATCGCTAACGAAAGGTTCGGTAACTCAAACGATATGCGCGCAGGGGAGAGCTCACTCTCAATATGATTCAAATGTAGGCCCCGACCACTAGTGATGCAGAGAGACATTCGGGGCGCACCGAGGGCAGAACTGGCAGTGCATGCGCTCGGTGCCCCTTTTATATGCGTGGCTTGGCAGCGGCGGCGGCTCGACGGCGAGGGAGGGGCTGGTCCGATGACTCGTTTACGCTCGTGCTTGTGTGCGTGCACGCTGTAATGTGGTTGCGTGTTACACTACCCCTTTCCTTATGAACGCGTAGAGGTATTAAATTGAAATTCATATCAAATACTCAGGTCTATAATACATTTAAGCTGTAACAAAATGAAACTTCTATGTCAACGCAATCAAAATAAACAGCAATTTAAGTCGCATATTTTCAAACTCGCAACTACGCAAGGGAATCAAAACCTAAAGGGTACTTCCAGTCGACCTAGAATCTTGAAATTTGGCATGAAGAAATGTTTTATAGCACATATAAAGGAAAAATTCCAAAAACCTTAAATTTTTAGTTATATCACATATTTTAGGGTTCCGTACCTCGAAAGGAAATAACGCAAACCTTATAGCATCACTTTGTTATCCGTCCGTCCGTCTGTCTGTCAAGACTTTTTTCTTGACCTTTTTCTCAAGAACGCGTGGAGGTATTAAGCAGAAATTTATATTAAATACTCAAATCTACTGTCACTTAAAGCTGTGAAAAAAAACAAACTTTAAGCCAACGCAATCAAAAGATACAGCCGTTAATGCTGTAAATTTCCTCAAATTTTCGATATTCGCAAGGGAATCAAAACCTACAGGGTACTTCGCGTGAACTCAGAATCTTGGAATTTGGTACGAAGCAACGTCTTATAGCACAGATAAAGGAAAAATTGTGAAAACCGTAAGTTTTTATATGGATTTCATTTTGCAATAAAAATACCATAACTATGACTCGATTGTCGTGATGGGTGAACTTTTACTTATATACCTACAGGTTTTTCGGAATCCTCGGTGCGCGAGTCCAACTCGCACTTGGCCACTTTTTTTCTACTAGTCCAATGTATTTATGCAGTGGGCTAAGACCCGACTGAGACGCAGAAGGTTGCGGGTTCGATTCCCGCCGCGGGACAAATGTTTGTCTGCAAGTATTTGTCTCGGGTCTGGGTGTTTCTATGTATAATATGTATGTGTTTACAAAAAGCATATAAGTAGTATATCAGTCGTGCGGTACCCATAACACAAGCTCTGCTTACTTTGGGGCCAGATGATGTTGTGTGAAATGTCCGGGATTATTTATTTATTTAATTTATGGTGTGCAATAAAGTATTTTCTATTCTATTCTACCCCAAAAACCCATTTTTTAAAGTTACTATTTCATAATTTTGTAGGGGCCACTAATACGTACTATCGTGCATATATTCATGTTTTTATTTCGATAAGTCTGCAAGCAACAACTCTCTTTAAGGGCGGACAGACAGATAAACATGGTGAAACTTTAAGGGCGGACAGACAGATAAGCATGGTGAAACTTTAAGGGCGGACAGACAGATAAGCATGGTGACATTTTAAGGGCGGACAGACAGTTAAACATGGTGAAACTTTAAGGGCGTACATACAGATAAACATGCTGAAACTATAAGGGTTTCTTGTTGTACTTTGGAACCCTAAAAAGCGCTTAGACCAAGACGAGTGTCTAGTTTATTCCGATTTTTCTCGGGCTCGGCTTAGAAGGACTCGGCACCTAATATGCCCTCATGTTGACATAGACGAGGAGAATCTTACCCAATCATCTATCTAATATAAGCTGTCCAAAGTTGTCTGTCTGCAAATAACCATATGACCGAGCTTGTAACCGAAGAACCTAAGTTGTAACCTATCCTTGCTAATATTATAAACGCGAAAGTTTGTATGTATGGATGTTTGTTGCTCTTTCACACAAAAACTACAGAATAGATTTTAATGAAACTTTACAATAATAGGTTATACATCAGAATAGCACATAGGCTATAATTTATAAACATATTGGGTTAATTATCCAAAATATAATGATAAGTGTCAAGTAGGTAGGCAAAAAATCTGTCATCTGCGAGCTATTCTAGCGTGCGCTGAAAAAACCGTTAGAACTACACGAAGTATTTATCTTGCGCAGACGAAGTTCCGGACACCAGCTATTGTAGAATATACCTAGAATCCGTTCGAACACTGTAGGTGTGTTGACGTGTATGTGAATTACATAAGGTACATAATATGTAATATATACATAATAATGAATCACGAATTGCCACAAAGTATCTTGTAGTACGGGGTTAAAAAGTTCCTCTTGTAGCTGTAGAAATCAATAAGGTTGGCAAAGCCTGCTATTATATTTATAAAAATACATCTGAAGACTTGACATCAGAAATTCATGCTCAGGTTACAGAGCTTTAATTGTGCCTGTAATTCCACCTGCAGTCCAACAATTCAAACTGTATAATTATACGGCTTAAATGCTAAAGCCTTTGTCACACAACGCGAATAGACAAAATAACTATGTTTTGGGTTATTTTGTTTACAGGTCATGGTCATGGTTAGATCAAGAGGATTGTTAATTTAATTGATCGGTTATACAAAAAAAAAGTTTTTTTGTTGTTCAAATTCAATTGCGTATGTCACTTTAGTGTGATCTACGAGACGCTTTGCTAAACAGCAAAGACTAGTGCGGTCATAATTTTGATTTATTACTACTGCTACTAAGGATTAGTAATCATTTTGATGGATGAGAGCAAGAGCTGTCGAGTCCAGCTATAACAATTCCTGGGCTATGAAGCCTTACCTTCATAAACTGTCACGTAAGGTGTGAAAAGTAAGAAAAGTGGAGAGAATAACGAAAATAACAATTAAAAGTTGAAAAAACGTATTAGAAGTCATTCAGGGTCGGGTAGGTCAAGCCAAGGTCACGTTTTACGCCGTTCGGTTTGGGAAATATCGCACTCTCCTTTGGCAGTCTCGTTTACGGCCTTCCACCGTGTCTTCCAGGCAGTGTCCAGGAGCAAGCGCATGTAAACAGGAAGGGCAGTGGTACACCCAATCTTCCCGTCTTCTGAGTTCCGTCTCCCGTCTTCTAGCAGCGAGGTTAGTTTTTCAAGCTGAGTGGTGTTCCTGAAATCGCAATATTTAAGCATTACGACTACCACATTTGACGACCTCTGTGGCGCAGTGAGCTAAGATCCGGCTGAGACGCAGAAGGTTGCGGGTTCGATTCGAAAATGTATGTATTTCAGTCACCTGCATAACACAAGCTCTGCTTACTTTGGGGCCAGGTGATGCTGTGTGAAATATCCGGGATTATTTATTTATTATTACGATCATGCAACGAAAGGTGTTTCAGAAGAATACCTAGGCATCATACAGTATTCCGCACTACAAATCAGTTATCCGCAAGGCGAAAAGAAATAAAAGCGGCGTTAACATAGCTACTAGCACAGCAATAATAAAGTCTAAGGCTCAATAAAACCTAAAACACAGCAGCTTCCTAGTAGTATTGGGATCATCGTAACGGTTATTGCACCGAAAAGAGGCGTGGTGACGGTTTGAGCTCAGGTAGAACACTCGCAACTTCAATGAGAATGAGACTCGTCGTATGAAGCGTCGTCGTTCGTTCAGAACCGGTTTCGCGCTGTGAATGATGAAACTATTAGTAATGCCGCCCGTTTGTCTGTTCGTAAATAAGTTCCGTAACAAAACGAGATTTGATATCGAATGAATAATCGTACAACGTTTCGACACGTTTAGAACGATCGATATTACTTTTGATACTTGATGACGTAATCCTCTTTAACAGACAATAATATGAATTAGACAAAACTGTTATGTCACATTACGTTACCGCTACTAAACCGTGAAGCGCCCGCGCTGCCTGGCCAAGGCCTAAGCATAGTACTGAGAATTAAAGCGGGAATTAGGCGTTCACTTGTATTGTGCGCTTGCAGTTTCGTAATTAATTTTAGCTTTGAGCTAAAGTGGGCAGGTATTTCCGGAACACACTTAATCACAGTCTGCTCTTTGAGTGTTGTTAATAAAATAACAAAGAAACTGGCGCTCGAAATGACGGCATACATTTGGGGAAGTCCCTGAATGCAGCACGCGTTGTCGGCCCGCAAACAACAACAACAAAAGTTTTAAAGAAAAGCTATCTTCATATTAATTATAATACGTCGTTAGAACCGGTTTAAAATAACCTAACCGTTTTTAATAGAATTAAGTTTCTTTTCATAATTAATTGTTAATTGTGATGAAAATAAAGATTACAGCTTAGGCGAAAATGCTTTCGTATGTCCGGCGTCTGTCAGGATGTTCTCCTCTACAGATCGCATTTTAAACCGATTCTTGTAAAATTTTGTGAGCAGGTCCTATAATTATATAGTTTTTTTTTGTCGATTCAGTTTTTGGAAATTTTTCAAAATGGCGGAGATATGGGGGTTGAAAAAGTAAAAATATTTAATATATATAAATATATATTTAATATATATTATATTTCACTCATTTCGAAAAATGTTTTCGAGATCTACAGCTCACAGTCACTAGTTTTTTGTATAAAAATTGTGATAATTAAAAAAAATACAATTATTTCTAAGACGAGAAGACCAATAGATTCATTTACGCAATATCTAATCGATGTAAAAAAATGGCTGATACTTATTTATAAATAAAAAATTAAATAAAATAAAAATAAAAAAGCCCATTCATAGTCATTCAGGTAAATTTCCAGTATATTTACATATCTTAAAATCAATGTTATTGTTAGTTTTATTTAGTTTATTCTATGTTATTTATTTTTCTCTTATTTAATATATTGTTATGTGTATCATATGTATTAGATGATAGTATTTAAAGGTACTTAATTTTTATTTAATCTACCGGAACCCCAGAATGGGTGAAGGCCTCCTCCAATGATGCCCATTTGGCTATCTTCAGCTACTTGTCTCCAGTTTGGAATAGCTATTGCTTTAATGTCATCTTCCCATCTTGTAATATGTCTACCTCTTGTTCTTTTGCCTAGTGGGCCGTTCCAGAATGTTACTTTTTTGGTCCATCTATGATCTGTTAGCCGCGCAACATTTATTTATATATCTAAATTATATTAGTAAGTATAATACATTAGTTTATATTAATAAAAAATGCGCGCGGAAATGGTCCGTTTTGTCAGCCTCCACAGAATTGTTATTATTATCTCTTTGATTGGCTTCAGTTTTTTAGTCTGTTAATTTATTTCCCATCCATGTCATCATACTTTTATAAAAGTTCCCGCGCGAGAACGAGACACCACTGAGTGGGGTCCTGACAGTCTTTCATTTACTAGGAGTCAGAGGGAGGATTGTATTTATTAAATTATGAATAACTGTGGAAGTTTGTTTGTTACGTACGCAACAATAACACTTTTCAAAACTGTATTAAACAGAGTTTTTTTTATATTGATAAACATTTTACACAGCTATATTTATATAACTATACAAAGCTCGTACTATGGGGACCAGAACACTGATACAATACTAGTATACCTACTGGTCAATAAAATACTTTATATTACCAAGACACAGAAAAAATAACTATGTTCATCGCACGATGGGAATCGAACCCACAACCTGCGCAGTCACAGTAACTGGACAGTGACCAAATGGGTATGCACCAATCTTTTGAACTTTCAGGAAAGTTGAAGTGAGTTGACCTAGCTGTCATTTTTATTTATTTATTTATTTATAAACATGTACATCTATCTTCTTATTAGTTAATGGCATGTGTCATAATAATGTAAATTTTGCCAATGTCAAATGTTTATATCGTTTAAGTTATGTCATAAATTCGTATCTTGTCGTTCGTCATTTGTTATTTTATAAAAATAATCCGTGTTATTTTATATGAAATATGTCTTTTATATAAAATAAAACGGATTATTTTTGCTCGAATCACAAAGAAACACAAAGCTTTTGTTCCAATTATTCACATCCGAGTCAGTTAACTCTAGTTCTATATAAATAAAAAGATCAAAATTACTAATAAATCCGGAAATAACTTGAGAAATATAAATAATATAAGAGTGCAATGTTTGCTTCGCAAGACGGCCAAAAAAATCCATTAGACTTTCTCCAGGCTGTAATATTGAAAATTTAAAGTTGTAATAAAAAAATTAAAAGTTCCTAGTAAGATGTTAAAATTGGAATAGTAAGAAAGTTTTGAATGGGGCCTCCCGTCACAAACAAAGTCTAAACAATTAAATAATAATCCTCGGGCGCCAGACAGGAGGTATCCCTACTTACTTACATAAAATCACCTCGGATAGGCAGCCGTCGCACCAGAACTTCTAATCACAGGCCGGGGAAAACAATGAAAGTCCAGATACGTTTCAGATGTTATAATTTTGATGTTTTGGGGTTTGTCTGAAGCTTATTACTTGTAGTTATTCTAGATACATTTCTTAATTTTGGTTACCATTGCATGTCTTAGTAGAAAAAAATAAAAGTTAAATTTTAAATACCTTGGGTTGTCAGTCAATGAAAATAGTATAAATTATACCGGATCCCGGTTTCAAGAGGCATCCTGGGACTCCGCCACGTGGCGTGAGGGTCTCGCGAACGTCGCGTGTCTTGGAAAACGGGTCTCCTGGGGTCGGTCCGGTGTCTCTTTATATCAGAGAAATGAAGTCATGTGGTTTGAACCTCACCACTCTGACGTTCCCGCCGAAATTACACGAGGCGTCATTGACTCAAAATTTTGCTAATAATAATAAAAAAAAAACGCCACCGACATCTCGCGTAGCTAGAACAAATAAATCACGATTAATAAAAACCAAGACTAGTAGTAGAAACTCACCGTTTTTCTTTTCAAATAATGCTGCTGTATCACAGTCATCTTAATGGTAGGAAAATTTATGTTTTCCGCCTAAAACAAATATTCACGATTGTCAAAATCCGCGAGGCAAATTTGAAGATAACAAAATCACAATCAAATTGGAAACTTACCGAAATAATGCTTTGGGGGAATCATCCCTTTGCCTATGGAAACATATCGTCCATTTCAAGGCCTCAACAATATAGGATTCTTGCGAATTTAAAAGATTTCGCAAGACCTAATAACAAATCCGCACCAGTCGGCGGTCAAAAGAAAAGTACGGTCTCGGTGACCGAGTATGAATGCTCTGTTCGTTCCAATCACTCAATCTAGGGTGGCCAACTGGAGGAGATAAAAATTCCATAATAGGGACGAATGTATCTGTCAAAGTCAAAATTTATTGCTCTGACAGAACAGCTAAATGTTGCGCTCAAAAGACAGAAGCTGCCGGACATAAAATGAATCGTCTCAATATCTAGAAGTAAACTAACCATTTTCGAGGTTAGATCCCCGAACTACATGTATGACGCAAATACGTCGTTACAAGGCTCTATCGAGAACTGTCATGAACTTGCCGTATAATCAGTGCAACTTTCATTTAATAGATAGAGTGATTCAAGAAGAAGTTTTATATGTATAAAATATGCATAATATAGTAGAGAAACACTGATAATTTTAGAGGTTTCTAATGTGATGTCGTGTGTGTGGTGTGGTGTTTGTTTACCAAATGATTTTATTTTGATATTATCGAAATCTATAAGCACAAATAGGTCATCATTGGCCTTAGTTCATCTGTTAAAGATGATTTAGGTGGCGTCAGTCAAGTTACAGAGCAGTTTGTAATTGAAAACATTTGTTCATGGATCCACTCCAGCAAGCAGAAGTAGGTGAAGTTTCCTCTCCACTGACAACACTCTGCCTGGGATTCTAACCTCTCGACCTTGCCGTCAGGACCTACAAATAGGTACCTGCATACATTTTAATCACGACCGTTCCGTACCACGAACATTTGCGTGATCACGGTAGGGATCGTACCTACAAATCAAGGCACAGTTATTTCAATTCTGTATTTGCTGAATAACCTTTTAAACCCACGAAGCAAACTAAGAAGTTTTAAAAGTTTCTATATTTACGAGTATTTGTATGTCTATATCTATGTACATATGTGTGTGTGTCTGTGGCATCGTAACTCCCCAACTGATGAACATATTTAGATTTAAGTTTTTGAAGTGATAACTTTTTATGGGAGGGTAAACCGCTTCGTTAAGTAAAGCGTTACGGCGCCAGTCTGTCTGGCTTCCCTTTCTCTGACGTATTCGGCAGCGGTAGACAGGCTCCTCCTCTCTCACTCTAACCCACAGCGCTAGTTAGATTAGTTTAAGTTATCACTTCTGTCGGGCGACTCGAGACGCACACGTTTTTTTATAACAATATTATCTATATCTATAAGATGAAATAATAACGTTTTAAAAACTAAAAAGAAACCCGACTTTATTGTATACAATTAGAGACCATAACATTATTTTATTTTGATTTTTTAGAGGAAAGTAGATGTATTTTTTGTAGGCCAAATAAACGCACTGCTCTGCACACAGCAAAAATATCAACGTTGTATACAATTTTTTGATTTTTGTTGATAAAAACCGCTCGACCGATTTCGATAAATGGGACCACCTGGGAAGTATAACCCTTTGAAACAAAAAAGAATTATCCAAATCGGTCCAGGCGTCTTTGAGTTATCGGTGACCAAACATAAATGAATGGAGAAGAATTGAGAACCTCCTCCTTTTTTTTGAAGTTGATTAATAAATGGTAAAGGGTTATCGCATCAGTGTCGTCGTAGCATTTACTTTTGAACGTAACTAAATTGAAATGTCGTGTGGAGCGAGTGTTCGATGTGTCTATCTTTAGCCCTGACTCGAGCACCGTGTCGTATGGTATCTTCTAGGGACTTATTTGTGAAAGGATTTATGTCGTAGCGTTTTCGTAGCAGTGCTACGAGATTTCGTAGACAATTATGTTTGTTCTATAAAAGTAGAGCCGTCTTCTTCTTCATTAATGGCAAGAAAGCTTAATATAATATAGATGACTATAAGAATGCATGGCCTCATGTCGCTCTGCCCTCGGCCAGTTTTGAAAACCGACACATTTGAAACTATTGTTTTACGTAGTTAAGGTAGTTATAAGATGGATCATGCAAAAAGCGCTAGGACCAGGACGAGTTTCTTGCCGGTTCTTCTCGGGCTTGGGTTAGTAGGAATTGGCACCTAAATTCACCTACTATGTAAGACGTTTAAAAGTGATCCTTGTGATTGTATTGAATAAAGTATTTTTTTAATTTTTTAAGTGATGTGTAGAGATGTTAATTATGTCAATGTCAATTGAATAGATTTATAGTGAGACGTCATTTACATAAAAAGGCGAACATATATAAAATATTCAAAATAAAATATAAATTATTATTTTTGCTCAAATCACAAAGAAACACAAAACTTTTATTCAAATTATTTACAATCGAGTCTTGTCAGTATGTATACGAAAATTTAATGTATGTGCAAGAAAGTATGATTCCATACCCAAATCTATATCAATCTTTATCGACGACGACCTTTGTTGGGCAGTGGGCCAAGGCCTGCCTGAGACGCAGAAGATTGTTGGTTCGATTCCTGTCGCGGACATATGTTAGTGTGATGCAAGTATTTGTTTTGGATCTGGGTGTTTTTCTATGTATATTTTAATATGTATTTATAAAAATAAAAGTATTAGTCATGTGATACCAATAACACGGCAATGTGTAAAATATCCGACATATTTTGTTTATTTATTTATATAAAACTTTACACCCACACAATCATTTCCATTTATATGTAGGAGGGAGTAAATTCAACTTTTTATTGTATTACCTTAGAACTTGCCAGCTAGAGAGTTAAGAGAAAGATAAGGTTTAAAATTCCACACGCACAATGCCTGGGAGTGCTACTACTAAGTACATATAGGTAAACCACTTCACTCAAACCACTGACTATGTATTCAGTAGATAATTTACAGTAATTTTCTGGTAGTGTATGACAGTTCACATGGCAGAGAGTAAGAAAATAGTTCTTCTAGAACAAGCCGAGTTTACATGGTGCTATTTTAGTTGTCCAGCAATATTTATTTTAAACTAGCTGTACCCGGCATGCGTTGCAATGCCACAAATGTTCTCATCGTTTAAACCTTCCCTGGACTACGACAAACATTTCAACACCAAATTCAGCTAAATCAGTCCAGCCGTTCTCGAGTTTTAGCGAGACTAACGAACAGCAATTGATTTTTATTATATAGATTGCTTGCGTAGACATACCTTAATAATTAATTACTAAAAACTAAAAAGAAAACCGACTTCATTGAACAAAATTTGAGCCCATAAACTGAACCCACAACTGAATTTTGAATGTTTTTATTTTACGCTTTTTTGTAGGTACTTTATCATTTTTTGAAATTCGTCAACACATCTGGAAAGTAACTGGAAAGCAAAATATGGAAATTTCGTTTACTAATATGAGATAATTCCAACTATTTTTATATAATAACCAAACTACTAAACCGGTTTTATCAAATTTCTATGGGACCAATCAGAAAGTATATCCCTTCACATGAAAAATATATATTTGTCAAATCGGTTCATAAATGACGGAGTTATGAAATAAAAATAAAAACATACAACTAAATTGAGAACCCGCTCCTTTTGAAGTCAGTTAAAAACAGAACTTACCCTGACAGAGATAGCGATTAAAAACATATGAGTTTGATTAACATACAGACACAGACACAGCTGTTATAATATTTCACCAAAACAAAGGCAAGGATGATGCAATTTTGTGCAAAATTGTCCAGCAATATTTATTTTAAAAGGTAATACCCGAAAACTACAAAAGTAATATGAATTCTGATCGCAAAAGTTCAAATATATATATTTGTTTTACAAGAGCGCAGGGCGTGATGTACTGAGGGTAGTTGAATTTTGAGGATAGACCAAAGGCCGTCTATCCTGTGGCGCAGGATATACGGCCTATGGCGCAGTGGGCAAAGGTCCAGCTGAGTCGCAGAAGGTAGCGGGTTTGAGTGCCGCCGCGAGACAAATGATTGTATGATCTGCAAGTATTTGTCTCGAGTCTGGGTGTTTCTTTGTATGAATGTATTTAAAAAACTATATAAGTAATATATCTGTCATAACACAAGCTCTGCTTACCTTGGGATAATGCTGTATAAAAAGTCCGGCATTATTATTATTATTATTTTTGGTTGAAGTTACACCTTATTAGGCAGAATCCTATCTATCTGACTGCGCCTCTAAATATACAAATCTATATATTAATACGTGAAGCAAAACCCTTTTTACGAAAATTGCGCGGACGGAGGAGTTTGAAATTTCGCACACTTATAGTTTATATGAAGAAGGAATGCAGAATGCATTTTTTTTATATAAGTTAATTATGTTAGATTTTCGACCAAATCAAATCAACTCAAATCAAAGTCATTTATTGCGTAATATGGGTTTGTAACAGTTGTTTGGTGATACATATTAGAACAGCCATAATCAGCGTGGTTTGCATGCAATATTTATTATACATTATACAGTATATTCAAATGAATTAGGTAGGTACAAACATGCTTTCAATTTAATTTAATTAATGTAAGTCAAGTTCTAAAATATTAATGTTAAATGTCAATATTTCTATCAATTAAATAATCATAGGTAGAATAATAAGCCTTTTCTAATAATATTTTCTTAAGCCTTGCTTTAAACACCACTGGGCTTGAGGTCTCTAATAAAAATGAAGGTAGACGATTGTAGACACGAATAGCCATAACTAACATGCTTTTGTTGTATAACGCAGTTGTATTTGGGGGTAGCCTGAGTTTATTATTATGTCGTCTGGATCCAAAGTTAATAAAAAGGTCCGTATTACTTTTTACAAAAACAGACAATTCAAATATATACAGTATATACTGACAAGGCAATGTTAAAATGTTCAGATGAGTGAAGTAGGGTTTACAGCTCTCGGTTTTTTGTAGTTTGCATATGGCTCTGACACATTTCTTATGACTTAAAAATATTTGCTCTTTTAAAGTAGAATTGCCCCAAAATATAATGCAATATCGTAAAGCAGATTCAACAAATCCATGGTAAGCTGTAATTACAGCTGCCTCATTTACTACTTTGCGGAGCATATACATAGCATAAGAGAATTGATTAATTTCTTACATAAATTACTAACGTGTGTTTTCCAATTAAATTTTTTGTCTAAATTTAGTAGTATTTGGTTCATCTACTTTACTAATATGAATTCCTGAATAATTAACATTTATGTCAGATTGGTTATTAGGATTATTATTATTATTAGAGAATGTCATAATATGAGTTTTATCTAAATTTATCAACAAATTATTACATTCAAGCCATTTGATTATTGTTTCTAAGGTAGTGTTGATTGTGCTCACTAAAAGAGATCTACAGGTATCAGCAAACATCACAGTACTATCGTCAGCAAATATAATCATCCGATCAGAAACTACTTTAACAAGTTCATTTATATAAATTATAAAGAGAAGTGGGCCTAATACACTTCCCTGCGGAACTCCGAACTTAGTTACACGATATTCTGATCTGTATATTATTTCTTGTTTCACTTTATGATTAATACGCGTTATATTAGTTGCTTGTATTCTATTGGTTAAGTAGGACTCAAAGAGTTTTAAGACATTTCCTCTTAAACAAGTTTCTTTCAAGTTTATTTAGCAGAATTTGATGATCAACATAGTCAAAAGCTTTACTTAGATCCATATAAAGTGCACATACTAGTTTTTTACGATCAAGATTGCTTACTACAGTTTGCAGAAACTTATAAATGGCCAAATTTATAGATTTATTCCTTCGAAATCCTACTTGCTCTTCAGTAAAAATGTTGTTGGATTCAAAATAACTATATACACTGTTGTTTATTTCTTTGGCTATAAATCTTGCGTAATCTCTATCAGAAACTCTACCAAACATTCCAAATGTTCTAAATGACCAGTGGGCGACAACTAGTAAACATAAATAGATGAACAATCCACAAACACCATCTAGCCCCAAACTAAGCATAGCTATGGAAACCAGATGACTGTTATAACATGTATTTTAGTTTTTAAATACATACACATAATACTTTATAACACTCAGACACAGAACAAACACCTATGTTCATCGCAGTCTGTTCTCGAAGGCGTAGTGGTCTGAGTAACGTGGTCGACCTATAAGGACATCGCTAGGCTTTGTTGTGGTAAAACATACGCTACAATAAATAGCTGCCACAAAAACTAAAAGTAGGCACTTAAAATGAGTCGGCACAAGAAACAAGTTAAGGCATTTTATGGCACCTAGGTAACTTTGTGTGGGTGTTAGAAGTTACCGAGAATAAAGGTACGTTCACATTTCTTTTTAAAGCAATAATCGTTTGGGAAATATTATAAATCTGGAATTAAGTTTTTCTAAATAGCTCCTTTGGTGCATGGTGTTTCATTTAATTGATTTAGTAACATTTATTTACAAATCGTACTTCAATGTATATTATGTTTTTTTTACAAAAATACATTAAATTTTATAACTTTTTTACTTTTACCATCCGCTGTACTTTATAACGATCAGCTGAAGATCATCAAAAATGGTTCAGCAACCGTATCTGACTGTAAAATCGGGTTGGTAATTTTTGCTGAATTATATAAATAAATAAAATAAATATAAATAATGCCGGACATTTCACACAACATCATCTGGCCCCAAAGTAAGCATAGCTTGTGTTATGGGTATATACTACTTATACATGACTGATATACTATTTATATACATTTTTTTTGTAAATACATACATATTATACATAGAAACACCCAGACCCGAGACAAATACTTGCAGATCATACAAACCTTTGTCCCGCGGCGGGAATCGAACCCGCAACCTTCTGCGCCTCAGACTGGCTTTCGCCCACTGCGCCACAGAGGTCATCAAACACTCATATAACACTTCGAGTGAGGATTTCTGTAACTGATCCCAGATGAGTGCTGCTTGGAGACTGGTGATGGAGACTTATTGGGGATTAGTCTAGCTGACTAACAGAAGAGCTAGCAATAGAGAAGGAAAACTTGCCCGGAAACAAGCCCGGCTCGGTGCCAGCCGTTATGCACCTGCAACCGAACCGACACCGCATGTACTGATTCATCTTTCCTGCGGATCCTGTCGGCAACGTCGAGAGCTTATATTAAGGCTTACCTAAGTGCACGAAAGGAGCCTCTGAAGCGCACTTTAATCCTTTCACCGCACTGGGTATAAATATACTAGTGACACGAGAATAAGAAAAATGTATGTATATTCAAATCTATCTATGAATTAATTACAATTAATAAATAAATACAATTAAGTTTACATTTAAGAATTACTATTAAAAAACAAGGTAAGGAAACGCACAAAATGACATAAATACAGTTTTTATTTGGGTGACGGTGAATCTCAAGCTCTGCTTGCGTTCAAGTAATGCCGATCTTGCCTGAGTACACTTTAGTAGTAGGTAATTCATTAGGCTTTGTCGCTATAGTGCGTATGTACTGTAATGGCAAAGTATAATTGAAAGCTAATAAAAAATGCGTGAGTGTCGTGAAACACTCGGTTGGAACGAAGTTCCTATCGTAGTATATTATTATTGATAAACTTATTATATTTATGATTAACGAATACAAATGAATGAATTACTAGCTTCTGAGAGCCATTAAATGAAACCCAGAAATAACTAATGAATTGAATGAATGGTAGGAAATTTCGTAATTAATATATTTTTTCATGTTGTGAAAATAAACATTTTATTGTACATTATTCCTGTGTATATAACCCTGTGGATAACCGTCTACACTAAATAAAGGGTCGTGACGCAAATTCGTGACGCAAAAATTTTACACATTTTTCGTTTAGCACCCATCCGCCAAGTCCGTACCGTGCAATAAGGAACTTGGTTCCAATAATAAATTTGCACTATTGTACGGATATCGTTTATTGTTTTGCCGAATTGAAGCACGCACACCATTGTATGATCCTCGCACCCTCACCGCGCTCAATAGATATTTGCCCAAAACTCGGACTGTGATATCTTTACCGATGAGTGGAAGAAAATTATGTTGGTATGCCTGAGATTTTGTGAGACTGTTACATTGTTCATGTTACATGTTAATGTGAACATGCAATTGTATTCAATGATTAATTACTATTTAGACATTATAATAATAATAATATTTACTTTTTGCTATTTCATATTTTTATATTTTGTTTTTTGTTTGCTTTCTTTTTGTTGTTAATTGTTATTATTAATAAGTGTAACTGGTGCTTAACCGTGCTGATTAAATAAATAAATAAATATTAAATAATAAATAAATGATTATTAGGTAAGCACTACGAATGGTGGCAACCGTTGAGATATAAATGCTAATTCAAAATTGATTCAAAGGGTTCTCGAAGGTACCTTCCTTGATCGAGTGCGGCTCGTCCATTCAGTACCTAGGCAAACTTCCAATGCCCTTTATGTAGAGCGCAAGATACGACCCCAACAAATGCCACGAATTATGATTATGTGGTAGATAGTTACTTTCAAAACCATGTAATCTTTCAAAATTGATAGTTGATAGTTACTTTCAAAACTGATCTTTTATCTCGATGATTGTTTATCTCGTGATCATGGCGCATGCAACTGTGCCGAAATATCGGGAAGCAGAAAAACTCATATATCATGGTAAATGTCCCGTTTGAGTGAAAATCAAAGCTTACGGTAGCCTTACCCACGCGTAATATAAATAAAAAGTATTTTAATCTAGATCCAGTTCTATAATACCAAGTTTCATCCAAATCGGTCCAGCCTTTTTTGCGTGGTCGAGTAACAATCAAAAACCCAAGAACGTCCAAAAACCCACTCAAACATCACATTTTTTTAAATTTGTACGTGATGTTTTGAATGTATAATATAAATATTATTTTCTAGACTCCTATCGTATAAAAAAATATTTCCCTTCAGCATTGAGATATGAAGCCGTGCGCGGACTGACAGACGGATAGACTGACGGTAGATTTATGACGGTTCTCGCTCACAATACAGCTATAAAATACAGAATGATAAAAACCATGGATCTATTCTGAACTGGAAACAAAAATAACATTTATAATAACAAAATGAATGTGATTAGGTACAATTTCATTTATTTAAAATAATATCTCAAAATCAAGACAGGAACTGACAAGAAACAAGTCCTGGTCCTAGCGCTTTTCAAGCGACTTCAAAAAAGAAGGAGGTTCTCAATTCGCCCGATTGGTCCCATATAAATTTTATAAAATCGGTTCATTAATTAGGTTTTTAAATAAAAAAAAAAATGAAAAATAATATGTCATCCACTTGATGAAACGAAATTCAGATATTTTGCTTTTTATACATGAAGTCGGTTGTCTTTTTAGTTTTTCAAACGTAATTATATGTATGATCCTTCATATTACTAGCTTAAGGCGACTGCCTGATCAAATAATTTTGACGCGTATTTTACGGCGCTTAAAACGCGATTTTTCTATCATAAAACATAAACATGAAATAATGAATTTCTGATATTCCCTCCTATTAGTGTAAGCTGTATGTTAAAAGGACGTCAACTTGAAAAGATGACGATTATAAGACATTTTAGACATTATTTTAGAATAAATTTAAACCTAACAGTTACTTCAAAAATAATTTGAAACGAGAAAGTAGGATGTAAAATAATGAAAATACATACTTTATTTGTTTTATTGCTATTATTTTTTGAACTATTTCATTTCATTTATTAGCTTCAATATACATTCTTAGCTTAGGTGTAATAAACAATGCTGTGAGTATAGTAACATTATGCCCTGTGGGGGTGTTGCAGAATAAGTAAAATTAGTACATCGAGATGAATTCCTAATTAGATAAAGTTACGAGATACGTCAAAACTCAATAATTTACAAACAAGTCAATAATAGTTAAAATAAATGTATATCTGTTTAAATGTCAATGATCATAGATTGTTTTATGTACATACTATGTCAATTTATAATAAAATGTCAACGTTAGACAATTTTATATTCCCTACTAAATTTTTAATACCTTAATTTTCTACTGGTAAAAATTAAAAATGATATTAAAAAAAAATTTGCACTGTCATGTAATGTCATTACATGTAAATGTCCAACTAACGAGCAGATAGCCATGAAATAGCGGTAAAAATCTATTTTATTCCATACAAACGTTCATTCCACTCGACACCACCGAAACGACACCACCGGTGTTGTCGCTTGGATTCACTATTCCGTTAGACACTACCCTAGTGATGACAACAAGCTAGTTACATAATAACCAATAATTAGTACCTAGTCTGAGATACTGCCAAAAACAAAGATGACAATTTGATGTTTTTTTTTAATGGCTTTTAACAATTTGTCTAACTAGTCTATAATAATTGTTGTCACTGACTTAAAATATGCATTTATGTTTTTTTGTTCTTCAATTGATTGTCAGGAAAAAAATGTTAAGCTAACAATTTCGCTGTATCCATGATAATAGTGATACTCGACTGCTCGGTTTGTGTAGATATATTCATCATATGTCGTTTAGTTTCCGTTTCCACGGATATGAGAATGTCCGGTGTATCGTCGTCACTTCTGAAATTACTCTGATTCTCCGGTATCACCACTAAATATTCTTGAGGTACACGGTATATCAGTTTCAGATTCAGACGTGTATTCATCAAGTCAAGGGTGATAGCTAATAGGTATAATAGATAGATAGATAGATAGATAAACACTTTATTGTACACAAGAGAATATACAAAAAAAATAATGATTAGCAGTACAGTTGTACAATGGGCGGCCTTATCGCTAAAAGCGATCTCTTCCAGGCAACCTTTGGATGGACAGGATAGACAAAATACCAAAAAGTCGGCGGTGTACAAAAAAAAGTTACCTATACTTAATCTAATACATAAAAATACAAAATATAACAATAACTATAAAAATGCCTATAATTCATAACTATAAAAATTACAAAAATTACACAAAGAAAGATGACATACATAACCACCATCAAACAACTTTCTATAGTGATAGAAGCTAACAACCAGTTAGCAGTTTCCAGATAAAGACAGATAAAGGTTATGGACTTTGATTTTAAATATATGAATAGATTTAGATAAGCGAATAGATAAAGGTAAGGAGTTCCATAAGTGTACAGCTTGAACAGTGAAGGATTCACCATACATAGCTGAACTATGAACAGGAGTAAGGAGTTGGAGAGTGTCAGACGAACGCAGATCACGATCGTTTGACTGGTGCAGAAAAATAAACCGTTCCTTTAAATAGTGGGGAGATGAAGACAGATAAAGGATGTTGTATAACAGCGTCAGGATATGAGCATTCCGGCGAAAACGAATAGGGAGCCACTTGAGCTTCATGCGAAATTCTGAAACATGGTCATATTTGCGCAAGCCAAATATAAACCGAATGCAGAGGTTTTGAAGACGCTCAAGTTTGTTAAGATGGACTTCGGATAGATCAAGATAGCTGGCGTCTGCATAATCTAATATTGGATGGAGCAGGGATTGTGCAAGCATAACTTTGGTAGAGGTTGGCAGAAAATTACGAAGTCTTCGTAAAGACGCAGATGATGCGAACATTTTTCGACTAATTTCATTAATCCACGGCTGCCATGTCAACTTAGTGTCCATTATGATACCTAAATTTTTTACTGACTGACTGATCGGAATATGTGTACCATTAAATAATATAGGTGAGAGAAGATTAAGATTAAGTTTAGCGATTTGCCTAGAACTACCAATTATGATGGCCTGAGTTTTGCTTGGATTGACAGTAAGTCCGTAAGACTTACTCCATTCACAAACTCTGCCTAGATCAGAGTTAATCAGACTAATGGCTCCATTGACATTATCTACAGTAGTATGACAGTATATTTGAAGATCATCTGCATACAGGTGGTAGGAAGATGAAAGATTTAACGTTATGGAATTAATAAAAATAGTAAAGAGTAGAGGAGAGAGGACGCCGCCTTGGGGGACGCCAGCAGTGAGGTTACACCATGTAGAGAATGTGTCCTCAACACGAATGCGCTGCTGCCGATCGAATAAGTAGCTACGGAACCAGTCAACTGCCGGCGGAGATATATTAAGAGAGCTAAGCACACCCAAAAGAAGGTCAAAATCAACATTACAAAAAGCACTGCTGAAGTCGAGGAGTGTAAATATAGTGACCTTTCCACTGTCCATTCCGAAACGAATATCATCGGTAATTTTTACTAAAGCCGTAACGGTACTGTGGCCTGGACGGAACCCAGATTGGTAAGAGTTGAGAAAGGAGTTCTTAGAAACAAAAATACTTAGTTGTTGGTGGATAAGACGTTCAAGAACTTTTGAAAGGAAAGAGAGGATAGATATAGGTCGATAATCAGAGAAAGATGATGGATTAGATTTTTTAGGTAAAGGAATAATATGAGCTTCTTTCCAGGCCAATGGAAAGGTGCTTGATGTTATGGAGGCATTAAAAATAAACGTAATGACGTGTATAATGTCGTCAAGGATGGGAACAATCATGTTACGGCTTATGCTGTCACTACCTACAGCGCTTGATGTGATAGCTGCTATGCTCTTCCTAACATCACCATCGACAAATTGACAGAAATGAAAAGAGGGAATGTCTGGAATTGGCAGGGAAGAAAGATAGTTTAGAGTGTTATGTTTAGAAAAAACATCAATAGGAGAGGAATTTGAAAAATACTGATTTAGACGATTTAAATCTAAACTAGGAGAGATTTCTTGTTTAGAACTGTCAATTCCTAAAGTTCTTAGAAATTTCCATATTTTGGATGGATCACTATCGCCTACAGAGTCATGAATGTGTCGGCGTTGCGCATCTCTACACAACCTGTTGCAGATATTTCGACGATCGTGGTATTTAGCTATATTTTCATCAGTGGGCTTGCACCTCATGCGTACCTTAGCAAGATCTCTCTTATGCATAGCCGAGCGGATTTCATCAGTAAGCCATGGAGCTGGCAAATGTTTGATCTTAATGGCGCGCATGGGGGCATGCGCGTCATAAAGTTTTGTGAGTTGATAGTTGAAATACTTCACCATGTCATCAACACTACCACTATCGAATAGCTCAGCCCAGTCGATCTGTTGAGCATCCTTGCGAAGGCTCTCGAGGTTCATTCTACCAAAGTTACGCTGCAGGATAATTTTGGGCTTGGCTTTTGGAGGGCGAACTTTGTAGGATAGGAAGACCAAATCGTGATAGGAAAAAGAGGGAGCTGCAGTTTGACCGTGCTTAGCGACATTATTTGGAGAGGACACGAGGATGAGGTCTAGAAGAGATGGGATACAATGTGGAAAAAAGTGAGTAGCTGTTAGAGGAAGTAAGGTCAGATTGCTGGCTTTAGTGACATTTTCAAATTGAATGGAGCGGTAGTCCTGCTTGAGAAGGCAGGTATTAAAGTCACCCATAATAATGGTGTGACTATAAGCGGGTGTAATGTCTTCCAAGAGTCTTTCGAAGGATGAAAAAAAGTTATTATTAGAGTTGTTGCTATAATATACTCCAAGTAAAACCTTCGTGCGGCACATAATAATTTCAATAAAGATGTGTTCGCCCATTCCAGATGATGGAGGTTGAGGAGACATGCTAACTAAAGAGAAAGGAATATGAGCTCGTAAATAGATCGCAACTCCTCCAGCGCGTCCATCATTGCGGTCGTTCCTAATGAGTACGAAACCGGGAAGTGAGTAGGAAGTAGTGGGTAGACATGGTTTTAACCATGACTCGGAGACTAAAACAGCGTGGATATTATTATGAACAAGAGACGCCAGCATATCAGGATAATGAGCCGGAATACTCTGCGCATTAATGTGTATGACATTAAAATTCTTTGCAACTTCGGAAAACTGGGTCTCAAGAGTTTGGGACAGGGAAGGAATACTGCAGAAACTCTGGTCACCGCTACTGTCGTCGTCACTGGTTGAAAAAGATAGAAAGTGTTCGCTATCATCACCACTTGATGACATGTAGGAACCTATTAGTACCTAAATCTAAAAGTAAATAGTAATATACCTATGGACCTACTCACTAAAATAAATACTAACTATAAATAAGTAACCTATAATGCAATATCTTAATTCGATATTGTTTTATATCAGCGCACCTGCCAACCGTGTTGGAAGAGAATCAATGAATACTATGTAACTATAAGTATAAATTACACAGTTAAACAAAAAGAAAACAAAAGTAATACCTACATAAAATAAAAAAACAAATCAAAAGAAAAAGAAAACAATTGCAAAATTACAATAGGCAAATAAGTTAAAGCTAAAGATAGACAAAACCTGAACGCGGAACATAACAGTCATATCTGTCAGAACAAATTCTGACACTGACAGCCAAGTAGCACGACATAAAAATAACAAAACAAAATATTTTTCAATACGAAATAAAAAAAGACAAAAGTGAGTTTACGACGGTAGAAAAATATAGTAATAAAGACATAAAATCTGTAAGAGGAAAGTGGGTGTTTTGAAAATGTGTGTGGGACATAGAACAGATCACTTCCTGGACGTCACAGCACGCTTGGACTTGGTTGCCGCAGTTGGCTTTGCAGTTACTGTAGCTGACGTCGAAGCAGTCACTGCCGCCGGTGCCACCGCCTGCGAGCTTGATAAATTATCAAGGTCGGCGATACATCTAACGCGATGCCTGGCGTCATCTGGTCCAACCACGTAGACGTTGCCCTCCCGAGTCCAGCTTTTGGAAATTCCAAAACGATGTCTAGCCTGCATGAACACTTCATGGCGAGCCCTAGTCAGAAACTCCGAAATAGTTAGACCGGAATTCTTTAGTTGTGTCTTGGCAAACCATATCTTGTCACGAACAGACACATCTCGCAGCCTCACAAGAACCGGTCTAGAACGGTCAGATGTCAAGCGGCCCATCCTATGGCATCGATTTATGTCAGCAGCCTCAAAACCAGCCAATTTCAGCCGACCCACTACAAGTTTAACGACAGTGGCAGTTGTGTCTTCATTCTGCTCTTCGGGTAGTCCATGCAGAAGCAGATGCTTGCGACGGCTCAGCATCTCAAGTTGATCAACGGCTTGGGCAGTAGCCTGTATTTGGTCCTGGAGTGCTCTAAGAGCCGTCAAGACAAAAGTCTTGAAGCCTGAGAACTCGCTGGCCAGAGCGGCCACAGAGTCTGAAGCCGGAGACTGCTTTTTCAGCTTACCTTCATAAGCAGCCATCTGTTCCGAGAAAAGGGCCTGCATTTGAGCCATAGTGCCTTGAATTTCCTTTATATCCTCCATTTGAGTGACAGGAACAATGTGTTTTATTTAGAGGTTGTGTCTTGTGATAAAGTTAAGTGCTGAAGGAGATAACACTTTATGGCAGGTACTGTACTTTAAGCCTTAGACTTGTACATAAATAACTATTTTAAATAAACAAATACTGTATTTTAAATAAAAATTAAAGGAGATCAAAAATTAATAGGTTTTTCTTTTCACACCTACCCACAAAAAAAAAAAAATAATAATAATAAAATAATAGAATACACCTACTTATGATAATTTGCAGGAGATCACTAGTAGTCGCTAATGTCGAACGTTATAGTGATTCCAAACGACACTACGAGTGGTTTCGTTCTTATCGTGATAAAATTATGCACGGGAATACGGCTTCTACAAATTATGAAATAAAAACATTGAAACATTCTGGTTAACGGTACCCACACTACACTTGTTTTTTTTTATTTTACTACCTCTTTTTGTAGTATTAGCCTTTCATAGATACTATGAGGTTTCTTAAAGTGGGGTGTCGTGGGCTATCCGTATTGGTGTTCGCCTGGTCAGCCTTATAGGCGGCTAAATACTTTATAAAATCGTTGATAGCCCGCAAACTCTCACCAGTGGCTCCCAGCAGCTGTTTTGCACACAGTGGTCACACTCTGGAAACCACGTCGACTCGTGGGCCAAACCTAGTCGAGGGGGGTTTGAGTGTTTTGATGCTCAAGCCCTGTGGTTTTTCCCGCATAGTGCAATCTTCTTCGGCAATTAGTGCAACCCACCCTTGGTGGCGAAGCAGCTAGGCATAGTGGAAGGCCTGAAGAACGACGGTAGGAGTTTTGTTACCGTCTTTCAGACACTGCATCCTGACTCCTCTCTGGTCGCAGCGGTTCTCCGTTCCACCAGGTCAAGAAGGGTGACGGATGAGAGGGTGCATCTGTGTATTGCGCGCTCACTTATGCACCAAAATATATCCTGCGTAACTGACTTGGCTTTGTTAAATGAATCCCGAGATTTTAAAAGCCCTGTGGCGACAGGTAGAAGTAGAAAGGTTCGGCACTGGGGTATGCCGGGCTTTGTCTCATAGCTGCACACAGGCGGCTTAGGGAGAGTGGTCGCTCTCGCATTGCATCGGAGTGACAGTGCGGTTCGGCAGCACCCTCTGCGACAAAGCAGCTTTATTTAAAGAGGCACTGCTTTTCTCGCTCAGCCGGGGAGGAGACTAGAAAAGGTGTCTCAAACAAATGTTCATTCCAAACAATTTTGGGAGGTGGTAACCATGGCTGCCTGTGCATCCCATTACTTCGTGGTCGAAAAAGATGCAAATTAAAATATAAATATAAAACAATCAAACGACATACTATGACTTTTGGTGCGTGGAATGTCCGCACTCTCTTAGACCGACCCAGCAATCTTTACCCGGAACGTAAAACTGCCATTGTAGCTCGTGAACTCGGACGGTATGATGTCGACATAGCAGCTATCAGCGAAACCCATCTATCTGATGAAGGAGAGCTCGTCGAACATGGAGGCGGATATACATTCTTTTGGAAAGGTACACAAGCTTCTGAACCTAGAAGATCAGGAGTAGGCATTGCTATAAAAAACACGATAGCCTGTAAGTTGGCAGAACATCCTGTTGGCATCTCAGACTGTGTCATGTTCTTGCGTCTTCATCTTAAAAATAATAAATTTCTAAATGTTATCAGCGTATTATTATAAATACTTACGGGTATTTATCGCGTTTATTTACCTATTTTTCCCGACGAATTTTATACAGACCAGCTATTGTGCAGCCGCCTAAGTTATATGGTCTGCCGAAGGTACATAAAGCTGACGCACCGTTACGACCAATAGTAAGTCAAATAGACTCGCCGACTTACAATCTAGCAAAACACGTCGCTGGTATCTTACAGCCACTTACGGGAAAGACGTCGTCTTTTGTGAAGAATTCGCGCCATTTTGTCAGCATCATCAGGGATATAAAGTTGGAACCCGGAGACTTACTGGTGAGCTTCGATGTTGAGTCGCTTTTCACCAACGTTCCTCTTAAAGATTGCCTTGATGTAGTGAGACATAGATTGAGTGATCACGAACTTCCTGATCAGTACATTTTGCTCCTTCAGAACTGTCTTGATGGAAACTTCTTTTTGTATCAAGGGCAACATTACCTCCAGATAGACGGCGTAGCAATGGGAAGCCCTGTGGCACCTGTTCTTGCCAATATCTGGATGGAACATTTTGAATCCATGATAGACCTGGCAGCCCATGGTATAAAACTTTGGAAGAGGTACGTCGATGATGTGTTCTGTATAATTAACGGGAATAACCAGGAAGTCGATCAGCTGACTGATTATCTGAACTCCATACACCCTAAGATTCGCTTTACACATGAAATGGAGGAAAGCAGAATGTTAGCTTTTCTAGACCTTAAAGTGATGGTAAAATGTGATGGGACCTTGGCACACACAGTGTATAGAAAACCTACACATACGGACAGATACTTGAATGCAGCGTCACACCACCATCCAAGACACCTGGAGTCAGTAGTCTCCTCACTTGTAAACAGAGCTCATGACCTTTGCGATCCTGAACATTTGCAGGGTGAGCTAGATCATGTTAAAGGGGTTCTGAAACGGAATGGCTACAATACTCGAATCGGATGTCGTTCTAACTGGAGGCGCAAACAGGAACACATTGATGTGAAAAGACAGCCTGCGTTTTTGCCTTATGTGAAAGGAGTTACGGACAAAATTGGTAACATGCTCAGTAAATTTTCAATCAAGTCGATCTACACTCCACTCACAAAGATGACGAAGTATCTACGAACACCAAAAGACGTCGTACCTCTGCAAGTTCCTGGGGTTTACAAAATAGATTGCAGCTGCGGGCGTTCCTACATAGGCCAGACTAAACACACGGTCGCGGAACGTGTTAAAGAACACATAGCGGCGGTCAAAAATCGACAAGTAAACAAGTCTGCAATAGCAGAGCACATAGTGGACTCAGGACCCAATCACTGGATTGAATTACATAAACCTCAAGTTTTATGTAATGAAAGGCATTACTACAAGAGAATGGTTCGGGAAGCGATTGAAATTAAGAAATATCCTAATTTCAATCGTGAAGACGGTTTCAGACTCTCTGCCTCATGGAATCCAGTTATAGCTAAGTGTACTCAACGTAGACCGGTTTCTCAATGCGTAATGGACACGGTTAGTGTTGTGTGTCGTCCGAGTGTACAGATGGACATTTCTATTTCGGAAAAACAAGTGAGGGTAGTTGCAAAAAATGCTGCCCCCGCTTCGCAGAGGCGGTAGCTCCAGTACTCCAGTCATCCCGTGACCACGACAGAGTGTAAACCTGTCGAAACGTCGGGAAAAATAGGTAAATAAACGCGATAAATACCCGTAAGTATTTATAATAATGTGTTCTGATCGCGTAAGTTTAAAAAACGTTATCAGCGTATATGCTCCAACGCTTGTTATTTTAAAAGTGATGACGTTAAGGATAAATTTTATGAAGAATTATCACAAACCCTAACAAAAATCCGACCCTGTGTAAAAGTTCTCCTTCTGGGTGATTTTAATGCCCGTGTCGGACGCGATTTTGAAGCTTGGCCCCATGTGCTAGGGCATCATGGTATCGGTAACATGAACAGTAACGGCCAATTATTATTAAGCCTTTGTTCACAATTTAATCTGGCTATTACCAATACCATGTTTAGACTGCCCATGAAATATAAAGCCACCTGGATGCACCAAAGGTCCAACCAAGCATTGGCATTTTTTCGACTATGCCATGGTTCGGCAGCGGGATATTGCAGAGGTTACATTGACAAGAGTAATGCGTGGCGCAAATTGCTGGTCAGATCACCGCTTGGTAATCACAAAGTTGTGCTTGAACCTCAGCCCCCGCCGAAGGACTTGCAGGGCTAAACCTAACTGCCTTCACTTGAAAAAGCTAGAATCTGCAGAGATTTTAGATAAATACCGGGATACTGTCAATAGCCGTTTAGTAAATATCAATGCCCAAGATGAGAATATAGATGAAAACTGGAAAAAAATATCGAAATACATTGTCACAGCAGCCACTGAAACCTTAGGTCACTAAACGCGATTCTGTGATGACTGGTATGATGAAAATGACAAGCTATTGATAGATGCTTTAGCAAGTCATCGACAACTCCTTCGGAGGGAAGGACAGCCGGCGTTGGTTGATAAAATCAAGCAAAGTACATACCAAATAAGAAAACTTACTCGTACAGCAAAGGATGAATGGTGGCAGAACAAAGCTCACTACATGCAATGGCTTGCAGACACACACATCGATTAAATGTTCCCCTAAGATCATATAGTGGTACTCTCCTAGTGAGCAAAGAAGAGGTTCTTAATCGTTGGGCACAACATTTCAACAGTTTAATATATGTGGATCGTTTAACTGATCTAGACTATTTAAGGTCTCTTCCAGCACTCCCACAATCCGAAGTATTCGATCACTCTCCTTCTTATGAGGAAGTTGTTAACGCCCTAAAAGCCCAGAAAAATGAAAAGGCAGTTGGCGTGGATAACATACCTGGAGAGCCATCTCCTCCATATTTTAGTAAAATATGGAGGAGATGAACTGCATCATAAAGTTTGGCAGTTCTCCGAGCTGATTTGGGAGTCTGAGAGGATTCCATCTGACTTTGCAGTATCGGTTATCTCCGCGCTATATAAAAACAAGGGTGACCGTTCAGACTGTAATTCTTACAGAGGCATTTCATTACTTTCTTAAGATGTTCAGAAAAGACACATGAAAAGATGCCACATTGATCCTTCGAATTGGGAGTCCCTAGCTGAACAGCGTCCTGAGTGGAGACGGCAGGAGAAGGTCAAGGATTTTTAAATTGATAGGAGGCGAGAAATCGACTTTAAGCACGACCAATTCAAAAACAGACCGCCTTTGAACATACAACATAACTTTGTTAATGATACCCTTACGTGCGCCTTGTGCTCTCGTACGTTCACTGCAAAAATTGGGTACATTAGTCATATTAGGGCTAAACATCCAAGCAGCTAATATCCAAAAATAAAAATAAAAAAATAATAATAATAAAGCCAGTCACTGTAGCCGAAAACGGCTAGGTGGATTATTAAAGTAGTCATTTTTGATAGTGCGATCACCCTATATTATATAATATATGTTTATTTCTGAGGCTATTAAAGCGAGATGATTTAATTTCAAGAAAATAGATGATATTTCACACTAAACCGATTAAAAATTAAACAAACGAATACTGAAACAAGACGATGCTCTAACACTTTGAGACAATAATGTTAGAAAATCGTCGAACAGGACTCAGCCGTTGTACACACAAACTCTGCAAAGGGTGTATAGATCAGGAGATCGTAGAACGAAAGTACCAGGCCACTCAGAAAGTAACGCGAAAAAAGTTTTTATGTATCAAGACCAGTATGGCGATCGCGTTATTTGTCAACGTAATTGCCATTGAACGGATTGGTTTTGGCAAAGGTTTGGATATGGCAAATCTGAATGTCAAAATGTTATCGCGCTATTCTTCCTGAACTATTAATTCGTTGATTTTACAATCGAACAAATTTATATATAGAACTACCTAGTATTACTCTATGCACAGGCTACTAGGATGACTAAATCAAAAACGTTCGTTCGTTTTGTATAGTGCTTGAAAGCACTGTCAAAAATAACGCGATACCGCGACGTTTGATCAACGTATAATCCAACTTTGAGCTAAATAGTTTCCGTTATAGTAATTAGCGCGGTACGAAATATGTTTAAAATAACATTTTTAATTTTGGTTCAGCTTTGGATCAAAATTACCGCTCTCGACCCCCTGGCTGATTATAATTATTAAAAAATATATGATTATTTAAAGGGGTGACAGACGTACGAACTTAAAGTACGCAGTTTTTAAGATCGCGAACTTACTCGGCTCGACGTTAGTGACACACGAGAAAGCTTGCTCACAATGTATTGAGATGTCGTCGACAGAAGAAGCTTTGTGTTATTTAGGAATATCATAACACATTTTAAATCTCTTTTCACATTACGCGTTTCATTGAAAAATGGATCTGCGTCGGCAACATTTTCATGGGATGCATTCTTAAGGTTCTACCCAAGCACCTTCGCGTGAGAAGGATAGTTTTGCACTGGGTGCCGCACACCCTCACCGAAGCTCAAAGCAGGCCCTTGTGGAATGGTGCCGGGACATGATTAATAAATTTGAAGCAGGCTCGTCTCGGCGCGCTTGTGACAGGTGACGAATCCTGGATTTATCAATACGATCCAGAAACAAAGCGTCAGTCGTCAGTTTGGCTGTTTCAAAACGAACCAACGCCTACCAAAGTGAAGCGATCGAGAAGCGCAGGGAAAATTTAGATCGCTAGTTTCTTCACTTTGATGGAGTATCTGGTGTCAATTTATTATAAAATCAAAGCAGCATCAACGCCGAATCGTATACTACGAAATGGTTTCCAGAAGTTTTCACTGAAATGAGCAACGGGCTGCTGCTTTACCATGACAACGCACCCGCGCACTCAGCGCTCAAAACAAGGGACTTCCTGGACACCACACCGTTTTTTGTATTCCCTAAATAAAAAATCTACTAAAAGGGATACAGTTTTCATCACCGGTAGATGCGTAAACAGCGTTTGAGAAGGACGTAGAAGAGCGACACCTCTTCTACGTCCTTCTCAAACGCGGCGTTCTTGAAAAAGTGTTTCGAAAATTGGTTCAGACGTAAGAAACTTTGTATAGAGGCTGGTGGAGAGTTCTTTAAAAAGATTTGATAAAATATTTTATCCATATAAGTTGGTTTTTTAGTTTTTCAAAACATTCTGAGTGTTTTGTCTATGTCCAGTGTTTATATTGCTTATAGTATGATGTCACAAATCCGTATCTTGTCGTTCGTCATTTGTTATTTTATATAAAATGGTTTCTTTCAGGTCAGGAAATATCAGACCCTTAATCGACTGGTTAGCTTAATCGACTTCGCACTCAGGTTGGCCGATTCAGATTTAACATGTGCTAATGGGGATTCAGGGACCCCAGCACAGCGCATTGCGACTGTAGTGCTCCAACACAATCTATGGCGCATCTACTCGTGTGCCCTCTCTGTCCAAAGACTTGCACTAGAGTAGACCTTAACGTGGCCACAGTAAGTGATTACCACCTACTACTCCAAAACCATATCTATAACGACACGAAAGGAAGGTTTGGTTAGGAACAAGAGCATCAATAAGTAAACCCCGTTGAATTATCAGCACTAGCTCCTGCTCTATTTGTCAAATGAAGCGTTCTCTATCAAATATTTGTACGGAGCCCGACTTTCATAACTTATTCAGGATTTGAAGATACGACGGGACGTCCCAGATGGGGAGCGTAGAGTCAAGATTTACTACTGAGACTATAATAATACTACACAAACTTCTCAAACCTGGCATCTGCAAGATGGGTTGTCGACATTGAAAATATAGTAGCTGTGACCTGGATGCGGTCAGCCGACAACAGAAACATGCGAGACGAGTTTCTTGCCAATTCTTCTCGAGCTTGGGTTAGGATGAATTGGCACCTAAATTCACCTAGTATGTAAGACGTTTCAAAGTGATCCTTGTGATTGTATTGAATAAACCATCTTTTGACTTTGACTTGACTTGACTTGTGACATTAAAATAAATAAAAGATTGATACAAGTTAATGATGATTTTATTTTTATTGACCGAGCGAGTGTCTCCGTTTCAGCTTAGGCGACAATGCTTTCGTATGTTCGTCTGTGCGGACGACGTCTGTCCGGATATTCTCCTCTACAGGTCACATTTCTCAGCCGATTCTCGTAAAATGTTGTGAGCAGGTTCTATAAGTATATATAATTTTTTTGTCGATTCAGTTTATGGAAATTTTTCAAAATGGCGGAGTTATTGGGGTTGAATACGTTAAAAATAGTTATATTTTAGTCATTTCGTAAACGTTCGCGAGGTCTACAACTAACATAGCCTCTAGTTATATTTTATTTGGGAAAAATACACAATATTTTGCTTATATTTAACACAAAGATTATAGTTCATAGTAATTTATTCATAACAGAAAGAGTTACGGGTCAAACAAATCTAAACAAATCGAGACAATACGTAATTATGTAATATAATAATTTTAAATATAACATTTTAAAATATGATGGTAGACAATTATATGGGAAAATTATTGTAATATATATAATAAACAATATAACACAACACATAGTCCAGTATAGTTTTCACAGTTACTTTATACATATGTATAAAGTTAAAGAAAGTGGACATTTAACTCTATACAAAATAATAATTAATTATCTACTTCATGTGAGCTAAATTAGCAAGAAAAAAAACCGAAAAGAAAAAGAAAACAAGCAAAATAAAATTATCTAATTAATAATCAAAGAAAACGTTTAGCTTTTAAAACTATTTATTTTATGAGAAAAAATGTGAATGTCGCAGAAATGATCGTTGTGGTGACTGGTGCGGGCTGTGGGCTGTCATAGACTTTCTTTCTTCTTGAATTGGCTCAAGGATATTTAAAGAGAGTCCACTGAGCAAATAGGGTGAATGGATATGGTTATTGATAATCTATATAATAAAAATCAATTGCTGTTCGTTAGTCTCGCTAAAACTCGAGAACGGTTGGACTGATTTAGCTGATTTTGGTGTTTAAATGTTTGTCGTAGTCCAGGGAAGGTTTAAACGGAAAAATTAGAAAAATTGTGGCATTGCAACGCATGCCAGCGATAGTAACTTTCTAGGTTCTGGCAAATTTAAGTACCTTGAACGATGCAAGAGGTGTAAATTTATTTTTAATTCTTTCAAGTTGGTTTTTAAAATATTTTAAAAGAAATTATTTCACGTGCTCTGCTAAAACTATTGATGATACATAAATATATCAATACCCACAAAAAAATACGTGAGGCTATACTAATAATAATAATAATAATAATAATATTAATAATGCCGGACATTTCACACAACATCATGTAGCCCCAAAGTAAGCAGAGCGTGTGTTATGGGTTACCGGATGACTGATATACTGCTTAAATACTTTTTTTTTTTTGTAAATAAATACCTACATATTATAGATAGAAACACTCAGACCCGAGACAAATACTTGCAGGTCATACAAACATTTGTCTCGCGACGGGAATCGAACCCGCAACCTTCTGCGTCTCAGCCGGATGTTAGCCCACTGCGCCACAGAGGTCGTCATACAAACATATACCTACTATATACTAATGTCTATAGTTACCTAAATATAAATAATGCCGGACATTTCACATAGCATCATCTTGCATCATCAAGCAGAGCATCACCTGTTAATTCATTATCCCATTTTGCTAAAATTAGTTAATTGAAACACGTTTGGAATTGAATGATGAAGACATTCGTTGATACAGATATATATCTAACTAAATAGTTTCCTAAACCAAGATTGATTATATGATTGATTGATTGTTTCCTTTTTAGGGTTCCGTAGCCAAATGGCACGGAACCCTTATAGATTCGTCATGTCTGTCTGTCTGTCTGTCTGTCTGTCTGTCCGTCCGTATGTCACAGCCACTTTTTTCCGAAACTATAAGAACTATACTGTTGAAATTTGGTAAGTAGATGTATTCTGTGAACCGCATTAAGATTTTCACACAAAAATAGAAAAAAACAATAAATTTTTGGGGTTCCCCATACTTAGAACTGAAATTCAAAAACTGTTTTCATCAAACCCATAGGTGTGGGGTATCTATGGATAGGTCTACAAAAATGATATTGAGTAACTTCTAAAATAAGAGAATGATAAAACTCAAAAAAATATATGATGTACAATTCCATGCAAACTTCCACCGAAAATTGGTTTGAACGAAATCTAGTAAGTAGTTTTTTTTTAATAAGTGATTAATCGTAAGTCCCTAATTACCTTTCATTCAATCAACTCAAATATAAAATGTTACTTGCTGCTACGGAACCCTTAATGGACGAGTCCAACTCGCACTTGGCCGCTTTTTAAATTATTCGAATTGAACCTTTCGCTTAGAAGTTATACAAGCTCTGGTTACTTTGGGGCCAGATGATTCTGTGGGAAATGTCCGGGATTATTTATTATTTACATTCCTCTTTGAACAGGCTAAAACTAATGTATTACTCCTCTGACGACCTCTGTGGCGCAGTGGGCTTAGGTCCGGCTGAGACGCAAAAAGGTTGCGGTTTCGATTCCCGCCGCGGGACAAATGTTTGTATGATCTGCAAATGTTTTTATGTATGATATGTATGTATTTACAAAAAAAAAGTATATCAGTCATGTGGTACCCATAACACTAGCTCTGCTTACTTTGGGGCCAGATGATGTTGTGTGAAATGTCCGGTATTATTATTATTATTATTATTATTATTATTATTACTTAGTAAAAACTGTGTAAACTGTAACAGTTAGGTTTTCGCGACATAAGCATAGATAATTTAACAGATGTTAATTCTAAACTACGGGTAGCTTTAGGTTTGAGTTTCAATATGTTCTGAAATACCATTCGAGTTGAAATCTACGGTTCATACAATGTATGAACAAGCGAGTTACCTATGAGCGATTTACATTATTTCGTCTCTGATGTCCCAGATGGGAAAATACATTTGAGAAAGAAAACGCCTTTATGAAAAGTTGCAAAAGTACTTTCTTTACGATCAGTTGTTTATCGAAAAAGGCGCTAAACTGAAAATAGATAGAACTTTTTGTAATAAAATACTTTTATTTTTTCGACTTGTGTAAAGCCAGTGACTTCGATCGTGTAAAACGAAAATAATGAGATAAGTTATGAACTTAGTTGCGTACTTGAAGAGCTTACAAATCGTTGGTAAACTAGGCAAGGACACCGTGACACCATTATGTTTGTTTTGATACAGTACTCCAAAAATTTTTAGGTTAGGTATAATTCAACCGTTCCGAACATGACCGTGTGGCCTAATGGATAAGGCGTCGGACTTCGGATCCGAAGATTGCAGGTTCGAGTCCTGTCACGGTCGAAGCGTTAGCTTATGTTTTACACTTTTGTTTTTTGCTTTTAAATATTTACTTATTATTACGAAGAGGAAAGATTTGATTGTATGTTAGTTTGTATTGAATAGGCTCCGAAACTACTGGACCGATTTGAAAAATTCTTTGACCGTTGGAAAGCTACAATACCCCCGGGTGACATAGGCCATTTTTATCCTGGGAAAATTGGTTTGTCACGGGAAAAATCTCAACGTAGGCGAAGCTGCGCGCGGACAGCTAGTTTATTATAATTAGAAAGGATTCGTGAAATCTCCACTCCGCTTCAAGTCAAATCCTGAGGTCAGTAGCAAAGGAGCGCAGAAGGTTGCGGGTTCGATTCCCGCCGCGGGACAATTTTTTGTATGATCTGCAAGTATTTGTTTCGGGTCTGGGTGATTCTATGTATAATAAGTAGGTATGTATTTCCAAAACATGCAAAGCGTTAGTTACAGTTTCAGCCTGACGTTTGTCGAAGCAACAAGTCTGCAGAGCAGAGTGTTTTTTCGTCGGGGTGCGGAGTGAGTCAAGTGTTCCTGATGATGCCTCGTGGAGAGGCGAAACACGTGTCGAATTTCTTTTGGAGGTTGCATGTGTGGATTGTGTGTGCTTACCTTTTACTAAATTTAATGGTTTGTAATGGATTTCCGCAAAGTCACGCCTGAATTAATTATGTATTATTATTTGGTTGTCTTTAAGTAGAACTATCACGTGTTGTGATTTACAACACATATCGCAAAACGAAGACAACTAAAAATCGCCAAGATCGTGAAATATCTTAGTATTCATGCCGTCCTAAAAGCAAAATACCCTGTGCAAAACGTCTTCTTTTAGTCAGCACGAGTTTAGTTGAAATAATAACTTTTAACGTGACAACGTCTAATAAATCGATGAAAGCTGCACGCACGAAAAAGGATAACTCATTGTCCCGTTACGCTCATTGTAACGAGCGATAGCGCTGCACGAGCGAGCGAAAGGCACGATCGGCTTGAGCGTTCGGCTTGTTGTCACGTTAAACTATTATCCGATTTTACATAGAACCAATTTTTTTACATGACTTTTTGTAAGAAATTACAACTCTTGATGTAATTATTGATAAGTAAGCTACATACCTACTCCTGTATTTACTGGCAACATCAAAAACTATTGTGTGTACTAACTACCGCACATAGAATCACTAATGGTAACTTCGATTCCCTCCCAGGATAAATATTTCTGTGATGAACATGGTGTTTGTTTTGTATGGATATTATAAAATATCATAAGTTTAAATTTAAAAATATAAAAGTATTCTATCACCATATTACAAGCTATCCTGATGACAAAAAAGCTTGGGATGAATCTGCTCCAACTCGACTCGGCATCCGTAACAAAATTGGCAAGGATCATACAGAAATGTGTTAAGACCAGACGAGTTTCTTGTCGGATTCCTCTTGAACTGGGGTTAGGAGGAACCGGGACATAGATTCACTAATATTTAAAAAGACGATTTAAAGTGGTCCACGTGATTTTATTTGATTTTAGTGAAGTTATAAATAAATAATCCCGGACATTACAACAGCATCATCTGGCCCCAAAGTAAGCAGAGCTTGTGTTATGGGTACCAACATGACTGATATACTACTTATATACTTTTGTTTTTGTTAATACATACATATTATACATAGAAACACCCAGACCCGAGACAAATACTTGCAGATCGTACAAACATTTGTCCCGCGGCAGGAATCGAACCCGCAACTTTCTGCGTCCCAGCCTGACCTTAGCCTACTGCGCCACAGAGGTCGTCGAAAAAGTCGAACGTCGAACGTCGAGTTTGGTGTATTGTGTCCATGTTTATTTTAATTCACGTTGTAAATATAATTTTCGATTAATAAATAAACTATATAGCGGTTAAATAGAGATTTGCAATCTCTATACTCTCTTCACTGCTTTTGTGTACTCTTGCCCCAATAACCCGTAATATAATAATACAGGCTACATTTTGAACAAAACTGGCAAAGTTAAATAGAAATATGTTTGGAATCCTTTGAGTGCTTGTGCCAGTAAATGCTAGACATAGCTTTGGATCTACTATGTCCTCTGTAGCATACTCGAAGCTGTAGTATAGGTAAACAACTAGTACCTCTAAAATGAAACGGAAATATTACGTATCGTAATATTTCCGTTTCATTTATCGTATACTAGGTTATCGTATACTAAGTTTCATCATAGCACAGTAGGCCAAGGTCCGGCTGAGACGTAGAAGGTTCCGGGTTCGATTCCCGCCGCGAGACAAATGGTTGTATGATCTGCAAGTATTTTTATCGAGTCCGGATATTTATATGTATGTATTTTAAAAAATGAATTTATTCAATACAATCACAAGGATCACTCCGGAACTTCTTACATACTAGGTGAATTTAGGTGCCAATTCCTCCTAACCGAAGCCCGAGAAGAACTGTCAAGAAACTCGTCCTGGTCCTAGCGCTTTTTTGCATGACCCATCTTATAACTAAGAAAAAATTATACAAGAGAGTTTATACATATCAAATGAGTCAGTTAACTGTCTGAGTCTGTATACTATCAAAACATCGACAATAACAGCTTTCAGTTACATACTACTGCTGAATTGTTATTACGGAAGGTTGATGTTGATTGAAAGACATTCTGTCATATGAATAGAAGTTAAGGAAGAAACCGATCTTTCATTTTACGATTACGATTACGATTAGCCCATTGTGTCCTACTGCTGGGCAAAAGCCTCTTCTTGATCTCTCCAGTCGTGTCGGTTTTGACATGTTTGGATCTTTCATTTATACTAATTTATAGTCCGGTCAATTTAGACATTCGAAGGTGCATAAAATCCCAACAAGCTGAAAATCAGTAAAATTGTTCAAAACATAATTATAAATAATATTTAAAAGTTCATTCCCGTGTATGGAATTTTTTTTATTCAAGGTCAAAGGTCAAAAAACCGAGTTTTTCGCGATTTCCAGCAAAACGGTAAGTTTTATCATAAAAGTACACTAGACAAAAATTGTAGATCATAAAATTATCTATAAAAAATGTATCAATACTTTTTTTCCTACGAGCTACCGTTTCTGAGATATAACGATTCAAAAAGTTATAAAAGTTGTTATCGTCATAATATGCACACGTTTCCACGCCAGCTATGAGGTAGTGTACTTAGCGCGTTTTTTTTAACGTGGTTTCCCCAGTAGGCCTACTCCACGGGTCAGTTGTGATCCTGTTTAATGTGAAACTATTGCAAAATAACGGAAATTTTCAAAGATTGGAAAAGACAAAAGCGATGTAAATTAAAAAAAAGTGGTGAAGTTCATTCGCCTGATTCGTAAGTTTCAAATTCTTCTTGTTCTTCTTCTTGATCTTCTTCCTTTTGTTCTTCTTCTTCTCCTGCTTCTTCTTCATCTTCATTTTGGATGCAAGTAAATTGCGTCAATAGCGATGTATCGCATGACACTTCGTCGGAATCAAACGAATCCTCCATTGTTTGTGATTCAACATAGAGCAAGACCGACCTTGACAATTTGTGCATGCCAGAGAACAAAACAGTCCGACTTTTTTGCAACCACATTTAGCACTGCATCCCTTTTTGCAGTTGCAAAAAATTGTGTTCAGCAGTTTTTCCGGCGCAGGTCGGAGTAAAGTTTGAACTGGCTCTAATATATTGTTGACCAACTTTCAACCCCAGTCTGTAGGGTCTAGCTGATAACCAAGCCACACTTGAACTTGGTAATATACCCGAAAAAGATGTTGATGAGCAGCAACTGAGGTTGGAGGAAGACAAGCTAATTGAACTTTTTTTTTATTTTTAGTATTTTTAACGAAACATGCATATCGATGCTTATCTAAACAGGTAGTTTTTTTAGGAGCTCCGTACATAGAAAGAAGAAAGCGGATGCCGTTGGTGATAACATCTTGTTGAGTTGAATTACTCTTTTTAAAAACTTCAGCACATTGAACTAAATCTTGTATTTCAAACATTTTGAAAACTGCTATTTTACCTCTCCTGTAAAATGCAGATGTCGTATCACAGCCAGTTATTGCGTGTAAAAATAGTACAAGATTTTGACACTTACAAAAGTAGATAAACTTTTTGATGAATATATATCTGATTGATGTGGAGCTTTTCCTGGTTTTAAGAAAAAAATAGTTTTTTCAGTTGGTGTTCGAGCAGTGAGTAATACGAGTAAGTCTACATCTTCACCAACAACAATAATTGTATTTGTCAAATTGAATTGCTGTTTCAATAATCAATACACCAGCATCGTTATTAGCTTGTTTTACCAATATATTTTCAGCAGTAGCTTTTCTTTCAACATTAAAATGAACCGAGACTTGTGAGTATTTGTAAGAAATTTCTGTTGACTGGTTGGAACTGTCATAGGTTCATCAAATAAAATATCAGAAGATGAAGATGTTGCTAAAGTTCGACAACGTTGTTCTGCAGCTTTGATATTTCTCGTGCAATCATCATAGCCATCAAATACGACAGTAACTCTGGAACCAAAATGTCGACGTACATATTGAACGTATTTATCTAAGATAACGTTGAATGATTCTTCGCTATCCCACACAACGCGGTGTTGTAATTATCCTCCATCAATGATGTATGTCGCATTAGTGTTGTTAATATCAATGTTTACCTTTTCAAAACAATCGTAAATGGCAGACTTCTGTGCTTTACGCATCCCGATGTCATCAAATAACGATAAAGGGTAGAGAGCCAATTCATATTCAAAATATTTTTCTATTTCATCTTGAAATGCTGCAGTAATACTCATGCGTTGGAATAATAATACTGGGTCAATAGGTACTTTTTCTTCATGAACTTTTATGGAACTAGTCATAGAGGAACAACTTTGTCAGCGCGTTTTAATTTAATATTATTGAATGTCAGTCCTGTCATTTTTGCCATAGAAGCAAGTCCAACTTCACGAGCTTTATAACAATAAATTTTATCGTCACCTCTCGCAATAGAAACAATTTTGTTAACCTCTGGAAAATGATCATGCGTTGAGAACCACTCTAATATATATATTATAATATATAATATATAACAACTCTAGAGATGTATATACGTGGCGTACTCATGCATATTATGACGATAACAACTTTTATAACTTTTTGAATCGTTATATCTCAGAAACGGTGGCTCGTAGGAAAAAAATATTGATATATTTTTTATAGATAATTTTATGATCTACAATTATTGTCTAAGATACTTTTATGATAAAATTTACCGTTTTGCTGAAAATCGCGAAAAACTCATTTTTTTGACCTTTGACCTTGAATAAAAAAAGTTCCATACACGGGAATGATGGGAAACTTTTAAATATTATTTATAATTATGTTTTGAACAATTTTACTGATTTTCAGCTTGTTGGGATTATATGTACCTTCACTCTCATTTATTGGTCTAGATTGACCGGACTATTTATTAAATAACGCCTTTTTTAATCGAATTGATAGACATTGATTGTATCAAGAGTTCCATAATCACCATGCAAACGACTGATAGAGTATATTTGTATGTGTATTTTGATACTTTGTGTGTATGATCATGTATGAAGAAAGAAAGAAAAAGAAAATACATTTATTTGTAACAACATACACATAAAAAACAGTATGAAGGTACACTCAAAATAAAAACAAAGAAAAACTGAAAAGACAGCTTAAATTATGCTAAACTAATGATTGAGTGTCTTGCTATCGGTCGTGTGCTGATACAAATAGGTGTCCGACGCAGCATTATGTTGCGTTATACAGTCGGAACTATAAAACGCAACGCTGATCTTCGAAAGTACGTAATACAGATAGATATAATAATAACTATTGGTTGCCCACTGCTCGATATTCGACCATAATTAATTTATAATTAATGTATTTCTAAAAAAACATTAGCATTATTATTAAAATATTAGCATTCTGCACTCCTACTCTATATTATTATCTTCTTCTATACCTATAAAAGAGCTTAACCCGACTGACTGATTTATCATCGCCGAACCGAAACCGCTGAAGCTAGAAAGCTGAAATTTGGAAGGTAGATTCCTTTTACAGCAAAAGCAACCACTAAGACGGGATTTTTTTAAATTCAACCCCTGAGAGGGTGAAAAGGGGTGAAAACGAATGTATAAAACTTCTTAAAGCGTGGTGCTATTTGCTTGAAACTTAATATGAATAAATAAATTGGACACGTGTTTCAGGATTTTTCAAAATAACCCTAAACAAAGGGGTAAAATGGGGTGTCAAGGTTTGTATGGGAACTTTTTAACAGGTGGTGTGATTTCTTAGAAACTTTATTTGGATACTTTAAATGCAAAATAAATGGACACGTGTTTCAGGGTTGTTCTTAGGACTATGTAGCATACGTTATATGACATAAGGTTGTTATTCGAACTGGAATTAATAATAATTTACATAATACAAAACTAAATATGCTAACTCATAACATTACCCTTTATTAGTTCGCCATCGTTGGGTAAACAGCGAACCGAAAAAGCTTTGATGTAGAATAATTTATGGTATAAATCATCAAAAAGTTCCAACAATATTTTTTCCGCGAAAAGAAACATCAACTAATTACGAGAAAGAATAATAATTACTTCGTTATTATTAGAAAAAGAATAAAAGAAGAAAAGAATACCGAAGTTAGAAAAGATCTAACGTCTTTGCCAACTGCGTCGGGAAATTATCTTGGGGAACTTTAAGGACGTGCTCCAAAACAAAACTCAAATCAAAAAACCTTTGCTGAGTCCCTATCGGAATGAGTTTGAGTTCTTTCTTAAACACGGGTCTTAGCCTTCATTTTATAACCGACTTTCAGTAAAGGAAGCGGTTCTCAATTTTGTTGTATTTTTTTAATTTGTTTGTATCTATATCTATAAGTAATTGTATATTTATTTGATATAAATATCTGTTTGTAAATAAATTATAAATAAAATATGTTTATAAATAAAATATAATATTTGTTTGTTACCTCATAATTTTGTCATTTATGAACCGATTTGAAAAATTATAAATGTGAAAGGTTTCCGATCGGTCGCATAAAAAGCCTAAAATCAAAACTTTTTAACCGACTACAAAAAAGGAGGAGGTTCTCAATTCGGTTGTATTTTTATGGGCTCAAATTTCATTAATGAAGACGGTTTTTTTTAGTTAGTTAATAGTCCTTCAGTCAATTTTTGTTTAAAAGGAAACTGTCCGTTCTAATTTTCATAGATAAATCAGCTTATGGATGTCAATTAAACTACCGGATTGTCGTAGCGTGTTTCGAACTAGCGTGGTGATTTAAGTGTGTCTCAGAGTGTAATTTCATACATTTACAGAATATTTTATTTGTGAATGATTGAGAATATCTAGTGTGTCTCTGAGTGTAATTTCATACATTTACAGAATATTTTATTTGTGATGATTGAGAATATCTACACTTTATTGTACACTTTTAAACTGGCAAATATACAATTTTTGCAACTAATAAAATATATCTATGATATATTTTAGGTACCTTTTATTAGTTGCGAAAATACATTTATTTGTAAACAATATATCTATGATATATTTTACATGTTTTACCTAAACTATTTTACCTAAAACCTTATTACTGTCTGTCTTATCGCTAAGGGAGCGATTTCTTCCAGAAAACAAAGTCAACGTAATAGTCAAAAGATATCTCATTCAATACAATCACAAGGATGACTTTAAAACGTCTTACATAGTAGATGAATTTGAGTGCCAATTCCTCCTAACCCAAGTCCGAGAAGAACTGGCAAGAAACTCATCGCCCTTTGGATGGAGAGGACCTTAATTTTGGAACCACTGTAGCGCAGTGGACTAAGGTCCGACTGAGACGCAGAAGGTTGCGGGTACGATTCCCGCCGCGAGACAAATGTTTGTATGATCTGCAAGTATTTTTCTCGGATCTGGGTGTTTTATGTAAAATGTGCATGTATTTACAAAATAGAGGATATGCGAGTTGAATTGAACTTTGTTGCGTCGCCGCAAGAGTCGTTATTTATATTCCATCGATGCGTCGCCAGCGCCTGTATCGCCAGGCCAACAATTACGTTTACCTTATAGATGTCTATACATCGTCTATATACGTCATATATATATATATGTATATATATGACGTATATAATATATATATATATATATATACGTCATACGTCTATATAGCGTTATAGATGTTTCACGTCAAAAAAGTATATAAGTAGTATATCAGTCATGTGGTACTCATAACACAAGCTCTGCTTACTTTGGGACCAGAAGATGCTGTTTGAAATGTCCGGCATTATTTATTTAACTTGAATAAAAGATTCGTCGAGGTGCGCCTTATGAGCTATCTATTTATCTACTTGTGAATCTAGCTTTAGACATTAGGCGCCCTGGAGTCCAATTCCACGATGACCTAGCCTTGAACTTTAGATATCCATCCCACCTCACCTTATTCAAATTCATGGGCGCGGGTGAGAACGCTTTAACTGGACGATTTCGATCAAAGTAATGGGCTGACATCCGGTGCTGATTACCGGAGTGATGAAACAGAAATGAGGCTTGTAGCGAACTGAATAATCAACAAATTAGAGTAAATATTTAACAGTTTGCTCGATAAATATGTTACGCTCAATAAATCATCTTTGTACTTCAACGTGGCAATCAAATTAAATCAAAACATTCATTAAATATTCAATAAAATCACAAGGATCACTTTGAAACGTCTTACTAGCTAGTGAATCTAGGTGCCGGTTCCTCCTAACCCCAGTTCAGGAAGAATCCGGCAAGAAACTTGTCTGGTCTTAACGCTTATTTGTATGATCCTTGCCAATTTTGTTACGGATACCGAGTCGAGTTGAAACAGATTCATCACAAGCATTTTTGTCATTTGAATAGTTTGTTATTTTATTATAAGGTTTATGTAGGTATCTATTTTATTATGTTTCTAAATTTGCTAAATCTTGCACGTCGTTTGGGACCTTGTTATAGAAGCGTAAACATTGCCCTATAAAAAAAATACTAACCTTAGCGAGCCTGTGGGAACAGCGAGTTTATCTATATTTTTTAGTGTTAATATTATTATTCTGTCTTTTTAATTAATTTAACATTTTTGTAAACATAAGGTATAGTTTCATACACTTATAAAGCTACTGTCGTGATATTTATCATGACAAATATCTGGGGTCTGGGGTCTATAAAAACACTCTATGTTTATTAAGTATGTATTCACAAAAAAGTATTTAAGTAGTGTATCAGTGATTGTGGTAACCAAAACACGAGCTCTGCATACTTTGGGGCTAGATGACGCTATGTTAAATGTCCGGCATTGGTACTATTATTACTTAGGTCAATAATCATTGTTTCCTTAACTAGGAAAAACCTGCTAAAGTAAGATACAAATTAATGATACACAAAAAGAAATTAAACCAATCACTTATACTCTGCAACACCCAGATTTGTCAGGCGCCTTGTCAGAACCACATTTAAATATATTTTTTGTCACATTTTAAGCATTAAATTTTTTTAAAGGAAATTTAGTTATGATTTTTTTTATGATTTTTTCTTAAATTTTGGTGGACAATGCATACAACATCATTTAGCCTAAAAAATATATTTTTAAATACACGCTTATGATACTTTATAACACCCAGACACAGAACAAACACCTGTGTTCATCACACAAATGTTTTCCTGGGAGGGAATCGAACCCTCAACCTACAGCGCAGAAAGCAGAGCAACTACAAATGAGCTGACATGCCAAAATTGGATACTTTTCCTATTTGGGTTGTTTTGTGTATGTATTTACATTCATTTCTCGATGGAAGAATGTTAAAATTTTCAAGCAAGTTCAGAAGCTCAGGGGACTCAGGTGAATCTGTATTATTACAGATTCACCTGAGTCCCTTGAGCTTTGTAACATTCTTTGTATAACATTAATGTCTGAACATAAGTTCAGACAACTAAAGAACAAGAAACAACATACTTTAAGGATGTCTAAGTTAGAGAAATTGAATACATTAAGAGTAGCCGTTCAGCTGTGCTTTCTGGGCTGTAGGCTGTTGGTCGATTCTCTTTCAGGACAAACATTTATGTGATTAACAAATTTGCAACCTTGAATATGTGTACAAAGTTTCATGATGTTCGGTTTAGTAGTTTTCGCGTGAAAGCGTAACAAACAAACTTACATTCACATTTATAATATTAGTAGGATCATAAGTACCTATGTATTTAAAAAAATATAATTCAATCATTCATCTGGTGACCATAATACAAGCTATGCTTAGTTTAGGGCTTGATGGTTTTGTGAGCATTATGTTAAAATAGCGACCCGCCCGGCTTTGCACGGTTGCAATGCTGATACTAATTAGGTATACTACAGAATGGTTATCCCTAAGAGATAGACATATACCATCGCGGACTTTTTTGTAGACCTTTTGAGGGTGTACAATACTGTAGTACATTATTTTGATCTATCTCGTAGGGTTCAGACAGCGTTTGCAATGTAAGTGCAAAAATTATCAGTGTTTATCTACTATATTATGCATGTATTATAGGTACATATAAACCTTCCTCTTGAATCACTCATTCTCATTTATTTAAAAAAAAGACATTAAAACCAGTTGCGAAGTTTTAAAGACCTAAGCATACATAGGGACAGACAGACAGCGGAAAGCGACTTTGTTTTGTACTATGTAGTAATGTATGGTCTATTATGTAATTATATTTAAATATACAAGTATCTACTCCATCATTCATCTGGTTCTCTTAGTAGGTACAAGATTCTTAGTTAGTGGTTTGTTCTGTGAATTGTCTAATAATATTTATTTATATTTGGCTCGTGCCTGCACTTTCACATTAGTTACCATCATGTTCGTTTTTAAGTTTAAAATAATTTAATTGATCTAATAAATCGAGGAAGGTGCCTTTCTACTCATAACCGTAAACATTGAGAAAATCTTTCAGCGCTCTAATTTCGTGGATGGTAAGCAAACATATTTTTAATTAATGTTTACAGCATAAATTTAAACAACGGTAATGAGTTTGGCTTATTTCGGATAACACCATCAATCTCGGGTTAGTCAAACAATTGTTATGGAGGAGAAAGTTGGTGTATTTATTTGTGGTCCAATCAAACTTTATATTATTTCGGTACTCGCTATTGTGGAATCATCATCATTTAGCCCGATTGCATCCACTGCTGGGTATAGGCCTCCTCTTTATTATGCCACTCTTTCCGGTCCCTAGCAAGTCTCATCTAGTGGATCCCGACGACGCTGACTATATGATTCGACTATCGGGCCGGTGGTCTGCCTCTTAGCTATTGAGCATCCCTTAGCCACCACTCCGTTACCGCCTTTGTCCATCTCCCGTTAACCATTCTTGTCAAGAATCCCGCCCATTTACACTTCAACCTGGCGATCTGCATACCCACGTTTACGGCTTTGGTCTGACGTCTAATTTCGACATTGGGTATGTGATCTAAAAATGGTATTCCGATTGTGGAATAGATGAAAGAAATTGTAAGCTTCTCGTAGTTGAAAGACGATAGCTTACGCTAGGCTAGGCAATTGCTTTCGTAGGTGTATCAAACCGTACCGAATATTGACACAAAGAATCTTTAGCATAGCGGCTTGTTACAAGTAGCTCATTGATATAGTATCTGAAGTGGTTGACGCGCAGATTTTGTGTACCACGTCACCGCGCCAGTATATTCTTCCACCCTCGCTAGGTAATTGTAGGGTAAGTCCAGGGGAGATGGCCCTACTAACTTTGGGGATCGACTCTCAGGATACTACGATGACTGAAACAACGATTTAAATAGAAAACCAAACATAATCAGTCTTAAAATCACGAAAAATATACCTACTTAAATCTTTAAAAAACTCGATTTTGCTAATCATGTTTTCTCTGCTGGTGTCCGGGAGTGACGGCCATAGGACAAGTCCTATGTTTGGGGGTGTGGCCACTACTTTGTTTGCCACATTTTTAGTCAAAATGAATTACTCAACTGAAAATTAACAAAAACAAGCAAAACTCTAAATAATTTGTTGTGATCATATTAGCATTATTATGTCAACATATATATTGAGACGTGTTCAAAACGTGTTCTTTTTTTTTACACATAGGTATATTTATTTACACTCGTTGCCGCCCAAGGCGAAGCAATATATCCGTAAGAAGTTGTTTTTCCATCTCTCCCGTACGGCCACTTCCCCCGGACGTAACCTATACCTACATTAAAGTAATAATAATAATAATAATACCGGACATTTCACACAACATCATCTGGCCCCAAAGTAAGCAGAGCTTGTGTTATGGGTACCACATGACTGATATACTACTTATATACTTTTTTTTGTAAATACATAAGTACATATTATACATAGAAATACCCAGACCCGAGACAAATACTTGCAGATCATACAAACATTTGTCCCGCGGCGGGAATCGAACCCGCAACCTTTTGTGTCTCAGCCGGACCTAAGCCCACTGCGCCACAGAGGTCGTCAAGTGGATATACATACAGAATCAGATTTTGGAGTCAAATATTATATCATTTATAATTCATTTGTTTATTTATTTATTTGTTAGCTTCTGAAGGTCTAGCAGCTAACCAAATGGTCAACTAGCTGAATCCTCCAAGTCTTGAGGATCCAAGAATCGATTGCTGTAGCAATCGATTCGCAGCCTTTCCATCCCAAAAAAATTTCAAATTCCAAAATGTGACAATGTCCTTTTCCTTCCCCCTGCATTTTATATACCCCAGAGTACACACTTCGTTCTTCTCGCAATCTTAGTCTAAGAGTTTCAGCTATTAGAGATGCAGGTATGAAATCTGTAACGAGGCATCTCACTTAAACCCGAGTATTACCTGTGATTGATTAGGTAACTACTAACTACTACAGCTCAAAGACAAGAGAGTGCTGGGGAGACATTCATGTTAATGTGGTAAAATACAAATCACGATAATTCAAGACTACTTATATTGTTAACCAGCGACCCGCCCCGGCTTCGCACGGGTGCAATGCTGATACTAAATATACTACAGAATGTCTTTATACAACGTTATTTAAGAGAATAACATAGACTAGGAGATAGACATATACTATTGCGGACTTTTGTGTAGACCTTTTTAAGGTGTACAATACTGTAGTACATTATTTTGATTTATCTCGTAGGTATTGCCAGCGTTTGCAATGTAAGCGCAAAAAAATGTGTTTATTTACGACACCACATAAGAAACCTCTAAAATTATCAGTGTTTCTCTATTATATTATGCATGTTTTATACATATAAACCTTTCTCTTGAATTACTCTATCTATTCATAAAAACCGCATCAAAATCCGTTGCATAGTTTTAAAGATCTAAGCATACATAGGGACAGACAGACAGACAGCGGTAGGCGACTTTGTTTTATACTATGTAATGATCCTTTACCCCATAACTACATAACGGGTTAGGTGGGACGATATGTAAATATGTAAGTAATTAGCTTCTGCCCACGGATTCACACGCGTAGTAAGTACAAAAAGTAGCCGATAGACATGATCAGAACAGGACAAGTGCAGGATTACGCTCGGCTTTTTTAGATAGTACTGACACAGGGGTTCCATTCTACAACAAATGAGTTGTAGAATTGAAATCGCTTTTTATGATTAATGTGTTCGTGCTGTCTGCTTTCTACACGTAGGTATACTAATAAGTATTCTGTTGTAAAAGTACATTGACATAGGGTTGGGCCCCACCCTATAGAGCGTAAAACGACTTATTTTACATCTATACAAAGGTACGACGACGTAGGCCCATCAGATCATGACTGGCAATTATGTTTGAAGCCGAGTCATCCTATCACAAGAACAGATTGAACACGTCTCATAGATGTAGGTACCGTAGGTTTTATCTACGTTGTATCATTGCATTTTATCTACGCTTTGCTTGTAGATATCAGAAAGGCGAAGACTCTTCCCATCTTCAAAAACATTGTCATGAAACAATAAATTTGTTATACTTAATTATTTCTATATCCTTACTAATATTATAAACGCGAATGTTTGTATGTATGTTTGTTACTCTTTCACGCAAAAACAACTAAATGGATTTTAATTAAACTTTACAATAATATAGCTTATACATCAGAATAACACATAGGCTATAATTTATAAAGATATTGTGTTAATTGTCCAAAATATAACGATAAGTGTGTAAGTAGGACAAAAAATCTGCCATCTGCAAGCTATTCTGGCGTGCGCTGCAAAAACCGTTAGAATTACCTACTCGAAGTAGGTACTAATGCGCCGACGAAGTCGCGGGTACCAGCTAGTTATTGATATTTTTGAATTGTTTATCTTAATTATTTTATCTATTGAGTACATATGAATGTATATATTTATATCAGTATTTGTTTAGTGTATACTTATAAGTATGTAATTATATAAATACCACACCGACATGCCCATTCTCTGTTTAATTATAGTTCAGCCCATCCAACGGTTGCCTGGTAGAGATCGCTATTAGCGATAAGGCCGCCTATTGTATTGCATTAAATAAGTTTAGTTATTGTTATTGTAATATTCCGTGTGGTAGTCAATAAAGTGTTATTTATCTATGTATCTGTCACAGAATACTTATAGGTACAAATACAGAAAGCTCCATTCAAACATTAATATAGATAGCATCTCTTGTGTAACGCAACGAAGTGCAATTCAACTCACACAAGCTCTGAATGCCTATCATTATATAGGCACCTACCTACATAGTGCCTCTCTGCGCGGCACTTCTCTACGAATTTACCCTGTAGAATGGGTGTGCCAATGTATTTATAACGTCGTACCTAAACTGCAGAAATGCTTAGCCTGGTTGTATATAGGTATAGTTTGACCAAATATATAAATTGCATCGAAAAAGTCAAAAAGTCTAAGTCAAAAGATACTTTATTCAATACAATCACAAGGATCACTTTGAAACGTCTTACATACTAGGTGAATTTTGGTGCCAATTCATCCTAACCCAAGCCCGAAAAGAACTGGCAAGAAAATATATTCAAAACCGACCATTTTTGAAAGAAATATTCAACCAACAATAACCATTTCAATTCGTTTATTTGAACTGGATAACTTACTTAATGTTAAGTATGTTAAACATTATCGAATTTACATTTAATGGACCTAGGTAGGATTTGATATAACTCAGCGCTCCGTATTTGGTTAAGCAGTAATATGAGCCGATCACACGGGCAATTAAAAGGCTAACAGACTGCTAGGACGCTAACGTAAAATTGCTTAACCCTGGGAAAATAACAAAAACAAAACATACATACTTAACGACTGTAATCCCCGCGCTCGAGACTCCTTATCAGATCTTGATGAGTGTAATTGGTAAATCCGTTCTAATTATCGTAAATAAATCTTTAGTTACTTATCAAGTTTCATCAAGATCCTCCGTCCGTTCAGCTGTTTAGCCATGAACCTCATCAGACAGACAGAACCATTTTTGAATGTATTATGTTATATTAGTATAGATGTATAGATAGATATAAAGTAGGATTAGTTAAAGTATCATCTACCTATGTGTAAATAATTATATACCTTTCTCTGTGCGGTTTTTGACGATAGGGGACAATGTGTTATATTTTGTCAGATGGCTGAGGATGTCTAAAGGGAGTCGTCAGAGGCACGATCAAAAAAACAAATCGGCACATGCCCTCGCTTATGCACAGTAGTTAGTATTCTATACGTGACATTTTATTGCACTGGCATTCCGCACAAAAATAAATCTAATGGAAAAATCTCAGGGTTCAAACCCACGACCTTATGATCTGAAAGTGCTACCACATCACCAGTGCTCTGTCTAGGCATTAATTACCAGTTATGACGTCACGACAATATCAAGCAATTTACGCCAATGACAACATTTATCAAAGTGAACCTTGTGTTTGTATTGAATGAATATATTTTTGACTTTGTCTTATCAACTTCATAGAGACACCTTCACACCATACCACGCGAAATAGAGCAATTTAGGAACACTTTTATTACACAAAAAGTTGCCCGTGTGAGCGTACCTAGACCAACCTCATAGCTTGAATTGCCCATACTCCCACGAGTTTAATCAGCGAATAATTCGCGGTGAGAGCTAATCATCTGCATTAAGGCTTAGGACGCACTAGCGAATTAATCCGAGCGGATTAAACCGCGCTATCGTGTTGTCCATTCTAAAGTCTATTTTCAACGAGGCATTTTCCGCTAGCTTCTACAAGCCTACATCAGCCTACAACTGATTCCATTTTCACAGTATAGCGCGAAAAAATTCGCCGCTTAATAATCCGCAGTGCGCGCTCGGCTCATAACATCCAATCCAACTTTGCAAAGAGCACATAGTTTGAAGGTAAACCTAACCGCACCTAAGTTTGGTGAACTTGACTGGTCCCACAGCTATGTTGTACGTAAGTTGTAACTAGTTACTATATGCCTTCTGCACTGTAAGTTGTGGGTTTGATCCCCAACCAGGACAAACGGAACAACTGCTTTAGAGCTATATGGTGTCGTATATTGTCCACTACTAATGTCCACATTGTGTGTATATGTTACCAGCAATCTGTATATCTCAGGCATTTTATACAATATCTTGGCAATGTATAGAATACCTAGGGCATCCCGGCAATGTATAGAATAATTATAATATTATTGTCCATTAAATACTTTAAGTAATGTATACAATTCCCAAAGATTGTATAAAGTACCTACTGGTCCATCGATAGTGTGTAAAGTAAATAGATTTTGGTCTGATTTATCAGTATCATGTGACTATAAAATGACGAACTTAGCAGATGCTATATTTACGCAAAATCAACGTTATTAATATTTACAACACCGGTAGGTAGGTACTCATTAAAAATCCGCTTAATACAAATGGTAGGTACGTTTTTACAGTAGAATTAAGAATTTCCTCAAAAATATTAATTTATCACAAGTGGATTTTTTCCTGAAATTTTAAGCATTTTCAGAACATGTTCAGCTTTAAACGTAAAGATGGCTACTTCGAAAATTAGAGAAATTATTGAATAATAGTTCCCAAGTGGAACTAACAAAGTTCCGCTCGCAACGTCAATGCTATGTTTGGAGAGGACACAGGTAATTAACGCACTGTGCGTTTTTGGTTTAATCGCTTTCGTAGTGGAAACTTCGACTTGCAGAATGTACAGCGAGGAAGACCAGCCACTAAGGCACCTATTTACAGATGAAATAAAACTGATAGTGGAAACCGATTCATACCAAACTTCTAGAGATGGCACTAGAGATTATTTGTTTCTCATTTCATGAAGAAACATAGCTCTGCTAATTTAATGTTTTTTACTCGTTTTATTGCTTTTATTCAGTAATCTTAGCGGAATTTTAATGAATAAATTATGACTATGGGACGGGTATGGACAATTGAATTGTGTGTGTATTGTGGTGCAATGTGATTTGAACGACGAGGAATTCCAAGAAAATTTTAGACGGGCCATTCCGTGTGACGTCAAATGACCATCGACTAAGACTTTAACAAACAAATTGACTATAAACAAACATAAACACTTGACACTGGCAAAATTTACATTATTATGTCACGTGCCATAAACAAAGAAAAAGAAGAGGTGGTCGGAAGATATTCAAGAATAAAAAACAACGCTTTGTATATTGTAACGCTTTCATATATTTTTCAAACTAGATTGCACATTAGGACTTAAAAATAATACAAAAACAAGCGTAATAACTACACCTACATACACACGCATACACACATACATACAACTCCACATAAATTGATAAATAAATATTGCTTATATAATTACCTACTTAAGTATAATGCTAGTTTACTAGTTAGAAGACTGATACAAAACAAAGAAACATGCTCTCGGCTACACATTTCGTTTTTTCTTACGTATTGTTTTTAACCGACTTCAAAAAAAGAGGAGGTTTTCAATTCGTCGGAATCTTTTTTTTTATGTATGTTCACCGACTACTCAGAGACACCTGAACCGATTTGGAAAATTCATTTTTTGTTTCCAATACTTCCCTGGTCCCATTCCAATTTTATCGAAATCGGTCGAGCAGTTTTTAAATAATTACGTTTTAAAAACTAAAAAGAAACCGACTCCATTGAATGTAATTTGAGCCTCTAATACATTTTTAGTGGAAAGTAGATGTATTTTGTATATATATAACATGGGTAGGCCAAATAAACGCACCGCTCCAATGAGACAGCGAGGCATCGAAATACATGAAAACATCCATCCGACGGATTAAGAACCTCCTCTTTTTTGATAAAGTCGGTTAAAAATCAAGAAAAATCAAAAAAAAAATTATGACGATGATATTTTTTATATGCAATGAAGTCATTTTTTTTTTTAGTTTTTAAAACCTAAAAGTTAAAAAAAATCTTCATCATGCGTTGAAACATCCTGAGTTTGACGATTGAAGGCTCTTTATTGACAAAATACTACGCAAGTAAACATGATTCTCACAACGTATATACAACTCTCTAGAGTTTTGAAAGTGAAATGCTCCCGACTGTAAGCCCGAGGCTTCGTAGATATCTCCAGTTACCTACTTATATCTTTTGTAGGTACCGAGGATGAGGGTAGATAGTAAATTTACGTCTTGTAAGACGTTTCAAAGTGATCCTTGTGATTATATTGAATGATAGCGTCTTCGCACGGGTGCACGGGTTATATTTGCAATTTTTGTAGAGATCGCTAATTTCTTTAAAAAAATACAAAAATAATGGTTTTCTTTTAGAAGAAAAGAAACTTAATTGCATAAAAAAATGTTTAGTGGAAAGTAGATGCATTTTTTTATTTATAATAATATGGGTAAGCCAATTAAACGTACTTTTGACTTTTTTACTCTTGTAAAAAAGACAGCTAGTTTTCAAAGAAAACGAAAATATTATCGATGTATTACAATTTTTCGATTTTAGTTGATTTTTTAAACCGCTCGACCGATTACGATCAAATTTAAATGGGACCACATGGGAAGTATTCGTTTTATAACAAAAAAAGAATTTTCCAAATCGGTTCAGACTAAATATTACGTGAGTAAAACCAGTGATTATCAAAATATACAGTACAACTCACGAATGTTTTGAAAGTGAAGGTTATTTTTATTTGTATTTATAAATGCTTATAACAGAGGCTTCATTCAGGCAACCTTTATAACCATCACATAATTGGCCACTGAATTGCTTTATAATTACTAACTAGCTCCTGCCCGCGGCTTCACACGACGTTTCTATTATATGTTGATCCAATCGCTACCAAACTTCACAGGATCACCTGCTAGGCCAATCTGCAGATTTCCTAAAAATTTCGTCGAAATCGGTCCAGCCTTTTCGGAGTCTATAGAGACCATACATACACATCGCTTTTTATATATATATAGATATATAATTAAATCCATTTTATTTCGGTAAAGCAGCGTATAATGGCACTTCGGTCGGTTGACGATTCCTGTTCTTTCTATTGTACGTCCTGTAACACAAGAATTATTTAAAATTTTACATAATCTTAGATATTAAAACTATAATAAACCGTCTACTTATAAACACATAATTAGTTAGCGAGACGATAAAATATGGTCTTGGCGCCTAGACGAGATTTACTTTCTGTTCGAAATCTCGCCAAACAGAAATATCAAATTGTATGATATGACACTTGACACTTAACAGCTTGTCATAGTCACATGTCTGAAGCGTGACAGCTGCTGTCATTTTCATACAATTTGATAATTCCGCAGAATCATTAACGTGAAGTAAAACTGGCATGAATGTATAATGATAGCTACAGATTTAATACTTTGGCTGATCTGTGATTATATAATTACGTTTTAAAAACTAAAAAGACAACCGACCTCATGTATATAAAAAATATCATATAAACAATTTTTCGATTTTTGTTGATTTTTAAAAATTGCTCGACCGATTGCAATTTAAATGGGACCACCTGGGAAGTATGTCCTTTGAAACAAGAAAATAATTTTCGAGATCGGTTCAGGCGTCTTTGAGTAATCGGTGAACATACCTACATAAAAAATCTAAGATTAAGCACCTCCTCCTTTTTTTGAAGTTGGTTAAAAATAGACCCATAATTTACGGTTACGCACGCTTATAGATCTTGAGGGGGGTAAAACCACTATTTTACAACGGTGGATAACTATACCCTTAAAAGGGGTAAATGGAACTTTTTAGGTATAACGTACCTTTTAGGGTAAGGTTCTTTCAAATGCACCCTTCTATAGTGTATATCCATGTCCGAGGCATACGCGAAGGGTTTGCTACATATAGGACACAGCTTAGGCCCGCTGCGTCACGCGTTAAATCCGGGGGTGACATGAAAAGTGAAAAATATTTAGATCAGTTTCAGTAGAACCTTTTTATAAATATTTCACTTTTTCGTTAAATTAATACCGTTTTTATTAGACGTGAAATAATAATATATATTATGAGCTGGTTTTAGATATTATTTTACTTTCAATTTACCCCCGTATCTAACGCTGTTATTTAAAACCACATCGTTTACGTCTGTACATAATAATATACTCGCATGCATGTATGTATTCTGATGGCATTTATAACACATTTTAAACATCTTAGGAAGGGTGCATACGAAGGAACCTTACCGATAACGAACGGATAGTCTAAAAGGTTTATTTACGTATAACATTAATTATTTGTGAATGTCAAGTTCACTTTTGTGACATTTGACCAAACTATCTTAGATTTTAGAGCTTGAGTCATTCAAAAAGTTATTTAGCTCTTAAAGTTAACTTTACCCTCACGATATTTAGGTAATTATAATATTACCATAACATGGGCTAAAATAAACTTTCAGTTAACCCCCACGATAATTGTATTTACATGGGTAATTTTAAAATTACCCTAAACAGGGGTGATATATACTTTTAGGTATAACGTACCTTTTAGGGTAAGGTTCCTTTAAATGCACTCTTCGTAGATGCGTGTCCATGTGTGAGCGAGACTGAAACGTTTTGTGGCAGACCGGGCAGTCGGTCGGCTTGGGCTTTTGTACGCTGTAATACCCCATTTTAGGGGGAAAAGGACTTTGAAGCATGGCGTAGCTAAACTAGCAGGTTTAGGAGTTCCTATTAACTACTTAGCTACATGTTTTCGCCATGTCAGCTTAATCGTTTGCACGTTGTAATACCCCGCATTAAGGGTAAAAAAACTTAGATGCACGACGTAATTGTATAATTAGCGAGTGTAAGTGTTCCTATGATATTATTAACTATATAATCATCATGTCTTTGACATGTCGGCTTGAGTTTTGTACGTTGTATTACCCCATATTAGAGGGGAAATTTACTTCGAAGCATGGCTTAGTTAGTCCGTAATACTACGCCATTCTTCAAAGTAAATTTCCGTAGTAGTTAACCTAGCTAGTTTTGGTGTTCGTATTATAATATTAACTAAGTCATGCTGTGTTTGTCATGTGCTGTGTTGGCTTGATATTTTGTACGCTGTTCCTATTTTAGGGGTAAAATGACATTGGAGACGTTGCACAGCTTGCTTGGTTATACGTTAAATATTGGTTTCACCAGAACCCAGTTTACCCAGTGTCGAGCAAGGCTTATTAATATTAACTATGTCAAGTCGGCCACCATTTGCACGCTGTAATACACTATTTTAAGAATAAAATGACTGAATTGTGACTTAGGCTTTAGATGTTACTAACATAATGAACAATATTCAGTGTAACGAAAACCACATTGTGACTTTATGTCAAATAACAGCTCTGACCTGTCATCTGACAGGGAAGCATAACGCTGAGTCGACCTCTTTTTGTTGCTGTAGCACACAGCACTGTTAAGTTGGTAATTACACAGAATAATTTTAAGCTTTTTAAATGTCTTTTTTCTTTTTACTTTTTAATGTGTTACTTCCTTTTTTAAATAATATTGTTTAGTCTTATTTTTTATTATTGATGTGTATGCTGATTCTAGTCCAGGATCCATGGTTCAATTTTGCACTTGATTACTATCAAGCTTTTGTAGGACAAATATTTTTTCGAATAATTTAGATAATTATCTTGATGATAATTATCTTGATAATCATTAAATTGACATATTTTATCCTTGCTACCTCTGTTAGCTATCACAATCGAGAGTTTCGTACAGGAAATTGTTGGGCGTCTCATCAAAAACGGAAAATTAGCTTGATAAGTCAAGTGCAAAAATGGACCATGTATCCTGGACTATTCAGTAAATAAACAAATGTATATATGAGATTAGAATGTATAAAGATTTTATAGATGATATTTTTATCGTACCTTTTTGGGTACGGCTCCTTTAGATGTACTCTTTTGTAGTGTACTTCCATGTGTCCCTTCAGGCCGAACCGTTTTGGACATATTGGACAGGCGTGAGGTTTCTCGCCACTGTGGGTCTGGAAATTAAGGTAGTACATTTTTACTCACAATTATTCATACTCAGCATATAGTAATGTCTTGAATAAATTAATTAAAAACATAAATTCAACCTGAATTTTAGTTTTAATTTCTGTCGGTAATTTTAACGTCCAATTTGCGGCTGTCGACATGACTGATATCTGTTCGTTTTGATAGATTCAAATTTTGCAAATAGTCCTTTCAAAACACTTTTTTTTAAGTGATAACTTCTTATGGGAGGGTAAACCGCTTCGTTTCGTAGCGCGTTACGGCGCCAGTATGTCTGGCTTCCCTTGCTCTCACGCATACGGCAGCGGTAGGCTCCTCCTGTCTCACTCTAACCCACAGCGTTAGTTAGATTAGTTAGAGTTATAACTTCTGTCGGGCGTCCCGAGACGGACACGTTTTTTTTTCTTTCGTTTTTATGTGTGGTTAAGAGAAAGGATATGAAAGAAGTGCGTCTCAGTGGATCCTTTCGTGCACTTGGTAGATGTCTTCAAACTATTCAGGTTTTACGACATGTCGGCTTTCTCACTATGTTTTCGTTCGCCCTTTGGGAGTACTGTAGGGCGATTATGGAACTCTAATTACAATCAATGTCTATCAGTTTTCGGCGTAATTTCAATCATTACTGATAGACATTGATTGTAATTAGAGTTCCATAATCACCCTACTGGTATATACATACATTTTTCGAACAGAAAAATCCATTGGTGCACGACCGGATTCCTACGAACTTACGATCGGAAGGCACTATCAATGTACCAGTGATCTCAGGCAGGCTTTAGCCCTAGTGTGGGGAATAGGCCTACTTAAGGTACATCATTTCTGTATCATTTAGTTCCTCAATAATTTAAAGAATGAATGAGATTATGGGAGTCCTAGTGTTCCCACAATACAGGGTCTTCAGTCCTAGTGTGGGGAACAGGTCTACCCTAGCCTCTCTTTGTTTTTTTTTATGCGACTGCAGCAGTATTGTAACTTAATAATTTAGTCTAGTGCATCTAGTCCAACGGCGTCTGGTAGATACGTTGCATGACCCAAGAGCTGGCTCCTATCTGGCTCAGCGTATTAGTATTGCCATTCAACGTGGTAATGCCACCAGTATCGACGACCTCTGTGGCGCAGTAGGCTTAGGTTCGGCTGAGACGCAAAAAGGTTGCGGGTTCGATTCCCGCCGCGGGACAAATGTTTGTATGATCTGCAAGTATTTGTCTCGGGTCTGGGTGTTTCTATGTATAATATGTAAGTATTTAAAAAAAAAAAAAAAAAGTATATAAGTAGTATATCAGTCATGTGGTACCCATAACACAAGCTCTGCTTACTTTGGGGCCAGATGATGTTGTGTGAAATGTCCGGTATTATTATTATTATTATTATTATTATATAATATCTTGGGAACGCTGCCCTCTGGCAGTGATCTGGATCAGTTGAGCTATCTATAGATCGTTTTAAACGGTCCTTAGATAGCTCAACTGTTTCATTATATTATTTGTATTGTATTGTGTATTTTATATTATTGTTAATTATTTTGTACATATCTGTAGTTATGTCCATAATTTATATTGTACCAGAACACAAACTTTTAATAAAACATCTTATCTTATCTTATCTTATCTCAACCGTGATTTATAATACTGTAGGATGGCTATACTAACTATTACCTGGTATTATTTCAATTTATTTATTATTTGTAGATAAATGCTTACAAAAAGGACCAAGTCGAGTTTCTTGTCAGGTTCATTTCGGCCTTGGGTTAGACAGAATTGGCAGATAAATTCACCGCATATAAGAACGATTCAAAGTCTGTGATTGTATTTTTTGAATTAGAAATGACTAACCAGTTGATGCGTGTTATGGCTGGTGACACACAGGAACTCCTTGCCGCAAGTCTGACACGGATACACTTTCTTACGCGTGTGTCTGTTCATATGGATCTCAATGTACGCGGACTGTAACAAAATACATTGTTTATTACTATTTTCATATAGTTGTGGCGCAATTGGCGAAGGCCTGCCTGAGACGCAGAAGGTTGCGGGATCTATTCCCGCCGCGAGACAAATGTTTGTATGATCCGCAAGTGTTTGTCTCGGGTGTGGGTGTTAGTATGTATAATATGTACATATGTATTAAAAAAAATAAGTAGTATATCAGTCATGTGGTACCCATAACACAAGCTCTGCTTACTTTGGGGTTAGATAATGCTGTGTTAAAAGTTCGGATTTATTTATTGCCGATGTTTCGGTAATAATAACCGAGGTCGAGAGCTGACTGGATCATAGTCAAGATCATTTGGTCAGGATAGCGCCTTAAGCACAGTGCGACAAAACTTTTTTAGCATTAACATTAGAGAATACAGTGCCAAAGTCACGACTAACGTCTTAACGGATTTTAATGAAATAAATAAATAAATAATGCCGGATATTTCATACAGCATCATCTACCACATGACTGATATACTACTTATATATTTTTTGGAAATTCATATATATTATACATAGAAACACCCAGACTCGAGACATATACTTGCCGATCATACAAACATTTGTCCCACGGAATAGAACCCTCAACCTCTGCGTTTCAGGTCGACACGCAGAGGTTAAGGGTTCGACGAGTTCTGTAGCACAGTCGCCTAAGGTCCGGCTGAGACGCAGAAGGTTGCGGGTTCGATTCCCGCCGCGGGACAAATGTTTGTATGATCTGCAAGTATTTGTCTCGGGTCTGGGTGTTTCTATGTATAATATGTATGTATTTACAAAAAAAAAGTATATAAGTAGTATATCAGTCATGGGTACCACATGACTGGTATACTACTTATATACTTTTTTCCTTATAACACAAGCTCTGCTTACTTTGGGGCCAGATAATGCTGTGTGAAATGTCCGGGATTATTTATATTTTATATTGTTCAGGTGCCTTCTCCCACAGAGGTCTTCAAATTTGTATCTTGTCTAATCACAATATTATATAACATTTCTGGTAATAACGTTTACTTACAGAAAGAACAGCGCCGCAGATCTCGCAAACAACTCGTTCTACTTTGTTCTGTCCGGGATGTTCGGTCGCTATATGCACCTTCACTTCCGTTTTAGACTTGAACTTCTTGTTGCACTGTCAAATATATAATCAATATATCATCATATGAAGTGTTTACATCTCGTAAAGTGTGTGTTCCAAATGCCTTATTAGTATTAGGGAATTATATTTTTTGTATCATCTAATTAATAGATCTATCGCCACGAAATAAAAAGTGTCACCAGGTATGAATTAACAAATTAATGTCACTAGTGGTCGCCCACTGGTCGAAATTCGACCATAATTCAATAATAATTAATGTATTTTTTATGAATAATTTAAATAAAAATGGCATTCTGCACTCCTCTATAAAAACTACAAGCTGCTGTGCACGCAGCTTCGCCTGCGTTGAAGATTTTTCCCGTGACAAACCAATTATCCCGGGATAAAAAGTAGACTATGTCATCCGGGGATAGTGTAGCTTTCCAACGGTAAAATAATTCTTCTAATCGGTCCAGTAGTTTCGGAGCCTATTCAATACAAACAAGTAAGTATAGGTATAAATAAATAGGTAAGTGTGCGAAATTTCATACTCCTCCGTCCGCACAATTTTCCTAAAGAGGGGTACAAAGTTTTTGCTTCACGTAGATTCATATAGATTATGTATCTAAAATAAGAGATGGATTATCAATAAAATTGTAGTTCAATCATGAATAAAAACTTGGTTTCAAAATTGTTTATTCGACTAATAGGTTTATTTTAATCGATCAAACAATTTATGATTATAATGATTTTATTGATGCAAAATGTAAAAGTAGCTATTAAATTATATATTGTTTATAATATATAATACAATAATTTTCCTATTGAATTTTCTACAATCATATTTTAAAATTACGTATTGTCTCGATTTGTTTAGATTTGTTTGACCTGTAACTTTACTGTTATGAATAAATGACTATGAACCTTCTATGAACTATTCCTAAAATAATAGCTTAAGTATACATTTTGACAAACACGGGCTTAACTCATGTATTATTTAGTTGATGGAGGCACCGACACTGTTTCGATTCATCAATGAAGATGCGGATCAAACTCAGGGTGAGTTGTTGAAGATTCTCTAGATGAATCGAAACAGTGTCGGTGCCTCCATCGACTAAATAATACGTGAGTAAAGCCCGTGTTTATCAAAATGTATAGTACAACTCACGTTTGAAAGTGAAATAGCTTTAGTACTCAGAATGGTAGATCCGTCGCCAAATAAATCGATTACCGTCCCCAGAGTACCGACTCGTTTACGTAAGGTTAGGATATTATATCATTTTTTAATGATCGTTAGCAATTAATTTGATTATATGGTTATCAGTACAAACCTATTATAATAAATACAAAACTATACCTAATACCTAATAATATATTCCGATGATTATATGTAATTTATTAAGGAATTGATTTTATATTGTTTGGCAACTACATTTTGGGTCAGATCTACTATTTTGCGGACAAACCCTATTATTTAAGAAATTTAACACCAATTAAATTGGCAAAAATTAATTAATAACCTCTCAGGGGTTGGATTTCGTTAAATTTATAATTAAATTTGATTAAATTTAAAAACTAACCCGATGCAGACTAAATTTACGAAGTATGTTAGACGTTTAAATGCCTGTGGTATTGAATTAGAACATATTTAAGTTCGAGTTTGAGTTTACCCCCCCTAAATGAACGAAGTCGCGGGGAGTGTGGTAGATGAATGCTTAAGGAAATTTCCAAAATTCAACCCCTTAGATATGTAGTGGGAATTTCAGAGGTTTCGGAAAATGTGTTACATAAAGTCTGTCTCGTTATGTCATTAATGTTACTTACATGGATACATCTGGCTGCGTTCGCTAAGATCTCTCTTCGTTTCCGTCTGGTTCGTTTGAATTCCCTGGAACAACAAAATATTAAAATAAGATTATACATAGTTGTAGCTAAATTCAACAATGCCACACGATAGGGTAGCAGAATAATAAAAAAACGTGTGCGTCTCGGGACGCCCGACAGAAGTGATAACTTAAACTAATCTAATTAGCGCTATTGGTTAGAGTGAGAGAGGAGGAGCCTGCCTACCGCTGCCGTATGCGTGAGAAAGAGAAGCCAGACAGACTGGCGCCGTAACGCGTTACGTAACGAAGCGGTTTACCCTCCCATAAGAAGTTATCACTTCCAAAATCAATCCTCTTTACATGTAGTCCCTACATGTATAGTGATGTTGATTTTTTCCATAAGATTCCCCAAAGAAATGATTTTTGTTGCTACTTCATTACTTTGGAAAGGCCACTGATACACAATCTGCAAAATTTTATCGCGATAAAAATAATAGTCTACGAGCTAGAACTATGATTAAAGGCGGACAGACAGACATACCAAAAATAAAAGTAATAAAATTTTACCCCAATTCAATTCAGTGGTTAATCAAATCAAAACATACTTTATTCAATAAAATCACGATTTGAATCGTCTTCTTACATGCTAGTGAATCTAACCGGCACCTAGATTCACTAGCATGTAAGAAGACGATCTATCCTAAATCCAGTTCAAGAAGAATCCGGCAAGAAACTCGTCTGGTCGTAACACTTTTTTGTATGAGCCTTGGCAATTTTGTTACGGATGCAGAGTCGAGTTGGAACAGATTCATTACAAGCTTTTTTGTCATCTAAATAATCTGATATTTTATAATATGATTTAACAGAAAGTTTCTGTTTTATTTCGTTTTTAAATTTGCCAATCGACAAATCTAACAAGTCGCTTGGGCCTTATTATAAAAGCGTACACATTGCCCTTTAAAAGAATTATTAACTTTACCGAGCCTAACTGTGGGAACAGCGATCTTTATTTCTAGAATAAATTTTATGATTATCGCAATTTTTTTTTAATCAACATATTTATGTACATTTATTATATTTTCATATATACTGACAAGACACTATCATGATATTTATTTCCTTAAGTTTATTTCTAAGAGGTTCGAAGCCACATGTTACAAATAGCACGAACAGCCTTTTTCTGCAACACAAATATTGTGTTAAAGCAAACATCGACTTTTATAATCGTGCTGTGTTATTATAACTGGTCATGTTCTTTATTTATTGTGTTCTTTTAGTTTTATGTAGATTTTAGATTTTTTTTCTTATTTCTCCTGGATTGTCCTCCTTGTGTCTTGCCTTGTTTAAGTGTTATCTGTTTTGTTTTATCTTTATCTAGTTTGTGAAAATCGTTCATCTTATGCCTCTGGTCTCCCGCAATACAGGCTTGCCATAGTGCAAGCCTGTAGTAATTTTGAAAACTCTGTATTTTTATGTTTTTGTTTATTATATTCTTGTATTCATTTTCTTGTATATTTGTTGTATAATATTAATAGGATTATTATTTGGGGTATATCAGTAAAGATGTTAACTTACTTATTTTCTTCCTCATGTAGTTTTGACTGAGATAGATGCTCGTCGTACGCGCTCTGAGACACGAACGAAATCTCGCATTTCTGACAATAAATGTTCGTGGATAGCTCCTCCTGAACAAAATAAACCTAAATTAACACACACTGCTGGCAATTCTGTTGATTCGCCGGACTAGCTAAAATTTTCTAAAATATGGACGACCTTATTTTACTACAAATAAAGTTCAAATTAGAGTACCCATTTTAAATCACAGTTCTAAAATAAGTTAAAATTATTTTTTGTATTATTGATATAATTTTTATTCCAATTAATTCCTTTATTGAAAATAATGTATAGAGGTGTTGATAAAAACTGCGGAAAATAACCGCAGTTTTAATCAACACCTTATATGATGGCTATATTGAGCTAAAACACGTCAGTTATACGTTAATTCAGGAAGTATCACTAAAAAAAAATATTCTAATGCAGACTTTAATGCAAACAAAATAAGATCGTTTTTATTTTAGTAAATTTCAGTTACTCTAGCGAAACAACAGAATTGAGGCCATTGACGACTTCTGTGGCGTAGTAGTAGCCCGCCTGAGACGCAGAAGATTGCGTGTTCTCGCCATTGGACATATGTTTGTATGATCACAATTAACGACACTACCAAGCCTATTTAGGATTAAATTGTACAATCAACACAACAATTTTGGACCCCTTATTCCACTAAGTTCCACTAAGTTCAACTCAAAGTACATCAAGTTGAAATAATTAATGATCAACCTCTTGTACGGAAATTATTTTTTTACTCATGAAGTTTATAAACCGTTTATTCCACTCGACACTACCAGAACGACACCACCGGTGGTGTCGTTTGGAACCACTATTCCGCTCGACACTACTCTAGTGATGCCTTGAATAGCGAGCTATTCAAATTAGTAGAAGCCACTAATACCTAGTCTGTATTGATACTGCCAAAAACAAATAAGACAATTTGATGTTATTATTTAATTAAATTAAGCATAAAAAATGTTTAGTTAACAATTTCGCTGTATCCATGATAATAGTGGTACTCGACTGCTCGGTTTGTGTAGAGATATTCATCACATGTCGTTTAGTTTGCGAGCCCACGGATATGAAAATGTCCGGTGTATCATCGCTTCTGAAATGACTCTGATTCTCTTATCAACAACTTATCAACAATCAAGTACAGTAAATTGTAAACATATGAAGTCAAGGGTAATAGCTTGTAAGTATATAGAATACACCTACCTATGATAATTCGCAGGACATCATTAATAGTCGCTTGTGTCGAACGGAATAGTGATCCCAAACGACACAACCTGTGGTTTCATTCTGGTGGTGTCGAGTGGAATGAACGTTATAATTGTGACAAAAATCACCTGACACATTTGATGGATTAATTATTATTGTGAGACTATTTCTTACATAACGTTTTCTCGTGGTACCACTTCATAAGTCTAGCTTTGAACAAAAATCAATAAAACCTATAAGATGTCGGAAAATGATAATAGCGAATCAGTTTTACAATTTTTGCCGACGAATGGTGGAAATACGTTGCTTTTGGGCAAACACAAATATCATGTAGGTACTAAAGAAATATATAATGGTGCATCTACTTGGAGATGCTCGGATTATAAAAAAACAAAATGTTTGGGAACAGTTACGGCTAAGGTATGCACAACAATGTTTTTAACTATCAGGGGTGAAGCTACCATGCAAGCCGACCTTCGTGCTCAAAATATGACACTTACAATTTACATATTCCGGTAATCGACATTGTCCTATTTATTATAGCTATTTATGTAAAAGTGGCAACGGATCCACTTTTTCTAGTGTATTTTGAATTTGTGATAACTTAATATAGTATATTTAAGTAACTGGTATGTCCGTATTTCGTGTTCTCCACGGAAAGCAGCCTCTCAAAGTGCGACTAAAAAGCCATAGAAGTTTTTTGCACACCACTACAGCGGCCGAAGAACACTCAACCACTTAAGATCATAATCTGGAAGAACTACCCAGGTCCACCCGACTTTAAAAAGCCGTTGGTTCGGATTCAAAGCCAAAACCATAGTCCACATAAACATGCCCCTTCGCTGTTTATTTGTCCATCCGACGGTTGCCTGTGTAGGGACATGTAAGTATAAATGTAATTCGTTTGCTTTAGCAGTTTTGTGTGTGACAGAGATGCATGAATGAGAAGCCGTCAGTCATTGCACCAACGGCTAACGTGTGAACGTACAATATAATTTCGGGTGAATTAAGTGAATTAACAGTCATCTTTGGCATTTTATATATTTTGAACTCAAAAATCTAGATATACCGTTAGTGTGCAGTGATTCCTAACACCTGGTTGAGTGTCGCTATCAGCGATAAGGCTGCCTATTGTATTAACTTTAATAGTAAAGGTATTGTTACGTTCCGTGTGATAGTCAATAAAGAGTTATCTATCTACATATCTATCTATATGTCGCAGCAGGGTAGTTTGCTAGGGTAGTACTCCCCTGCTCCAACGGCCGTATTTAAGCATGACTCGCTGTGACGTCACGCTTGCGTTTGGTAGTGGGTACAAATCAAAGTTGTCACTGCCCGATTGTAGATGGCGCTACTGAGAAATATATATTTTAGAAGCGGAAGGCGGGGCACAAACACTAGACCACAAGAGCACAAGTGCACAAGTATATTGTGTTCGTCTTACCGAGTTCGGCACATGCATCACGTGTTTCCGTTTCATGTGCACGACGACGCCGGTCTGGCTGACGAAGGTGGCGCCACACAGTTTGCACGCGTGGGCGTTGCGGTGAGATGTGCGTAGGTGGGTGTAGTACGTCGATATGTGCCTGGAACAACATATTCTTTAGACAACGGTGCCAATTCGGTTGGTCCATTTGTTAAATTAAGAATTGTCTAATATATATTTAGTTAGTCATAGCATTTGAAAAACCCATTCGGTTGGTACCATCTTACTAAATTAGGAACGCTTAATTAAGTTAGGATAAGTTGGTAGCAGCAGAATACCAAAGGTTAATTTGACAGTTCAAAACCTAATATTAGCTAAAATTAGTTAGGTTGGTGCCAACAGAATTGAGGCCAATACACAACTTATTGTAACTTGCCTGTCAAAATAAATAAATATAATGCCGCACATTTCACACTACATCATCTGGCAAGACAGAGTACGCCATTTATACACCCATACCGTCTTTGAAATATGTCCTGCTCACTTCCCACACAGTATACTTTACTGAGTATAGGGATGGAGTGAGCAAGGCGTCACCAGGACAGGTTATACTGGTGACTGACGATGACTGATTAATCTCTGCAAATTGACTTAAAATTGGGATGACTAAATCCATTTAAATATCTACTGCTATGAAATGTGACAAATGGGGGTTTTAATAGCTCTATATACATCCAAATTCTGGAACCGCACGTGCTACCGCCTTTGAAGCTTGCAGGTGACTGACGAGCCGTCAAAATCGGTGGGACAACTGGATATTGGTTGCTTCGCCGAGCGCTAGATTGAGACTGTTAAATTATAATCGGCAAGTCTGCAGAGCAGTCTTGGTGCTTTTCCGTTACAGTCAATTGTTCATGATGCCTCCTTGAGGCGAAACACGTGTCGAATTTCTTTTTAACTGACTTCAAAAAAGGAGGAGGTTCTCAATTCGTCGGAATCTTTTTTTTTATGTATGTTTACCAATTGACACTTGGCAAGAATGGATAACGGGAGATGGACAAAGGCGGTAACGCAATGGTGGCCAAGAAATGCTCAACGGCCAAGAGGCAGACCACCCGCCCGATGGTCGAACGATATAGTCAGCGTTGTCGGGAACCATTGGATGAAACTTGCTAGGGATCGGAAAGAGTGGCATAATAAAGAGGAGGCCTATACCCAGCAGCGGGTGCAATCGGGCTGAAATGATGATGATGATGATGTTCACCAATTACTCCAAGACGCCTGAACCGATTTAGAAAATTAGTTTTTTGTTTCAAAAGTTATACTTCCCAGGTGGTGAGGTGGTTTAAATTTCATCGAAATCGTTTATTTGGCCTACCCATATTATATATATATATAAAATACATCTACTTTCCACTAAAAATGTATTATAGGCTCAAATGTTATTCAATGAAGTCAGTTTTCTTTTCAGTTTTAAACAGTAAATTACTTTTGACAGATGTTGAGAGACGTTTCTAAGTGGAAGAATCTTACAGCTCGTCAGCATGATACTCACGTGTACTCCTCACCACAGCTCTTGCACTTGTGTATAACACCGTTATGGTGACTGTCGTGGAACACAGCGACGTGCCTGGAGACAGAAAGGGACTGTAGTTGTCGACTTACGTGTATTCTTCACCACAATGCTTGCATTTGTGTATCACGCCATTGTGGTGGCCGTCGTGGAATACCGCGCCGTTCCTGCGTAAAGGTATGGTTCATTAGATCACTAGCTTCTGCCCGCGTCTTTGCACGTACCTACGAAAAAATCAGCCTATATGTTCTTCCAGCCGGGTTTACATGACAGCCGCGAAAGACGTTTTCTCTACTTCTTCTTCGTTAATGGCATGTGTCATATGATGGCAATTTTGCTAATGTCAAGTGTTTATATTGTTTATAGTAAGATGTCACAAAGTCTTATGTTGTCGTTCGTCGTTTGTTAAATTTTTTAAATCTGTAACCCCGCTTCTTAACTCTCGGTGAAGAACTATCCGAATAAGGCAAATTGAAATACAGCGCTGTGTTGGTATACCTACCTATCTATTACCCACCTATTAACAGCAGATGCTGAATTTGCACCTTAGTAAGCCTAGCGTTTTAAGATATTTAGAATATTTACCAATTTTGTACCTATTCACTTAGGCAATAAACGTTTTTTTTTAATTTATTTATTGTTATTTTATAAAATTGATGTCTCTTTATAAGATTTTGACGTTTCTCCGAAGAGGTCTCTTTTGTCGCAGATCATAGGTCTATCTCATAACTACACACTAGTTGATGAGTTGTTTAAATGTGACGCCATCTTTGTTCATTGACATTAGTTTCTCGTTAATTCATCTTGATTGGGTAAAGAGGAATTGTCACTTAAATTCTCAGCATGTAAACTAATTCAACGTGATCATTGTACGAGTAATTGTCACCACTATATTATACACCCAAGTGGGGTGACCACAGCGTTTGTCGCTCTGGACGCGATAAGCTCTAACTACCGAACGAAATTTCATACGGTTTTCATCAATGGACGGAGTTATTAATAAGGATAAGGCTAAGTTCACATGTAACGTGCGTCAGAAGACGAGCGCTAACCCGCGTTGCGAGTACTTGTCACTACTCGTCGGTCTGGTTCGGTAGAACTAAGAAAATGGACATGACAATTATTTTGTGGTTATAACACAAACAAAAATATAGGAAAAAAAACGGACGCATAAAAATAGAGATGGGTTTCAGCAAAATAGTGACCCTCATAGAATCAACACTCGGAATAGACACAAATCATACATCCTTAGGTTTCGACTAGAAAAAGTAAATAAGTCGTTTATGGGGAACACGGTGCGCTTCTATAATAAGCTTCCTGAAAATGCTACTAAACTACCTATTAAGAAATTTAAAGGATACATAAATGGTAGTCTTTTGAAGAAAGCTTATTATAATATAAATGACTATATTATTGATAGGAATGCATGGCCTCATATCGCTCTGCCGTCAGACAGTTAACCGACACACTTGAAATGTATAACCTCTTTTGTATTAGTATTTCGTAGTTAAGGAAGGTAGTTATAATAATACCGGAGTAATAATACCGGACATTTCACACAGCATCATCTGGCCCCAAAGTAAGCAGAGCTTGTGTTATGGGTACCACATGACTGATATACTACTTATATACTTTTTTTTTTGTAAATACATACATATTATACATAGAAATACCCAGACAAATACCGAGGCAAATAATTGCAGATCATACAAACATTTGTCCCGCGGCGGGAATAAAACCCGCAACCTTTTGCATTTCAGCCGGACCTTAGCCCACTGCGCCACAGAGGTCGTCAGTTATAAGATGGATCATGTAAAAAAGCGCTAGGAACAGGACGAGTTTCTTGCCAGTTCTTCTCGGGCTTGGGTTAGGATGAATTGGCACCTAAATTCACCTAGTATGAAAGACGTTTCAAAGTGATCCTTGTGATTGTATTGAATAAAGTATCTTTTGACTTGACTTTGACACATCGGGTACACCCAATTTTGAATAATAGACCCAGTTTGTTTGCGACATTATATCCGAATCTAAGAGACAATGAATGATAACAAAATTGTGCAATCGCTATGAAAGCGCGCACTCAACTGACAGCAAACGTTACGTACGTTACGTTATATTAATATCAAAGCGCGCGTCATCGCGCGATCACCTGTGTCTGGTAACTTTTTACTGAGCGCTTCAGAATGTTTACGACGTAAAAAAAACCTAATAGAAAAAAATAGAATAGAATAGAATAGAATAGAATAGAATAGAATAGAAATGGTTTATTTGACACACAAAACACTAGACACAACCAAAATAACATTGTAGATAAAGTCAGAAACAAGAGACAACAGAAACAGAACATGAGAAAATAAAAAAATATAAAAATAATAATAATAAAAACAGTAGGTAATAAATTGCTATAGTTTTTGTGCTAATTAGTCCCCTCTGTGTCGTGTGGGCCAAACAGGTCCAGTCTCAGCATAATTGCAGCTTCACACATTCGTGTGATAATATAGCCTTAAGTGTATAATTCAATCGTGCGAAGCCAGGGCGGGTTGCTAATGATAAAACAAATTTGAATAAACTAAAGGCAATGATTGCAGTTTTATAAGTTATTTGTGTTTATAACTGTAGGTACTACATTATACATCAGCATCGGCAAAGTGGCATTTTATTAGACTTTTAGACAAATTTAGAATTTAGCGGCTTTTAGACAAATGTTTTTATATTTCGTGAATATTTTAATTACCTATAGGGACATCTAATGGTGTCAATCATTCTTTTTTTACTTATAACCTATTATTTATTAATCCTACTAATATTACAAACGCGAAAGTTTGTATGTGTGGATGGATGGATGGATAGATGTTACTCCCTCACGTAAAAACTACTGAATGGATTTTAATGAAACTTTAAAATAATATAGCTTATACATCAGAATAACACATAGGCTATAACTTATAAAGATATTGTGTGAATTGTCCAATATATACCATAAGTGTCAAGTAAGAAAAAAATCTGCCATCTGCAAGCTATTCTGGCAAGCGCTGCAAAAATCGTTAGAATTACAAGTACTAATCCTGCGCATACGAAGTTGCGGGCACCAGCTAGTATAAAATAAACGAGCAATTCTTGTATATTTGTATGTATAATCAGATTCTCGGAAACGGCTCCAACGTTTCGGAGGCGATAAATCGATCTAGCCAGGATATTTTTTATTAAAACGTGGTTTTATACCGGTCATCCAGGTACTTATTTATTAATATGAAATGAAATTGTTTATTATTACCTCATTTATTAATTCAGATACATCTACGAACATAATAAATTAAGAATAAGAACATAACATAAGAATTACGAAAACCTGTGATAAAATTTGCACGCCAAAGAACATGGCAGGACATACAATGGACAAACTACTCTAAGACCAGATTGTATCACATAATTATGCAAATAATAGTAGAAGAATAATGACTCACTTTGTGCTTGTTGCACCAAGCACAAAGTGAGTCATTAATGCACGAGTGTTATGTTGGTGCCCGAGCGCAAGCGAGAGCACTAAATTAACACGAGTGCATTAATTACTCGCTTTAGCGAGGTGCGTAATTTACTTTTCTTTCAACTACCAATCCACACCTACTGTGATAGATAAAATATGACTACTCAAACTAAAAATATAAAGAATCAAAGTTTTACAATGGTACAAAATGCGTGCCATTTGTTTTTTTTTCACCAAGTAGGTTTTATTCAGCCGATTTTTATTATCAGCCAGTATCTTTTTGATCTAATGCAAACTTTTTATATTAATCTTAATGGGAGATATAAACCTCTGTGGTAAATGTATACTTATCTAAATAAAAAGTAAGAAACAGTGCAATAATGAGATTTCATACAACATTACTGCACTGTTTTGGTTCTAAGCAAAAAAGACGTCCTTTGTGATCGGTTTTGTAGTGATTAATGATAACATTACTGCGTAGTTGAAAGAAAATTATATTTCATTTCATTACAGCGCTTTTGTTCGAAGAGCAAGTTCCTAATTAGCCTAGTACTTAGATAGGTAACCAGTGGCAGTGGCATTTTTAACCGACTTCAAAAAAGAAGGAGGTTCTCAATTCGGTTGTATTTTTAAATTTTAAATAGCTGAAAGCTGAAAATATACCATCCAAGTAAATGAAATTTCGTATTTTTATACAAATAAAGTCGATTTTTTTTTTAGTTTTTACACAGGTGGTCGTCATTAAGTAAGTGATTTAATTTTGTTAAAATATGTAATTAATATTAGGAACAGTAATTATTTGTAGGTACTTTGACGACCTCTGTGGCGCAGTGGGCTTAGGTCCGGTTGAGACGCAAAATATTGCGGGTTCGATTCCCGTCGCGGGACGAATGTTTGTATGATCTGCAAGTATTTGTCTCGGGTCTGGGTGTTTCTATGTAAAATATGTATGTATTTACAAATAAAAGCATATAAGTAGTATATCAGTCATGTGGTACCCATAACACAAGCTCTGCTTACTTTGGGACCTGATGATGCTGTGTGAAATGTCCGGTATTATTATTACTTATTGATCGGTTTTTGTCTAGTATTTATTTATTGTGAATTTATTTATTTATTTTTTGTTGTTTTTAAGACAATGTTATAATACACCTCTTAATAGTTAGAATATTTTTGTACTACTTTGTAAATAACTAAGTACATGATTCAAAAGGTGAAATGCTAAAAGTTATGTACCACAGTTGCTGCCTTCATACACTCAGGCGTCACGGAAGATCAGCGGCGCAATGGCGTATACGCCATTATGAAATTTTGCTGACGGATGTCCGTTTTTACTGTCATAAATAATTATTATTTAGTAACCTAAGTTTAACTTTATGTGGCGCAAAATAAACGTTTTTTTATTATTGTTATTATTATTAAAGTAATTATCATCTGAGCGCTTCGATTTTGAACTATCGATCCTGACAACTAGTCGACAGACGAAAAAGAGGCCGATATGCTTATCAGCTCCGTTCCACCAGAGTTGGCTACTGACATACTTCTGCTGACGAAGCAGAAGACCCTTATATAGAAGTGAAGAGGTACGTACTTGAGGTAGAACTGTAGACCGCAGCGTAGGCACTTGTAGATGTAATAATGATTCATCATGTGGACTTGAAGTTTGCTCTTCCATTTGAACTGCATGTGGCAGAACCGGCATTCATTCTCACCCTGGAAGAAAACACTTTTATACCAGATACCTGTGATTTCACATGTGATATCTACATTTATTGTAATTTATATGTTATTTGCCAGAGAGCCATGGAGCGCAGCCTTCTAAATTACAGGCTACGAAATAGTATACTGCGTCCTATAACTATAAGTGGGCCTGGGTAACTCACGTCTGCCGCTTGTCGGATGCGTTTTGGGCTAAAGCCACCACAGAATAGACACCTGAACGGAAAACGATCTTGCGACAGACTATGGCAAAGATGGAAGGACGAGTTAGAAGCCCATCTTAAGGATTGGCCCACAGTGGCTTTAGACAGGGACGATTGGAGAAAAAGAACGCCTTTTCCCCTGCAGTGGGACGTCACGGGCTCTTAATAAATAGTACCTGGATAACCGAGCTTTGCTCGTTATAAAATACGGATAAAACGACGTTTTCTAAAAATGAAACCAAGCTAGACCGATTTATCGCCCTCGAAACCCCGTGCATACTAAATATCATGAAAATCGTTGGGAGCCGTTTCCGAGATTCAGATTATATATATATATACATAGGTACATACAAGAATTGCTTGCTTAACCCTTAACTGGAGTCGGGGGGTAAGTGACCCCAGCGACACCTATTTTACTTAATAACTTTAGAATCTTAGGTCGTGTGAATCCGTGCATTTAGGTAATCTCATTACGCGGCGTGGTGCGGTGGGTGACGGAGGCTCGTCGCTTGGACTCTTTCAGAAGCGGAGGTACGTATGTATGTGGGGTCAAAATTGACCCCCGACTCCGGAAAGGGTTGTATTTTTGTAAATTCATTTTGTAATGTTTATAGTTTTTTTTTCAGTAAAATATTAACGTTATGGACGACAAACGTATTGCACAGCTTTTAGAGAATGAAGACAATAGTTCAGACTGGGAACCTGTTCGTGGTGCCACGTTACCTGCCTGTGATAATGAAGAAATCAGCGATTGTGGGGAAGAAGTAGAGCTTACTTGTTCTGAAGCAGACGAACTGGAGAGAGACGAGGATATTGACTCTTCGAGTTCAAGCATCGAGGAGGAACAAGAAGAAATAACACGGACTTCTGATTTTTATAGATGTAAAAATCCTAACCTAAATTTCTAATCCTAAAAATCGATAAAGGTTTTAGAATTTTTATAAGTATTTTGGTTTAGATTGTCATTTTTTTATTTTAATTTATATGAGAAAAAGTTCCTATTTTTTGTTATTAAGAACATATAAAGAAGCAGTGTGATTAAAGAAAATTATGTTTTTTTTATTTATTTTAGTAAAAGAGGGCTCCTAAGTTGATACTTAAAAATGTCTATAAAAAAACTAGAGATCTCTTTATTTTATAATAAAACATATTAATTTGAATAGATAATTTAAAAAAGGTTAATAAGGATTTAGTTATTAAGTTGTTTATAAATATATAAAACGATATTTTAAAAAATATATTGGTTGTTTTAATTTAATAAGTTAAAACCCTATGGGGTAATTTTTTACCCTAGACTCCAGATATGTTGTCAAAAATAGCGACTTCAGCTAAGTGTTAAAGATATTAGATTAATAATATGCTATTCCTAGTCCGAAACTACCTCTATGCCACGTTTTGGCCAAAGTTTCGTAATTATAATATTAGTAGGATTATAGCACAACTCAAACCTAAAAATACTTACAGTTACTTTTGAGTTTATTTTAATAGCTAAAATAAACTCTAAAGTAACTCTGTCTGTCTGTCTGTTTGTTACGTTTTCACGCCTAAACTGCTGAACCGATTTTGATAAATTTTGGTATAGATATAGATGGGAGCTTGGAGAAGGACATAGGTTACTTTTTATGTAGGTACCACGCGTGCGAAGCCGCGGGCAGAAGCTAGTTGTTTTATAAGTAAAACGGCGCGATTATGCAGTTTACGTATGGAAGGCACCGGAGCAAGTGGCGCTATTGGGTGGATAACTATATCTCTGACAATGTGAGATAATTCGAGTATCGCAAACGGTACGGTAACCACATGCCTTCAAGTGGGCCGTAAGTTTGTTTAAATACTAGCAATACTTAGTTACAATTGTGTGAATTGTTCAGCAATATTTATTTAATTATCCACATACCTTCTCATGCCACATCTTATTATGCCTCAACAGCATTTCATTCTTAGAGAACCCTTTAAAGCACTTTATACATTTAAACTCCATTCTCTCATACTTGCTGTCAAACTCTTTCTTCTTAAACTGCTCCATTGCTTCGTCTTCTGTTAACAGTTTCGTTTCCCAATTACCTTTACTGAGCTCTCCTTTTGGCTCGCGAATTATTCCAACGAATCTATGGTTTGTATCAGACTCCTTAACTTTTTCACCAGTTTTATTGTCGTCTTTTTTTTTAACAGCCTTTTTGCTCTTGGTAACTCTTTTTTCTTTTAATGCAGTATTCTCAACATCATTTGTATCCTTAATGTCTTCATCCATGCTGAAGCTAGGGTCGTTTGATGAATCGTCTTTGTCTGATTCATAGTCTGATTGGTAGTAGAAGTTCCGTAAAATTGAGACATCTTTTTTTGCTGGACTTATTTGTTCTGTCTTTAGGAGAATCAAGTCAGTTTCAGTGGTCGCGCTAGTATTTGAAAACACTGGAGTGGTTTTAGTAAATTCCGTGCATGTTGGTATGTCAGTGTTAATCTTAAAATCAGTTTTGTTGACTTCGGCATTTTCACATTTCATAATATTGACAGTTAAATCATTATCGTGGTCGGAATCCGGTATGTACTCATACTTGAAGGGCTCTTCATCATCAGGGAGAGAGTTGACAATGACATTCTCCATTTCGAGAGGCTCCAATTCCGCCTTGTATTTGATATTAACAGTTTTAATACGCTTGCTGCACAAGTAGTTGATGTAATCTGATGATGGTTGGAGGTCTGACCGGTTCTTGCGTATATCCTCAATCATATAGTATGTAAGCTGTGAAAGGCAAATATATAGTTTGATAAATTATAGTCGCCAATACTTAAAGTTCAAATTGTATGGAAAAGGCAGCAGCAGTCACCCTTCAGCTATATGACTTATGTCATATCCATACAATTTAAACTTACCGGAGCCGTAAATGCCAAAAGAAAGTGAATTTTGTCTAGACTCTCCGGATGGGAGCCTGTAGTGACATTTTCATCTGAGCGCTTCCATGCTTCAGAGGGACAATAAGTTATTGGTCCCAGAAAAGTAGGCCTTTGAGCTGCAGCACTGACTTATACAAAAGTAGTCGTATTTTAACACATATAGAAACTTACAAATCCACTAGATGCCAGCTTCTTCAGAGTGTTCTGTGCGTAGCTGCACTTATCTTTAAACTTGTGATACTTGTGCAGTAGCGCGGCACACTCGAAACAGAAGAAACGAGGCAACTCATCTTTGGACACAACCTGGAATATGCAATGCAAGAGGTAGTAGGTACACAGAGTTGTTACTATCAGAGAACTGGTGGTCTGTGATAGTGGCCCCACCTTCCGATCCAAAGGTCATAGGTTCGTATTTGGTTGTGCACCAATGAATTGAATGTTTGAAAAATATGCTCACTATACAAGTACTCTTAAACGGTGAAGAAAAATATTGTGAGAAAACTGGTCTGTCGTAGAACTAAAACAGATCAATCACATGTTAATCTTACACTTTAATCCTTTCACCACACTGGTTCGAAATACTTGGTGACACGATAAGAAGAGGAAGAGTTGTTACAAGAGCAATCGATCAACTGTAGGTCAGTTGCTCAATTGCTCTTGTAATATGTAGTTTTTTCTTTATAATTTAGTAGGTACACTCCAACAATTTTTATAATCATTTAAATAATTGTTTTAATTTATTCAGCTGGCAGTAGTATGGTTCTAGGTATGAATGTATATTGATTGCCTACCATTATCTCGCAACTATTGATTGCTGAGATGATAACTTTTAAAACGGCTTGGTCCTGAATGGTGATGCTGGATTGCGGCTGGTCCAGAATTTATGCTGTACAATGGACATAAGTTTGAGAGAGTATCTATTTCTCGATAATAGGAGGACTCTTTGAGCTAACTATTCAAAACAATAAATAATACCTTGCTCCGCATAATATGCTCGTAGTATTGTTTCAAATTGCACTGATCTAATTTGAATAGCTTCACATCCTTGTTTAAACATATACGGCATAACTTTAAGTCAGACATTTCGCTTTTTCAAACGCTTTTCATATTAATTTAATGGATTTAGGACGAATACAAAAAATAATGCTCAAACAAATTCAAAAATCAATAAGATAAACACACACAAACAAAAAATCCAAACAAACAACCTAATGAAACGGCTATTTGCCCGTAACTGCTGAGGTACCGGTATCAGTGCAGTGCGGTTTAGTACAAGTTGTGCGTAAATAAATCCGAAAAGCTAAATATATTTATCGTAGACAGAGAAACTAATAGACGACTAGATAGCATCCGTCGCATTCATACAAGAAAGAGAACAACTTATGTGCAGATACTGTAAAGAAACGAGATAGAATAGTTTGATTTTTTGTTTCATGTCACGTGCCTGTTTTTTCAAAATCCGCACCAGATTGTGCAAAGCAACGTTTGACAGTTTGCCGTTGTTTGGATGGTTTGTGCTCGCTTTGTGTGAAATAACCGGAAAAAAACAGTTAATAAGAAATTGTGAACACGCTGAATTACTTGCGAATTGCAAATAACAAATTCCTTTACCGGATTTTTTAAAGATAATGGTTCGATGTATCGTTTTAGGAAGTAAAAGTGATAGTGAACGGAAACACCCCGATTTGTCTTTTTACTCGTAAGTACAAGTATTTTTGAGTAGTTAGTAGCTTTCAAACTGTTTTTTTGATAATATACACAATAGATAACAGCATTTCGAACTGAACTTTGTTCGCTACAGCATAATAATTCATAAATCAAAACAAATAATTCATTTATTTTGGTGCTGCCTGCATTCGACCTTAACATTCCCCAGACTAGGTACATAAATTTTACATAAAATGAATTTTAATAATTCAATTTAACGTAAGTATCGTACAATGTTGATAGATGAATATATGGAGGCAAGGTAAAGGGGCTTGGCTTTAGCTGGATACAGGAATTGGAGGGTGAAAATGCTCAAATCTGGTAGGGTTTTGCTTCCTGATTACATATTTACCACTTTTAACTTGCGAAAATCCTTAATAAAGCATTTCTAACCTCAAATCTGATAAAATGTGAAACAAAATGTAAAAATTGACAGATAATAACCAAATTTGTCGTATTTGTTGTCTGTGGTTTAACATGTTGTGCAAAATTGATGCGATTGAAACGTAAAAAAAAAAATTACAAACCACTAGGTAGGTTATGGTTGGAGTATAGAAAAAAACACGCAAGGCGAGCGTGCCGCGGCAGCGGCCGCCGAAGCGCCAGAAGTGACCTCTGCCTTCCCCCACCCCTTTTAGTAATTTAAACTAGATTTGTATCAATATTTTTTTTTGAGGTTAGGATACATTTATTCAAATATCTCGAGAACGGGGTAATTCCTCAAATTGGGAGTGGTACCAGGGGGGTGGGGGGGTACCCATTTTGAGAAAAAAATGTCTTGTTTAAGAAGAATAAATTAACTATTCTGTATCCTTATGCTGTTCCACTGGTGGTTAGTAAATATATGATTTATGAGTTTTATTCTGTAGGTAGGTAGATACTGATCAATACTTTTCGACTAGAAAAAGTAAATAAGTCCTCTATCGGGAACACGGTGCGCGAGAAAAAACTAATTTACCTATTAAGAAATTTAAAGCTTACATAAAAGAGTCTTTTAAAGAAAGCTTATTATAATATAAATTACTATATTATTGATAATAACGCATGGCCTCATGTCGCTCTGCCCTCAGACAGTTAACCGACACACTTGAAATGTATAAACTCTTGTATAAGTATATCGTAGCTAATTTAGTTATAAGATGGATCATGCAAAAATGCGCTAGGACCAGGACGAGTTTCTCTTCTCGGGCTTGGATTATAAATTGGAACCAAAATTCACTTAGTAGGTAAGACTTAGTTTCAAAGTGATCCTTGTGATTGTATTGAATAAAGTATCTTTTGACTTTGTGTTATATATATGGTTTTTTTATTTCTGTAATGTTATGCTTAGCTTTAATAATAAGTAAACAATTAAGTACACAAATGTTGTTATATGTTTTCTATATCACACATCTGTTAAAAAGTTTGAGTTTTGTGATATAGAGGAAAGCTCTAGAGATTTCTACTACAACATAACGTCTCGAATAAATCTAGGATTACTTAGGACTAGGGTAAAAGTTTTAATGTGGCAACACCACCCACCTATCGTTCTATCTCACACGCGGCACGATCACCATGTGTCTATTGTTTTCTCTGTCTACGATATTTATAGATTAGTGACAGTGACTTAGATAGCCGAGATAGAGTAAAAGTTTGGCTAAGGTTATTGAACGCTTGCTTGACACTTGATTGTAATGCGTGCTTGATTCGTACAAATTAAATTTTCCGAAAAGAATCGATCTCTTAAATCGTTAGAATCGTTGAATCTGGACTCTCGATCCTAGGATCGATCAATGAAAAATTTCGAGGTAGACAAAGTCCGCGTGACGCTGTCACACATATACCAACAAATATAACAACTCATTGTCCAGCTCAGTGCTCATATCGTGCTTGTATGATGTAAATTTATAACTTCTGCTTTGGAATTGCAATTATGAGGTATCGTCCCAGTTTAATAGGGTTCGGTATAACTGGAGGGGTGCTTTGCGCAAGTGTACCTATGTATTCGTGCATCTATTATAATTATTATAATTGTAGGTACATAATATATAAATACAACTAGTTAAGTAATATATAATTATAATTTGTTCAGTTTTCTTCCTACAACATTTGGTCCAAATGTTTTAATCTTAAAACTGAAAAAAAATAAATGAGTAGGTAACTACCTAATTAATAAATTATCAAATAGTGAGGGAAAACTAAGGAAGTAACAGAAGATGAAGTCGGTTTTGCATTGAGCCAAATTAAAGGGTAAAGCATCCGGTGACGATGGGTACCTATACTAATATATATAATACTTCAAGCTGGTGTTCCTAAACCTCTTTTTTACTCTACAACAAAGTTTAATATGATGGTGTCTCTCCGAAAGCCTGGCAGAATGCCATTGTCCAGTCCAGACTAGAAAACTATCGCTCTATAAGCCTCCTCTCCCTTTTATAAATTAGTCACTAAAGTCCTGTGCAACATATTGTTTCAAACTTTAGACGACTACCAACGCACAAGTAGAACAGGCAGGCTTCCGGAGTGGATACTCGACTAGGTATGTACTTGGTTAACATCCACGCTGTCAAACAACTGATGGAGAGGTGCCGAGATTACATTCGGCTTATGTGTCTTGCCTTTGTAGATGTTGGAAGGTCGTGATGCTGTCCACGTATTTGTCTATGATGCACTGCATTTGAATTTGTATTATGTTATTTTACTTTTGATGTGCGGTGTCATTAAGAAATATATTTTCTCTTATACAAGTAAACACAATGTTTTCAAGTATTATTTACGTTTTAATTAATGGCTATAGCCGCTAGTCGCCATCCTATCAGTAGACTACGAAAACGCTTTTGACAGCGTCGAGCACTGGGCAGTGTTTCACTCTCTTAATCGTAGTAACGTTGAAACCTGGATATCCTACGGAAATTATATAAGAATGCCATTCTCCAAGTCCGTATGCATAGTAGACTACGTGCCTATTCAACGAGGTGTGTGGCAAGGTGACACCATCTCACCCAAATTATTTACCGGCTTGCTCGAAGATATCATGAAACACTTGACTGGGATTAGATATGTAGGTATTAACATCGATGGCTGCAGCATATCGCACCTGCGTTTTGCCTACGATTCAGTCCTCCTAACTGAAAACTTCGACAGCTTACAAAGAATACCTACTCGAAGTCTACCTACCTAACATAATCGTAGATAACTACCAGATAGAGGCAGTGGAAGACTACATTTATACTTGGACATTGTTTATCTATCGGCTCAGAATCCTAATTAAAAGAGATCTCAAGACGAATCCAACTCCAACTGCCTTTAGTAGGTAAGCTGGACGACATCTGGAAATCAACCGACAGTGCCTGAAAACTATTGTGTCCTGCCTATACCTATTTATGGATCCGTGACATAGGCGCTCTCAAAGGAATACCTACACGCATAAGATCAGAATATAACCTTGGCACCAAAGTCGTGGTGGTCGTGGTCGTATGCGGATCGTCAGATTAAAATGGAAATGCGCGGAACACTTGGATAATAAATGAAGAATGGATAACGGGAGATAAAGGTAAGGTAAGGGAATGGTGGCCAAGGGAATCCAATGTCGGGATCCACTGGATGAGACTTGCTAGGAACCGGAAAGAGTGGCGTAATAAAGGGAAGGCAGCAAAGATAATAAAAGTGGCGTAATAAAGAGTCCCAGCAGCGGGTGCAAGCGGGCTGAACGATGATGAATTCCGCTTGATATCACAGTCGTGCCTAAAGTAATGCTATGCTCTAAAGAATCGTCCTATGTTAACGACATTCCTCCGGACTCCGGAGGTGGGTAAGCGATTGGGTTGAACACCTAATCGCTTGCCTACCATTACCTATCACTCACTAAGTATAACATAATTTGGTGTACATATTGTATATTTGTATTTCTCATGTTTTTTGTTTAATTGTATTATTATTAATTTGCTTTTATGTCACTTTTTATTTACCTTTTTTGCTCATTTTTGTTTAGTCCTTGTTTAACCTCATTACCTACTCCGTTTAATTATACTCAGGCGAGTTTACCTACTTGTTGTTACATAATTAAGCCGTACGCGCATGTGTTTACGTTTCAATCCAGTTCAAAACCTGTAATACTGTTAGATTTAAGTTTTTTTTTTGTGATTGTAATGTGTTTTGTGCGTTATATAAATAAAAAAAATCGATCGAATCGATTAAAAATATTAAATAACGGGTTCCGAAGCATCGATTTTAAAAAGATCGAATTGAAATTGTAAACCCTAATACAACTAACTACCTACAAATAGAATTAAATAAAGAATAGAAAATATTGATTATCCCCGTGCCGTCGTGCCGTCTCATCTTATTTATTTATTTGTATCTAATTCTTGTGTTTGTCACAGAAATGGGTGAAATTAAAATATGCCGTATATGTCTGAATAAAGATACAAAGTTGTTTCAATTAGACCAGTTCGATTTGAGACATTATTATGAACAAATCATGAACATCAAGGTAATTAAAATTTTGTTCATAAATTTTCTAATTTTCCAAATTTTTAAAGAGCCACATATATTCGGGTGTAACCTACATACACCCTATTAAAGTACATACATCGTACAAGTTATAGAATATAATTTTAAATACGTACTGTTACCTTTTCACACTTATAAACGGCAGAATAGATCCTAATAAAATTTGGTATGTGGATAGATTGTACCCTGGAGCTCGTCCGCTACTCCGTATGTATCACGCGTGCAAAACCGCGGACAGCAGCTGGCTAAGGACTTTTTTACAGACTTTTTTCTTTTCTTCTACTACCTCAATTTTTATTATTACCTGTTTCCATGTTCAGCAAAGGGATAACCTCCCCCAGTGGGTTTGCTTCGAGTGTGCTGCGTTACTGCACAAGTACCACAAGTTCAAGGAGAAGTGTACATATGGAGAAAACACTCTAAAAAACCTAGTTTGTAAGGGATATGTGAGTACAATTTATTTATATACTACTTGCACAGCAGAATGATTATTAGTCATTCAATTACATTTTTGGTTTTCCTTCACAAAGGTGACCAAGAATTTATTTTTTTATTTATTGATAATCGACGAGCAGCTTTCACTGATATGTTTATATCACACAGTGTTGAAATAGTCTTTATTTATTGGTGATTATTAGTTATTAGTTCGAAGCTAGTTGTCAGATTTGTTATTAAATGCATTGATAGAGGTAGCAGTAAGAATGTCATCAAGTAGTGCATTCCGATTGTGGACCACTCTGTTGCTAATTTGGGTAATAAACGCTCAATGATTTGGGTCTGTTCTTGTCATTTTATGTTGATGTTAAATAATGAAGGTGAGGAAGGTTTTCACACCATGTTAGCTAGTACTGTGGTGTTTTTTATAAAAAAAACATTACTTATGCTTGGAGACATTTGAATTAAAATCTTATCAAAATTTTCTGGAAATTATCTAAAAATATTATTAAAATTTTTAAATAATCTCCAGAAATTAAACTCTTCATATCGTCACATCCTAACCATTTTCCAGTGAATCATAGCAGTGATAATAATAAATAATGCCTGACATTTCACACAGCATCATCTGGCCCCAAAGTAAGCAGAGCTTGTGTTATGGGTACTTACCACATGACTGATATACTATTTATATACTTTTTTTTATAAATACATATATATTATACAATACCCAGACCGGAGACAAATACTTGCAGATCATATATCATCATTGCAGCAGTAGCTAGTAAGGCTCATTAAACCCAAAAAAACTATCATTAACATCCTTACACCTTCATTTCCATCACTTGATCACCTGACCAGGTCTAGAGTTGCAAGAACAATAAATTCCCAAAATTCAACCACCAAAAAGTGCAGTTATAAGTTTAAAGTTTAATAGTTGTGAACAATGGCATGATTAGTTTCACTTGTTATTAATAGTTCTTAAACACTTTCAGATGACCTACGAAGTGATAGAAGACATTCGTAAGAATCGCCACGACCTGCTATCTCAGTTTAACTACGTCGTCCTCAGCAAACATATCAAAACATGTCACATAAAACACAAACCCAAGACGAAACCGTCCCAAATTGAAAACATAATTCTCAATGAGTTCGATGATAATCTTAAGTATGAGTACATTACGGAGACTGATGACGACAACACTACTCTTGATAAATTGAAATGCAGTTCAAATTCTATTGAGAACGGTCTGAAATCTGAAATTCCATCTTTTACTGGTGATCCGCCAGATTTCACAAATTATTGCGATGATTTTGATTTAGAATCATTAGAAAATACATTAGAAAATGAAACAGTTGATAGTAAAATAAATGATGTCAAGACAGACTTTCCAGATCTTAAACAAGATATTATTGTAAATGGCAATAAAAGCCTAGATATCACGAATAATGTTGATGAAAAACTCTTAAATATAGAAGATAGCAGAGACTCCTTGTTACTCTCACTCCTCACCAGCAAACCGAAAAGAAGTAAAAAGAAAACCAAAGTTGAAACAGACTCTAAACCGAGGAAGTTTGAAAAAAAGAAAAAGGCCAGAATAAATAAAGATAATTGGGAGATAAAGATATTATCTGAAGACGAAGCGTTGGACCAGTTTAAACAGAGAGCGAATAATAGTAAATATATTAAGTTCAACTTTAAGTGTGATAAGTGTTTGAAGGGGTTCTCGAGGAATGATATTCTGTTGCGGCATAACAAGCAGTGTCATGATAAGGTAAGATGAGTAATGTTGAGATAAGGGTAAGGCCACACTATGGTGATACAGATGGTGATTATTCATAAAACAAAAGAAAAAAAGTTTTATTCAATAAAATCAAAAGGACCGTTTTGAATCTTATATACCTACTAAGTGAATCTAGGTGCCAGTTTCGCTCAACTCCAGTTCAGGAAATATCCGGCAAGAAACATCTTATATTAGGTAAAGCTTATTTGTATTATCCTTGCTAATTAAGTTAAGAAAATCTCTGTGATGCACTGGGCCAAGGCCTGAAACAAAACTGGTTGCGGTTTCGATTCCCCCCGCGGGACAAATGTTTGAATTATTTATTTCTATGTATAATATATATTATACATAGTATGTATATAGTATGTGGTACCCATAACACAAGCTCTGCTGACTTTGAGCCCAGATGATGCTGTGTGAAATGTTTGGCAATATTTATTTATTATTATTTATTTAATATTAACTAAATAAGAATATATTCATATTCATATATACATATTCGCATTTGTTGCATCATTAGTCAAATTCAAAGTCAATTTTGAACTTTGAAGGATCGTCGATCGAAGTAAACGAAACTTCGTTTTTTTATATTAATAAAGCTTTTCTTTTTAGTTTTTACATATATATTATATTTTATTTTATTATATTTTCTTAGGAAAGCAAACAGTCTCTTAATACTATAACTATGAACTAAATAGATAACTAAAGACCAATTAATAGTTTTATATGTAAAGTATATAATTTAAGCACTATGTACCCATACATTTAAACTTTGCAATAAATTTATTCCTATTTTTATATAAGCAGATACATATATAACGTGCTATGGAGAGTGCTATGTTGGGTGTTTCACTACGTGATAAAATTCGCAACGAGGAAATCCGTAGAAGAAGCAAAGTCACCGACATAGCACTCAAAATTTGCAAGTTGAAGTGGCAATGGGCAGGCCATATAGCTCGCAGAACTGATAACCGTTGGGGAGTAAAAGTTCTCGAATGGCGACCAAGGACAGGAAAACGAAGCGTAGGACGACCCCCCACCCGATGGACTGACGAAACTGTAAAGATCGCAGGAAGTCGGTGGATGGAGAGGGCTCAAAATCGTTCTTCCTGGAAATCTATTGGGGAGATCTGTTCAGCAGTGGACTTCTTAAAGGCTGTTATGATGAAGTAACTTTAAACAATATACAATTTATGATCATAATGCACTATGAAGTATGGGTACCAAACAGGAAGCCACAACGTTCAATTTGCTGTTTTGTTCCAGCAGGGTTCATTCGAGTGCCGTTTCTGCCACATGCTGTTCAAACGGAAGTTTCAGCTCGGCAGACACATGGTGGTGCATTACTATGTGTACCAGTGTCTGCGGTGTGACTTGAAGTGTAATCTATTGTGAGTACCATAATAAATAAATATTGGTGTACAATGCACACAACACCATCTAGTCCCAAACTAAGCATAGCTTGTACTATGACCAGTGATAGAATACTTATATATTTTTGAATAAGTACATTCTTATGATACTACAACCTCTGTGGCGCAGTGGTCTAAGGTCGTGCTGAGACTCAGAAGGTTGCGGGTTCGATTCCAGCTGCGGGGCAAATGTTTATATGATCTGCAAGTATTTGTCTCGGGTCTGGGTATTTCTATAACATGTATGTATTTATATTATTATTATTATTATTATTAAATATTTTAACTTATTTTAGAACTGTGATTTTAAAATGGGCACTCTAATTTGAACTTTATGAGTAGCAAAATAAGGTCGTTTAAAAAACCGCATCAAAATGCGTTGCGTAGTTTTAAAGATCTAAGCATACATAGGGACAGACAGACAGCGGGAAGCGACTTTGTTTTATACTATGTAGTGAATAAAAACATCACTAAGTCTTACTTACTATTTCGTATGCTTTATTTGTTCGCAGAAGTACAGCGGCCTTCCACGAGGACTCACATAACGGTGTTACAAGAACTTGTAAACTTTGTGGCGAACAGTTCAAGTAAGTCATTCTTGGTGCTACTACTTTTGTAGGAGGTAGATTCAGTTCAGGTCGTCCTACGTTTCGTTTTCTTGTCCTTGGTCGTCATTCGAGAACTTTTATTCCCCAACGGTTATCAGTTCTGCGAGCTATATGGCCTACCCATTGCCACTTCAACTTGCAAATTTTGAGTGCTATGTCGGTGACTTTGGTTCTTCTACGGATTTCCTCGTTGCGGATTTTATGACGTAGTGAAACACCCAACATAGCTCTCTCCATAGCACGTTGCGCGACTCTGAGCTTGTGTATGAGGCCAATAGTTAGCGACCAAGTCTCATGTCTCATGTCATATGTTTCTTCCATTACAATTGTGTGATGAACATAATATGCTTATGTTCATGAACATGTATTATTGTTATACATACATATTATGTATAACAATAATATTACCATCCTGTTACAGGCACGTATCAACATATTACACACACTTACGCATGTCGCACAGAAACTCTCACATATGTAAGTTGTGTGGTGCTAGCTTCGTGAGCGAGACCGGTCTGGAGTTCCACATGAAGAGGCAACATTGCATCTCTGAAGATGTTACCGTAAGTCTTTATGATTATTACTAGCTGACCCGGCCACGCGTTGCTGTAGCTCAGTAGTTCTAATACGTTGAACCAATATAAGCTCTTAAATTATCAGTGTTTCTCTACTATATTATGCATGTATTATACATATAAACCTTCCTCTTGAATCACTCTATCTATTAAAAAAAACCGCATCATAATCGGTTGCGTAGTTTTAAAGATCTAATCATACATACAGACAGCGGGAAGCGTCTTTGTTTTATACTATTTTACAGCAGTAACAGTGATTTTAGGCGCGAGATAGGTAGTTTGCTGAGAGATGTTAACTAGTCTCATGTTTAATATAAGTGTATTGAGTAAATATATAGTATCTATGTTTATATACCTACATATTATAAAATAATAATGTGTACATAGTGTAGTATAATTTTCTACTTTTTAACACAAACAAAAGCACACACACACACACACACACCCACACACATACACACTCACACATATATACACACACACATACACATATATACACACACACGAACACACACACACTCACACACACTCACATAATTACATACAAGCATCACACCCTGATTACTGTCGGTTTTTTGTTAGTTAGTATAATGTAAATCCGTTATTGGCTGTCGGTTGTATACTTTAGTTTGGTGTATATTAATTTAAGAGCCGTGGATTTTGTGCAATTAATAAATAAAATAAAATAAAAACTAGTGATTATTTATTAGTTGTACAAAAACACTGATGTATAAAATACACACAAAACTTAAATTTATAGCCGACAGCCAATAACGGATTTATATTATAAAAAAATGAACGTGTCGCGAGACACGCGTGTGGGTACCTGGGAAGGCCTGCGCTATCTAACAGAATCCCAGGCAGAGTGGCGTCAGTGGAGAGGAAACTTCACCCACCTCTGCTTGCTGGAGTGGATCCATGAACGAAAGTTTCAATTATAATTAAGCATGCGCTACACGGTTTGAAACCACAGTTTTCTGTCTACACGGTTTAAACAAACCCCAAACTTCAGTGTTTTTAAAACGCTCGTGCTGAATAGACGTGTGCAGAATGCTTGTAATGCACTATTACAATTTACAAAGACGCCATGGCTCCTTATTTATCCAAATTTCTAAAGTTTGGAGTTTGTATTGCACTTTTGTGTGCATTTGAAGAAAAAAAACCTTTTTTTTTGGTGGAGTCTTTGTACTCCTTAGACGTTAAATCCCAAAGACAGGGTAGGTCTTTAAATAACTCGATTAATTCAGTGATAACCTCACGTTCTTTCTCCATAATACCATGCATGAGCGCAATACGTCCGCGCTCGATGCGTGCAGCGGCGCGACTGTAGTAAGCGTGGTTTTAAACAAGTGGCTAGACGGTTTGAAACAAGTTTTCTACCAAGGGCGTTTAAAGGTCATGCGAAATTTGGTTTGATACCACTATCTACACGGTTTAAAACATCTGTTTTAAACCATTGTTTCAACCCGTGTAGGACATGCTTTAACTGCTCTGTAACTTGACTGATGCCACCTAAATCATCTTTAATCGATGAATAGTTCAAGTTCAAGTTATTTATTGGTAACAAAATAAGGTTACATGTCAGTTTCTTCACGATAATAGATAGGTTTCGTAAATACATTGTGTTGTAAATACACCAAGCATTTAAACGTACATCGTTCAAATTTACAATATAAAAATGTATAATGTACTCGTATATTAATTTAAAGCAGATTAATAAATTGTAATAATCGATTGATTCAATTGATACAATATAATAATTTAATTATTAATAATAATATATGTCAATATAATAGTAGTTATATAATAATGTGATGTCTAGCTGAAAAATTCGTCAACCCTATAATGCGATTGATCAATGAGCCAATTTTTTAATTTGAATTGAATTTTTTATTTTTTTATTTGGATTGCGTTGACGGAGCATTTGTGATGGTTTCAGGAAGACGGTTATATACCGCCGGCCCCATTACAGGCACTAGCTTCGACGATTTAGTAAGGCGCCGCGGTACGGCTCGTAGCTTTTTTGCGTTCTGCGTTATATACCTGTGACCGTCTCCAAACCTCGCGTACTCGTTAAGGTGGTTCTTAATATACATGGCAGCATGAAAAATGACGATGTCTGGTACTGTCATTATTTTAAGCGACCGAAAAATGGGGCGAGCGGGGGTATCCCCTGGAGCTCGAACTATCGCTCTTACAGCTCTCTTCTGCATTCTGAAAACTCGCTTCCAATCAGCAGCTCTGCCCCAAAGGTCTACACCATACTGAAGAAGCGAGTGAACAGATGCGTAGTAGCAACTCCTGGTCATGCTTTGCTCCAGGGTTGCAGACAAACGCCAACTAAGGTCAATGATGATGAACTATTCTTTCTTAGATTATTCTTCTTATCGTGTCACTAGTAATTAGAACCAGTGTGGTGAAAGGATTAAAGTGAGGCTCCTTTCGTGCACTTGGCACATGTCTTCCAACTTTTTAGGTTCTACGACGTGTCGGTTTTCTCATAATGTCTTCCTTCACCGTATAAGAGTACTAGAATCGCACATGTACATGTTTCTAACAAAAGAATCCATGATAGGGATTCGAACCCACGACTTAAAATTAGTTTAAGACCTACTATCTTTATAAAAGCCCCTATTGGCGTACTACCACAAAAATTCAATGCTGTTATACCTAATATGTGGATAATGCAGTGGGCTATGATAATAATAATAATAATGATAATGATAATGATAATGATAATGATGATAATGCTTATGATATTGTTACTATATTTAAGTTATCTTTTATCTAAAATATTGTATATTGTAGCTGTTTATTGTCCCTAAATAAATAAAATAAAATCTCATTCTAATATCAATGAATTGAGATGGCAACAGGTTTAAACAACACATTAGATACCTAATGTGTTGTTATAAGATAGACCACTAATCGTTGTTTTCATCGACTTCAATAAAAGAGGTTTGCAATTCGGTTGTATTTTTTGTATGTTTTTTGACTCCGTCGTTTATTAACTGATTTGAAAAATTGGTTGTCTGTAAAGTCGGTTTACGGACGATAGTTTAACGTGACAACGTCATAACAAAACAGATTATGCGCTCTCGCTCCGATCGTAGCGTTACAATGAGCGTAACGGGACAATGAGTCATCCTTTTTCGTGCGTGCAGCCGGCGTTCATCGATTTATTAGACGTTGTCACGCCAAAAATACTTGTTTCGTTTGGGAGGGTATACTTCCTTTATTTATACTTTATAGAAAAAAACTGAACGTATTGCGGGACACGTGTTTGGAACGAAGTCCCTTTCGCATGCGTGGGGTGGGTTCTCTCTACCCACCCCTGTCTTTAATTTTGATAATTAATGCAATAAATAAATAGTATATTCATAAATAAACAAATATATATATGTGGGAGACTAGTTATCGGTTTCCTTCATTCTCTCTTTCTTACGGTTTTTCGTAACGTAACGCGTTACATTTTTTCTCGGTTAGGTCCCTTTGCCAACCCGCGATAAGGAACTTCGTTCCAAAAACGTAATTATTACAGTACTTCAGTAATCAACGCATCTGAGGCGCACTTCATGCCTGTCCTCACACTGCTTCAAAATAACTAGTAACACATCACACAACACAATAAGAAGTAAAGAAGTCATAAACAGAATTAAATTGATACTATTTGTAATTCCAGGAGCAATCAGACGCCAACATATATTGCTCCAAGTGCGACGTCTCGTTCGTATCGCAAGGCGCCTTCGACGAACACCTGACGCAGTCCAAGTTACATGAGGATGAACAACCTATTAGGAAGAAACGATCCAGGAAAGAGATCATTGAAAATGCTACTACATGCCGATTTGTAAGTCTTCATTTTATTTTGAAGTAATAACTTCTTATGGGAGGGTAAACCGCTTCTATACGTAACGCGTTACGGCGCCAGTCTGTCTGTCTTCCCTTTCTCACACGCATACGGCAGCGGTAGGCAAGCTCCTCTCTTACTCTAAAACACAGTGCTAGTTAGATTAGTTTAAGTTATCACTTCTGTCGGGCGTCCCGAGACGCACCCGTTTTTTATACGCTTTATATTTACTTCACTTGTATGTATGTAATAGTATGTATGTTTGTAACCGACTCCTTAAGACGCGATTTTGACCCACTTTAAACGGCCAGATTTCATTCAATAATTTAAAAAAATGACATGATGACAATGCAATACTTAACTTAAAAAAAAAACAATTATCCTAAAACTAAAAAGTACAAATAAATAATAGTTTAAAAACTAAAAAACACGCTTTATATAGAAAACCATACTAAAAAAATACTTTAGTGAAGTTGGCTGTCAGATGGTACCAAGTCAGCCAGATGTCAGCCAAGAGCGTGTGCGTGTGTGTGACAAGAAAGGGGATTATAGAACGAGAATGCATTAAACGTGCGCTTAACCTAGTGTTGTGTGGATAGTTTTGTTTATTATTAAAATTTAGTTGAACGATTAGATATATTTGGTCTGTCAGCTCAGTTGGTAGTAGCTCTGCCTTCTGCGCTAGATCGAGATCGATCTAGATCGATCGAGATTGATTCGATTTCTTACCATGACAAGCATTTGTGTGATGAAGATAGGTGTTTTTTCTGTGCCTGGATGTTATAAAGTATCATAAGTATCATAAGTATTCCATCGTCTGGTCACCATAGTACTGTTGAAATAGAGGTGACAGGAGGTATCACTGTACCTAGTGTAAACTGCGTGAGATAGAGAGAGATAATGAAACGGTCACGCGGAATGAAATCACTTTCTCGAGTGATACAATCCTTACTATTATAAACGTGAAAGTTTGTATGTATGTTTGTTACTCTTTCACGCAAAAACTACTGAATGTATTTAAATGAAACATTGCAATAATATAGCTTATACATCAGAATAACACATAGGCTAAAATTTATAAAGATATTGTGTGAATTGTCCAAAATATAATGATAAGTGTATTTTGGACAATTTACACAATATTTCTATAAATTAGATACAAGTAGGTAGGAAAAAATCTGCCATCTGCGATCTATTCTAATCGTGTGCAGACGAAGTTGCGGGCACCAGCTAGTGTTATATAATTGCATTCCGAAGAAATCCTTTTTACATACATTTTATAATACAATGATGAAATAGATATAAATTGATTTTCTAATTACTATAAGCACAGACAGCATTCATTGACCAACGGCACAGGAGATAGAGCGAGAGGCAGCATACATAGTACGTCATGCTGTTCTGACAGTAACAAAATCTGACACTGACAGTTTCTGATACGTTCATAAAATACTAGTAAATACAACAAATACATTCTTCGTCTGTCATTTCATGATTTAGAATTAGCAGAGCTATGTTGCTTCATGAAATGACAGACGAAGAATGTATTTGTTGTATTTACTAGTATTTTATGAACGTATCAGAAACTGTCAGTGTCAGATTTTGTTACTGTCAGAACAGCATGACGTACTATGTATGCTGCCTCTTTAATTGCATGTTTTATTCAGTAGTCTTGGCGGTTTTTTAATGAATAAATTGTGGTTGCGGGAGGGGTATGGATAATTGGATTGTATGTGTATTGTGGTGCAATGTGATTTGAACGACGAGGAATCCCAAGAAAATTCGAGACGCCATTCCGCGTGACGTCTGGAATTGACAATTGACCATCGACTAAGACTAATAACAAACAAACTGACTACAAACTATAAACACTTGACATTGGCAGAATTTACATTAGTATGTCACAGGCCATTAACAAACAAGAAGAAGAAGATACAACAAATACAAGTTATGCTTAGTTGGGGGCTACTAGACATGTGTTCATTGTCCACCAATTTTAATTTATAATTAACTAGCTGGAAACCCCGCGACTTCGCCAGCACGTTTGTACGAGTAACCATCGAGTTTATATATATTATATATATTATATTTACTAGTATTATTAACTAGTAGAGCTGATTTCGGTCGCTAGCGACCGAACTAATGCATACCGTCGAGCGGCGGCCGGTCCGCCAGCGACCGCGCGGAACCAAGCCAAATTTTACCTTCGCATTTAAAAAATAGGATGAGTTTCAACTTACAACCAAGTTGATTTAGAATTTTTTTATTTACATTACGTAAGTATTCAGAAATACAATGCAATTTACATAGTTAGAATAGGTCTGGTAGTTTTTAACTGACGATGATTTTTGTCCGCACGGCCGGGAGTTATTGATATCTCAAGTACGCTCCGCAGCTTGACCGATGTGGCATAGATAAAGTTCACCCGCCTGAGAGGTTAATATTAAGTTTCAAGCAAATCGCACCACGAGATAAGTACATTAGTTTTCACCTCTTTTCACCCTCTTAGGGGTTGAATTTCAAAAAGTCCCGCCTTAGGGGGTGGGTGGTTTTGCTATAACAGGAAGCTAACTTCCAAATTTCAGCTTTCTAGCTTCAACGGTTTCGGCTCGGCGATGATGAATCAGTCGGTCAGTCAGGTCTCTTTTATTATATTATGTTGTATTGCAGTGCAAGGAGCGGTTCACAACCCGCGCCGAGTGCAGGAAGCACGTCAGCTCTCAGCACCGCGGGGCCAAGGGCGGCGGGAGGAACGAGACCGAACGGGTCATGTGCGAGATCTGCGGCGCCTGGCTCGCTGTCAGTATACTTGCCATCCAGAAACCCAAATGCGACTATTTGGGTTCCAGTGTTGAAACCGCACAGTGCGGTATCAGAGAAATTTACTCTCGCGGACGTTCTGTTGTACTAATAAAACTAAAAGAACCCTGTTTGTAAAATGATTTTTGTTGGGCTTATCGTACAACACGACATTTTGACAAAATATCACTAGTTATAAAAGAGAAGAGATCCGAACTCTAATTTATATGTATACAAACATCATATTTATTATCTAAATACAAACCTTTTTACTTCACCACAGTGGCAGATATTCTGCCTCCGCACAGTAGTGTGCAAGCATTACTGTGTGCCGGTTCGAAGGACACTGGACCAAGTGACATTACTGATCAAGAAAAAACTATTTACTAGTTTTATTGCTAGCGTCATAGGCACGGGACCACTTACCATCAGATGGGCCGTGCGCTGTTTCCTTACCTCAGTTCTATAAAAAAAACGAGTGAGCCTAGTAGTCGCATATGATGTGTAACATCTGATATCTCACCTTGGTAATAAACAACATCAACATTATGTTGACAATGTCTAAAATATTTCAACTGGTGACAAATAATGAAAGCTCGAATCTACAGCAACGTGTGGACAGTGAGATGAGAGGCGTTTATAAAAAAATGAATTTATTTCAGACAACATAAATAAAATTAAATCTTAGGTCCATAGTATGTTAGTATTTGTCGTACTCTACGTTAATACAAGAAAATAATAACAATAATTTTTCTTTACAAAAAATAAAATTATTTACCTGCTGAGTTGTAAAGCAAGTTTAAAAAATCAATAACGAAGTATTATTTACGTAGTTTACCATTAAAATGTTTCAATGCTTCAAGCATTTTATATTCTGACTGTACTTACAAAACATGAACATAAAATGGGGCAAACGTGTAACAAATTTGTTAAAATAAAGAAAACAATATTTTCGAGGCAAACAAGGAATATAATGTGGGATGAATCTGGAATTTTACATGTGGGACAAAACTCTGCGGGGCGAATGTGGAACAAATCAAATTAAATTACAAACTGCAATCAAATAATGTTAAAAATATTTAATAATGACTCGATTACAGTGCTTGAGGAACGGGCTATCCCATTTATTGGATAATGCGTTACATTTATAAGGTCATTTATAATTTTTTTTTCAGGCGTCAAGTATAGAGGTGCATATGAACCGACACACCAAGAAGGTTGTCTTCCCGTGCCAGTACTGCGGGAAGGAGTTTCTTTGTAAATCTGGATACAACACACATCAGGCTGTAAGCAAAATAATATTCATCCCTATATCTCCCTAACAGTCTTCATGTCTCTCAAAATACCAGTACCTACTATCAAGATGTATGAAACGGTGTGTATGTAGGTTAGATGACAAAAAAGCTTGGGATGAATCTGCTCCAACTCGACTCGGCATCCGTAACAAAATTGTCAAGGATCATACATAAAAGTGTTAAGACCAGACGAGTTTCTTGCCGGATTCTTCTTGAGCTGGGGTTAGGAGGAACCGGCACCTAGATTCACTAGCATGTAAAAAGACGATTCAAAGTGGTCCTTGTGATTAAATTAAATAAAGAATGTTTGTAGGAAAACATCGTGAAAAAACCGGCATGTCGTAGAACACAAAAAGTTCAGACATGTGCTAAATGCACGAAAGGAGTCTTACTTACTTCCTTACTTACTTACTCACTTACTTACTACTTATTTAAAAAACTTGGAATAGCATATTTTTTAGTGTTCACGACCGACACTTCAAAGTACAGAAGTGCTCACACGTAGATAAGCCACTGGAAGCCCCTCACTTGAGTTCAGACCTCGTAGAATATTGCTTATACAGGGTGGAATTTTGTAATGCCACCTGAAGGGAAAGTACTCAAAGAAAATGGTCTCGAGTGAATCCTGTTCGTATTTATGAAACTAACAATCAAGTAAAATTTTCATTCAACGTTTATGTGAAAATATCGCCGATATAGCATATTTAATGAGCATTGCAAATGGCACGGTGGACTGTTCTGAGTTGCTGGAGCTATTGGGGCTGCGTACTAATACTGCTAGTTTTAGAAGACCTAACATCTTATATGTTCCAACAGTTAAAGCAAATTATAGGCAAAATGCTTTTATTATTCGAGCAAGCGCCTTATTTAACACCTTAGCAATCGCAGATATTGATATATTTAATACAGCAACGAGCAAGCTAAAACGCTTGCTCGTTGCTGTATGCTGCTGACAAATTATTTTTATAGTACAAGTACTCATTTCGTTTTATCTTGTTGTTTGATCTATGTATTTTTAAACTATTCCCAATTATTTTCTCTTTTGTTTTACTTTGTATTGTTTAGGTTTTCACTTGTACTGTATTTTTTTACATACATATACATTTTAAATCTATCAGTGTGAACTTATAATTGGCCTTCTGCATACATGTTTTATAAGCATGTATTATTTGTAATTCTTAATAACGTACCTAGCTGTAAGTTCTCCGAAAACTTTAAATAAAATAAAATAAAATAAAAAATCTAATTTACATTAAATCTTATGCGAATGTAAACGAGTTGAGAGTTCAAGTTCAGAATATGATTTATAATATTCACCATAACACGTTATTAAAGGTTACCTGAAATGAATTCGTTAAAAAAATCATTTGTGTATCCAAGAAAATGCAGCCCATTTCGAGCAACTAGTTAATTAGTTTACCATATTTTGTTAAAAATTAAAATAATTTAAGATTTCATGATTTTCCTATCATTTAATTTATCAAGTTTGTTAGAAAGATTTCATCCATATAATTGATCCTAACGATCAATGCAATAAAAGTACAGGGTGTAATTTTTACAGATTTTAGTCGGTTTGATTCCTGGGTGGGGCAGCGAATTTTGGAAAATCTTTAAATGCAGTTTTCTTTCTATTCAAAATTTTCTATCCACAGTATTAAGAGTACTTTCCCTTCAGGTGGCATTACAAAATTCCATACTGTTTTTAATAATAATAATAATCCCGGACATTTCACCCAGCATCATCTGGCCCCAAAGTAAGCAGAGCTTGTGTTATGGGTACCACACGACTGATATACTACTTATATACTTTTTTTGTAAATACATACATATTATACATAGAAACACCCAGACCCGAGATAAATACTTGCAGATCATACAAACATTTGTCCCGCGGCGGGAATCGAACCCGCAACCTTTTGCGTCTCAGCCAGGCTCTGACCCACTGCGTCATAGAGGTCGTCTTAAATATAAAAATAGTTCTTAAAGATTGAGGAGTACGTGTAGCATATTTTTTAGTGTTCACGACCGACACTTCAAAGAACAGAAGTGCTCACACGTAGATAAGCCACTGGAAGCCCCTCACTTAAGTTCAGACCTCGTAGAATATTGCTTATACAGGGTGGAATTTTGTAATGCCACCTGAAGGGAAAGTACTCTTAATACTGTAAATAGAAAATTTTACTCAAAGAAAAAATTCCTCGCAGAAAACGGTCTCGAGTGAATCCTGTTCGTATTTATGAAACTAACAATCAAGTAAAATTTTGATTCAACGTTTAGTGCACCAACCCAGTCTGTGTTTGGCAAAAAGACCCAGTCTTAGCTCTATGACATACTTCTACTTTACATAGTGCGAAATAGCGCTGGTTTTCAGACTGTGGACTGCAGACTGATATATAAAAATATAATTAATATCAATATTAAATGACACAAGTACACTAGCTCTTAGACAACTAAAATAAATAAACTAGTGGCTCTGTGAGCTGTAGACCTCGCGAACATTTTTCGAAATGACTGAAATATAACTTTTTTACGCTTTCAACCCCCACATCTCCGCCATTTCGAAAAATTTCCAAATACTGAGTCGACAAAAAATTATATATCAAAAATTATAAAACCTGCTCTTAAAACTTCACGAGAATCGGTTGAGAAATGCGACCTGTAGAGGAGAACATCCGGATAGACCCCGTTCGGACGCCGGCAGGACAGACATACGAAAGCATTTTTGCCTAAGCTATAACGGAGACACTCGCTCGCTCGGTCAATTACATGTACATGATGTGAGTGTGTTTATGCAATGTTAATGTTTATAGAAGCATACCGGCATCCGGCCTCACGCCTGCAAGATCTGCCACAAACGGTTCTCGCAGAAGTTCTCTATGGACATACACTACAGAAGAGTGCATCTCAAGGAACCCTACCCAAAAAGGTAGGTACCTACCTACAACAATTTGTTGTAGAATGCGTCATACCTCAGACGTCATTGGTACTTTTGACTCGAGTTGTGACGGAAAACATCGCAGGAAAGCCGGTGTGTGCATACCTCGTTGATAATAGACTTAATTAAACCTAATATTTGAATGTTAAAGTACCGACTTACCCTACATTGTATGCCTAAGATGTTGCTAGTGTTAAAAATAAATAATACTTAATAAATATTGCTGGACAATGCACACAACATCATCAAGCCCCAAACTAAGCATACCTTGTATTATTGTGACTAGGTGACTGATAGAATACTTACATATTTTTAAATACATACTGATGATATTTTATAACACCCAGACACGAAACAAACACCTATGTTCTTACAAAATAGCTTTACCAAGAGTGCTTCACGATCTTACTAATGGCTGATATTTGTTGTTTCAGAAACAGAAAGAAAAATGCAGATGAAGTCCCGCTTTTCGAGAAGATGAAATGGTCTTGATTGAACAATTATATGAAAGCAGAAGATTCTTTTCACGATTCAGAGTATTTGTAAAGTAGTTGATATGAAAGACACCGAAAGCGGTATTAGCGCACATTAATACATTCCGTACCCAGTAAAGTTAGATAAATGTTAGAGAAACGTCAAAGGTATTAAAGCTGCGACTGACAGACACTCATTTATTGGTTACTCAAGTACACACGTACAATTAGAAGAATACTGGAGAAGTAAAAGTTGAGAAGACAAAGCATGTCATGTATTAAGAGTCTCGATGAAGGACTTTTTCAGATTAGCGTTTTATACGCGTATAAACTCGTTTTTGGAAGTGCGTGTTATTTGCGTATATGCTTTTGTCACACGCGCTGTTTGTACTAGCGTTGACGCGCTTATAAACTCGTATAAGAGCGAGTCGCGAGAAAGTTTTTTGTCGGAATCCATATTCCTAAACTACCGGTTCGAGCTAACGCGCCGGAATAAGTGCGAGTACACGCGTTTGCGTTGTCGCGATACGCGTAAAAAAAGCTAGTCTGAAACTGCCTTTAGCATGGCTCGTCATTGGGAGATTCATGGGATTCGTCACTGGGAATTCACACAACACCATCTAGCCCCAAACTGAGTAAAGTATTCTACGGTTATTGTATTTACATATTTTATGTATTGTATTATTTTGAAATAAACTATTTTAAGTAAGATTGAAGTATTTGGAAATGAACCTAAAGTACCTACTTTTTTATTTCTACTTAAATTACTAAAACTAAATTATTTGGCCACAATGTCACGTTTGAATACTTAAAAACTACTTATTAATAACATCAAATGTGAGCGAAGACAGACGCTTTAATTAAATGGAATGGAATAAGGCGGAGTGACATGTTTACCCTTTGTAATAAATTTCTTGCCCAAGATGTTAATTTCAAAAAAATTTAAGCTCGTCATTTCAACAGGGCATGCAGCGCTATTCGTTTTTGATAAACGTTGACGCAATAGTAGCGAGCTCGATTCCCAACGCAATTATTATAAATTGTTTTTTTAATTTTAGTTCTTGGTATTCTTAGCATTGAGATTAGAACTCAGGACTATGTTCTTTCTCGTGTGGCTGCTAATTCATGACATAACTTTGTAAATTAATCAACGCACACGAGATAGCCACAGCATCATCCAACACTCTCATCAACTCGGCACTTATCACGGAACGGTCCTTAACCAGTGTAAATTCTCTTACTCGTCGCACAACTCTATCAATATCGAACAAAGTGACAGTTGGTCCCCTTTCTTGGTCTATATTTCTTTGCTCTTTTTCTGCTTCATTCGATGTTGAAGCTTTATGCATTTCAGTATCATTCAGAGTACTTTTGATTGGCTCTACTTTTGCTTGAGGCTTTAGAAGCTTCAGTCCCTTCTTTTTCAGTATCTCTTCCACATCTTTAAACCCATTGGCAATGATAGAAGAACCAGGTTTGAATCGCTCCAGATAATTGGTGTTTTCGAGCACTGCTTCATTGCTTTGCCTTCCTCCGTATCCTGGTGAGACGTAGTTGATGTATCCATCTGTATTGCAGCTTATAATATATTTCACGGTGTTTCCTTGTTGAGTCTGAGTGAGTGCTTGGCTCTTGGGTGATACAGGCTGCACATTCAGCTCTAAGGATTCAATAACAGTAGTGCTGTGGTACCTTCGATGAGGTGAGGATAAGTTTATTTGTGTATCCTCATTGTCACTATTTACAAAAGATTGTAAAGCCTTTGATATGATCGGTAGGTTTTTGACAAAGATTTTCTTTGCATCATTGGGGTTCATACCAAATTGATCAGCCAGTTCTTCGAAGTGTGTATCTAGTTTGACTTTCTTTAGGCATAGCAGTATATGCGTGGTTAGTATTTGGGTTTGCTCGTGTAGGATATTGATGAGATGGTAGGAGCTATGTGGTACTCCGATGTAGAGTTGGGGGTTAGCGCGTATTCTGGACAGGGTGATCTTCAATGCTTGTTCGTTGAGGATTCTCAGCTCGGCTTCGCTGTTTTTGTTTCCAGTGGCATCGGTTTTTTCATCTTTGGAAGCTATCAGGTCTGCGATGACAGGATCTGCAACACAGAAATGAATATCTAAAAATATGATAATCACAACAAAATACGCCTAAGTAGGTAGGTACCCTTTTATCATCTATAAGTAACCACAAAAATGAGGTTAAAAGACCTACCCTGAAACTTAGGGACGCCGACTTTTTTCCAATTAAGTAAAATTTTTGGCAGTCGTACCTACACCTACATACTGTTAAAGTAGGTACCACACGTGCGTAGCCGCGGGTGGAAGCCAGAAGAGTTTTTATAAATGAACATGAAATTGTTACCTTCAGAACTTGCTATGCTCGTATCTAGTACTTGGAGACTTGTCGGCGGCGATGGCAGGCTTCCCTCGCTGTCGTCGCTGTCAGCTTGGTATTCTTTAGCCTGAATAAACAAACAACAAATACCTAGGTATATAAATAATAGCAAGCCACGCGCCGTCCGCTCTTTAGGTACGAAGCTATAGGTAAATTGGTGGGCCCACCTTGGTGAGCAAATTGGTCGAGAAGTGCCGCGGCAGACGAGATGGACGCGAGAGAGAAACATTATGTAAGTATATATAGGTACCTAATGTTAGGTGCGAGGCGCTTGTGCGAGTTGAAATTTATAAAATTAGTGGTGGCCCACTGGTCGAAATTCGACCATAATTAATTAATAATTTATGTATTTTTCTTGCATAATTTAAAAGAAATATTAGCATTCTGCACTCCTTCACTATATTAACTAGGTACCTACTTATGTGCGAAATTTCATACTCCGTCCGCGCAATTTTCGTATATAGGGTTAAGTAGATACGTATAAAATTGTTGCTTCACGTAGGTATTAATATACCTAGATCACAGACAACTCAACTTAAAGACATCGCTTTCATGAATTTTGGTACGAAAACAAAATCGCCAATACATGGCGGAGTGCGCCTCGTTCCTAGTGGTCCGTTCAAGGCACAGACAACTCAACCTAAAGACATCGCTTTCATGATTTTTAGTACGAAAACAAAATCGCCAATACATGGCGGAGTGCGCCTCGTTCTTCCGTCCGTTCAAGGTCATGTCGAAGTTGACAACTTCAATGGCCGCTCACTAGTGATGGACGAGACTCATTTACGATTACTGAGGTTACGATAATAACAGAATAATAAAAAACATGTTAATTGTTATATGCTTTTTTTTAATATAATTATATTACAATAAACGTAAAACTCTACTTAGTAAAATATCGACTATTGACCCTTAAAATGTATTAGTTTTGTATAAATTCTTCTTATTGATTTTGTTTCTGTTTTTTTTTGTTAAATAAGCCAGTCGTATATCGATATACTTATCAATCACGCATTTTATTAAATCAATTAAATGATTCACGATTTCAAAATCAAACTGATGCTGCAGTAAGTCGGGAAATAGTTCTTCGTTTGCTAAAGAACTCAATGTTTTTGCAGAAAAATACATTGGACGGCATATTGGCTTAATTTTTTTTAAATCATTCATGCGAAAAATAACTTCACACCTACGGCATATTTTTATCACAGAATCAGATGGATATATTAGACCTCCTCTGTCTCTCGCATATATGAGTGAATTTTTCTTTTCGGGTAAAGAAATTAATGCTGTTATGCACTTATTACATTTTATTTTCTTTAATAATGAATTAGCAACAGATCCGGCAATATATTCAATTATATTTTCTGAAAAGAGAGACAAAGTGATATGCTGTAACGCTTGAATAAAGTTTTCATCGGTTTCCGATTGTGAGTCTTCATCAGTGGTTTCAGTCCTTGTAGTTGATATATTTATTCTATCAATAGCTGATGAACAATTTAAAATCGAAATATTTTCCAGCGGTATACAATTTCCAGATGCAGATGGTCGGATTTCCGTATGTATCAATATTTTTTTATATATAGCTTCAAACAGCCTTGGCGTAGGGTTATTGTTTGCACCACCACTTGATCTTATATTACAAAAAAGTAATTCTATGTGGTCTTGAATTATCTTATGTAAAGGTAAGTAGTGTAATGGGCAAGATTCATTCTCAATTACATTTTTAAATAGAAACTTTGCACTTTCAATACAAATACCTGGGAGAATGTATTAAATTTACATATTTTATTTTACCGGCCTTTTTATCTAATATTGGGGTTTTTAATCCCAGTAGAAAAGATTTTGCTTCCTCCATTTTCTCAAGAATTACTGAGTAGTTTTCTTGATTCATGGCCCTTTTAAGACCGTAACCGTGTGTTTTTGAGTCCAAAATATCAAATAAATCATTTAACAACATTATCATGTTAGCAGTAGCTGCGACATCTTTAAAGTCCTGAATATGTAATTTAGTATCACAAAATATTAGTGCAGTAGCAACACTTCTACTAAATAGCTGTGTAGCTAGCTTGACTTTCATAATATTAGTTTTAAAATTCAAATGTTGTGCGCGTAGTTTATTTGCCATTAGGAATGATTCAGTTTCTTGAAATTTATGCATTTTTTTTATATATGACCATTTAATGGAATGATCATGAATGTCACAAAACTCATTATAGTATTCAAAACTGTTTCTTACTAATTTGATCATATGCACAGGATCTCAAAATACCGCAATTTCTGAGTTGTTTGTTGTAAATATAGTTTTTAAGTTAGAAGGGTCAATGTTACAGCCAAGTTTTTTTGGCCATGGATATGTTTGTTGGGCAACCATCAAAAGTAACAGCTTTTACTACGAAATTAACTTCGCTGCATAATTGAATCGCTTGACATACCAAATCTGCTTTTTGGTCAGCTGTTACTTTATTTATTAAGAAATATCCAATTGGCACTTTAAACATCCCATTAAAGGGAACAACAAGAAATACCAAGGCATCTGTACACTCATCATTACAATCAGAATGAATATCAGTCCCAAAATCAACATAACCAAATGTTCTTCGTGTGCTCGGAACAAATTCAACTTTATTTTTAATTTTCATGTCATCAAATATGAGAGTGCCATACAAACTAGCCTTAGCTTGTTCCGATCTCAATTGTATGGCCTGGAATGCTTCTTTTGTGAAACCTGGGCGGCCGTCGATGGTTTTGTACCATTTGCTCAAGGTTTGTTTCGATGGAAGGCAAGTATTAAATGTACTTCTGACATACTGATAAGCTTTTGCCGAGTAAAAGTTAAATGTGAGAGCAAAGGTTCGTAAGGCAGGAGAATATTTCATACGACAAATTTTGCCTGATGTAGCATTCATGACTTGACGTTTAATTATCTCTCTATTCTGAAGACCAATAGTAGCTAATATGGATGAGTTTTCTTCGGAAATAATTTTTTTTTTTTTTTTCAATTCTCCTAGAAGCTGCTCCAACGAATCGACTTTTCGCTTTAACAAACGGTTTGAGTCTCTTAAACGCTTTAATGCAACATTTTTTTTGTTTACTCTTTGTGAAAGATGAATAACTGCCCTGTAAAGCCGTCGTTTTGTCGGTGTACTTTAGTTTGATGGTATGCTTACTAATGAATCGACATCAGTGTTTTGCTGTGGGACCAGTGTTAAAGTGTCTTGGTTTACAGTTGCAGATTCCGTAGAAGTTGATGGCATGGTAAGAGTGTTTTGAACACTGTCCTGTTCATGGAAAAAACACATAGTTACTCAGATATAACAGAAAGGAATACTATTTTGGAATAATTTACATAATTTATATACGTACAGTCAATGAAATCCATATTGCACCTGACACACTTGACACGGATTGGGTAGCCGGTGTTATTATTTTTTGGTCCGCTGTTACGGGTTTTGACAAAGTTGATGCCTCCGTGGAATTTTCAGAACTCTGTTTAAAAAAAAAAATAACCTGTAATTTATTTAATTTGACCAAATCAACATATCCTAAATTAAGTAATATAGTCATAGACATACCCAACATGGTAACATTAGTGAAGGCACTGCTGTTTCGAACAAAAAGCGTCGATTGCCACCAACAAGGCGGAAACAATCCTCAGTGAAATGACGAGAACAAATAACGTTGTTTTTTCCAGGAAACCAATTGTCATCTCGTTTTGTAGCGCTAATCCATTTTTCTTTTACTACAGGGCAATTGGGAAACCTTAAAACAGAGTGATTTTTTATAGTGGTATAGTGATATAATACTGTTTTTATATGTTACTAGCTGACGCCCGCGACTTTGTACGTGTGGATCTTGTTTCTACGGTATTTAGGTGTTTTCCCGTCGAAAAAAGTATCCTATAATACGCCCCTAACATCAGCTATCTACCGGTGAAAGTCCCGTCAAAATCCGTCCAGCCGTTACGAAGATTATCCGGAACAGATAGACAAAAATGTTATAAATTGTAATTTGTTGCAATGCAATTTCTTAAAGCAGTTATTTCCATATTACAAACACACACTTTTTTTTTGTAGATTTAAAAAACAACCGACAGACAAGAATAAACTGCAGTACGAATGTAAAATTTCAATATAGGTACCTAATATGATTGTCGATAAACATTTGACATCGTGCCCATCCCTAATTTACATGTGCCCAAGACAAAGCGAGATAGTATTACGTGAATTTAAATACGGAAGAAAGAGATGTGATATGACGCTTTGATAAGACATCAAAGCGTTGGTAGATAATCATTTTATTGTTTAAAAAAGAAATAATGATTTACCTGTGAAAAGTTATCCCATCTTTCGTGAGGCTTGATGTTGTACTACACTTTCCACACCATTTTACTGAACAATACGGCATTATAACGGTCTAACATGGACAATGTATCGCTGTGACTCTCGGCGACGGAATGAAGAACTTAAAGGGGCGGGGACGGCTGTTTTGCAGTGTCACTGCGTAACCATGGCGAACGCGTGCCTACAGTTATGCGTCGTCTTTAGGTTGAGTTGTCTGTGACCTAGATACAATGAGGTTTTACTAATAGAGACGTTATACTCATTAAAAAGCAATAATAACATGACTATATTTTACTATAGCTACCTGCATAGGACCTATGGAACTTTATTTCTATTGCTGAGTAGGTTAAAAGATCACAGAGATATATAGGACCCCGTTGTCAGAAAGAGATAAACATACTTTTCACACCTTACATGAGCGGCCAGCCGGCTAGGAAACTACGAAAAATGGGTACAGCAGGCAGCATTAATCGAACAGAACGGACATTGGTAAAGTAGAAAAGTAGGTAGGTAACGACCGAACGAATTCTCAGTCGATTCCACTAAATACGACGTTATATAAAATAATCATATACCTACACTAATACTGTGTTGGCACTATAATTCGTCCGGCTAAAATCAATACCTACGACGACGTCGCATCTGATCTGTTAATCTATGCCGCCATCCTTATCATACGCGTGATTTAATGAAATTGCTATCACTTTTCTTTACTGAGCATGTGTTTTCGTTACGAAAATATATAAATTAACTTATACTATGTAGTAAAAATCAAAATAAGTTGTACTTACGCGTGATATGAGATCCCTTGAGCTTTATTTATTTTTACATTCATCGACTTGTTTGGCATGAACTGAGAGCGAGAGTGGTCAGATGGGTTTTTTATGAATCTTCAACTCTGGCGCTCTAGTAATAGTAACATATATTTACTCTGTAATATCATTCCGTTAAACACTATTGAAAGACTGAGACAAATCGATTTGTTTCAACAGTAGCGCGAGCGAGACAAATGTCGTGCGTCACCGGCATACTTCGGGTCGAGTCGTGTCCCTGACAATTGCTACAAAGGAGCGTCAGTAAACAAATTATATAGAGGAAAATAAAATAGCATTTACCTGAATATCCACGATTTTTGATAAAAACACCGTTTTGGCGTAAGTAGTGTTAACAAAAAAACATAATGAAAATGTTTACTGATATAAAAATAATTTTATCTAGTGTTGTATGTTTAGTATGTAAGTAGTAGTAAGTGTAAGTGTTTATAAATATGTATTTATAGTATCTCAGATGCTTGACACCCATAGTAAAAGCTCTTTTTAGTACAACTATTCCTACTTTATTTACTACTTAAACGGACGCTTCTACCTTAATTCAAATCCGGTACCCTCAACTTAGTAGGCAAGTTCACTACTACCTGTTAGTTTCTATATAATAATTTTTAATAACTATGTAATACCTATTATAAGATTTAATTATAATATACCCGAAAAAATGGCACTGCAGTGTTTGACAATCTTCTATAACCTTTGTTAGTAATATGCATATCTTCCGGTTTGAAGTGTATTGAACATATGCGACTATGTTGAGTTGATGTCCAGTTTCGCTCTTGCCTTTGTTTACGAACTACAAGAATCCATTTATGTCTCACAAGTACATCCCCAGGAAACCTAGAAATAAAAACAAACACGGAACGCTATTACATTATAAAATCACTAGTGTTTGTACTAACATAAATTGTTATTTTTTTACATTATAACATGACAAGTATATTATTTGTCTACATTAAAGTAATAAATAAACAACAAAAAATATCAGGTAGTTAATATTTTTTTTATATAAAAGCCTTTACCTTTTTTATATTCTTGTGCTGACGCTACTGCGAAAACAATACGCGGGCGCTTTCGCTCGGTACTTGCGTGATCATATCATACTTGACTTGTCGCACATAAAAGTATCGTATATTTCTATCTCGCTCTGCAAAATGGCGATCAAAAAACAAGCTAATTTACAAAAATCATAAGAAATTTCAAGTTTTAGGGTACTTACGAGTGAAAAGTGATTCCATGGGATTTGTTTCTTATATTTGAATGATTTGTACAACGCGTAAAAGCACACGAAGGCATTTCGGTAACGTTTATCTCGCTTAAAATAATAAGACTTTCTTTACGTCACACGCGCGCTGATGTCACTCGCCGATTGCGTTGCGACTGAGAGCAATTAGGCCAGTGTTGCCACCTCAAAAATTTTTACCTTGACCTTCAGCGAAATTACCCTAAAATAGGCACCCTAATTACTTTACTAATTACTTTTTACCCTAAATACTTTTAAAATAATACAAATCAATTTACGTATATATGCAAAATGAACGAACTATTAGCTAAACTACTTAGCTAACTACACGGTTTCCAAACATTCTTGGAATGCATCCATAGTCTAGGCTTCTATGTCATCTACAGTATTTTTTTTCTTGAAATCGTACATTTCATTCGAAAACTTTTTTAACATTGCGTCTGTCGGAGTAAATGTAACGCAAGACTTATAATTTTTTTTTGAGCTGTACCATTGGTACTTTTGATTATATTTAGCAATTTTAGGAGGCATCTTTCCCAGATAAAACTTATTTTGTTTCGGTCTCTAAATAAAACAAGAAGACAACACAATACACGACGATGAATGCAATGAAAAGATGGTGCCATGTAGAATGAATAAACCGGTTTCTCTTTGCACACGATATCTCTCTTTCGCGTACACAAACCTTCGAGTGTGAAAGAGAACTGTAAATTCTTGTTTATTGCTAGCGTAAGTGCCTGGGCCGGATGAGAACGGTACAATGGTAAGTACATCGTCACACACAACAAGTTAGGTGCGTTCGGAAACACGTATACTTAATAATCAATTACCAATTTGTTAGAAATGAGTTTTAAACGTTCTCTACAAAATCCCTATATATTTATTTTACCCTGAAAAATACCCAAAATAATTTTTTAATCTAAAATACACTAAACGCGTAAAAATGCTCTAAATTTAGGGTAAAATACCCTAAGGTGTGGAAACTGAATTAGGTGACCGAAGGGGACCTCATTTGAGATCCACACGCTAGAGGCGAGACATCTATCTTTCAAAATTTTATCATGCACTAAGCCTAATAGACCAGGGTAGCCTTTAAAAATAATAAAAAGTGAAAAAAATATAATAGTAGGATGAAACCCATTGGAAAAGGAGGAGAATATTATAAAAATGAAAGGAAAAATAATTTACGGGTGATCTGAGGTCGGGAAGGGGAAGGGGGTGAGTTTTTAAGGGTAAAAAACGGTTTATATCGATTTCCGGCAAAACTACAAGTGCTATGGAAAAAAAATATATGGCAAAGTTGTAGGTAATAAAAAGATCTACAACTTTTGTGCAATATACACTTTTTTACATAACCTCAAAATTTATGTGAAAAATTCAAAAAACCAAGTTTTTGGTTTTTTATTTGTATCATTTACAAAAAAAATTTTTTTCACGAAATTTGGTGAAAAGTTACCTTTTTATGTCCCAAATACACTGTTATTTATTTGATTTGAAATATTTATTTTTTCACCTTATTTTGACTTAATATCGAAAAAGCACCCTAATTTTCAATCGAAACTTCACCCGTCAAAATATCTGCTTTTTTCAAAAAGTTGGTGTGCTTTCTGTTCAATTAAATCTCTTCTTTCCGATGGTGTAAAAAAATATATGTATTACTATAGTAAATCTTCTCTGAAAATGTAAAAAACTACGATCTTTTTTACATTTACTCTTCGATCGACAACTTCGATGAATAAAAGCTGATGTCTAAGTCTCAAATATTTTGTAATTATTGTCGATTCTTTTCTTGCTAGACACCACTAAACGATTCAAAGCTTCTTTTTTTATTTCTTACACTTGCTTATCATCTGCCTTATTGCAGATTATACAAACAGATTCATTCATACTGATAATCTGAAAAGACAAAATCGAATTAATAATGCCTTTACAATTTTATCGTGAGTTTAATAACTAAATTTGTTTGTGCAAAATAAGCGAGATTATTATTTTTTAATCATCTTGTACTAAAATATTATTCAATTTAATTTTTTTGGGTTATGTTACGTTAACCATACTATTTTTGAAAGAAAATATTGCTAATTTTATGTTAGAGTTGATTGCTACAGATTAAAATAAAGATAGTGTTGTCCGATAAGAAAGAGTAGAAATTAATTATTAAGGAACTAAAATTTACTATAAACTGGCAACCCTTTATTAAAGGCCAGTGTGGCCGCTGTAGTGAATTTGTCGCTAGATTCACCTTTTCTTTGCAAAATTACATTATGCACGTTTTTTTTTGATTAGGTATCTTCATGTTTTGATACATACCTAATTTTGCTCATATTTAAAAATCATGCTTAATTAAATAATCAAGCATTCAAAAGGTTATGTTGACATAATAATATACAAATTGCAACCACCTAATGCTAAAAAAAATATATTGGTATTTATATAGGTAGGTATGATGTGATTTATGTATGTAGATTTATTTTCATTACAATAGAACATAAAGAATAAAAAAACAGACGTAAAAATAATTTCTTGAAATCATATATAAATTTGTGTTGGACTAACCAGAAGAATTTTCCGCTAAAGGAAACACTGCACTATTTTATAGTGCAATCCTTTATTTTTGATACTTTACAGCACACACAGCATCACAGCATCGCTTCCAGATAATCGATACTGTGAACATGTGATAAAAATCGAAAAATAATATTATGAGCGAGGTCGAATCATGTACCTACCAAAACATTGAGCAGCTGGTAATACAACACGGTGATGAAAGCTCAATTACAAAAATTATGGTATGGCAGGAACATCTCATTATGTTCTACCACAACATTCTGAAGAAGAATCGATGTCGGGTATCTTTGAGTCATTAGTGTAATTTATGTATGATTTAGTATTCTATTATTATTCAACAAAATTGACTATTATTGTGTTTTTTCCCCTCTGAGCATACAAAATATTCTTGCTTTCTTTCTAGGTACCAAGAAACAATCGCGGCAAAATATTGAGATTAAAAATAGCGTCAGTATGATTAAGTTCATCCAGCAAGATGTAGCTTTATAAAATTAATTAATGTTTATTGTTTGGGTTACGATAGCAATGTTATTGTTAAATAAAGATTGTATTTTAGGCCCGAAATTGGCTTTCGAATAATAAGTTCTACACACAGTGACTTCGGTCTCAATTGTATAAATGCATTCCCATAATTTGTTCTACGTTAGAGGATTTTCGGTCTTTATTAGTTATTGAATTATTTGTTTGTCATGTCAGTACAGAATTTACAGATAATCCATAATTTGTAGTGATTTCGGTCAATCAAAAAAACCATCAATGAAATTTTCAATGAAATTTTTGGGATTAAGGTAATAATATCTTTATAAATTATATTTTTTATTTCACGACTTGATCCTACTATTATCACCTATTATCACGACCAATGTTTTTAAAAGCTTTTTTTTTTAGAATTTAATCCGGATGAACTGGACCAACTTCTGAATAATTCAAAATATGAGGACTCCGGTTCCGAAGAAATATGTTATAAATATGTTTTTATAATTATTAGTTCTAAGCACATTTTTTGAAACATTTTATAATAATGTTGTTTAATTTTGGTTTTAAGTTTTATTTCTTACATATTTTAACTTCTCACTTCAATAATTATAGCCTTAAAGTACGTTTTTCAATATTACAATGCATAAAATATTACCCGATTTTGTATTTATTGAACACCTAAATTACGTCAAAATGATTCAAAGTGAGACCGGATGCCTTTAGAAGGAACAAATGATAGATGTTTGAAACTTAACTCTATGCATTCAGAAATAAGTCCTAAAATATCTTTGTTCTAGCAAAAATCCATTAAATAAATTATAATCCTTATATCAAGCACGCGAAGGTTCAGGACTCAGTGGTACAAACGCATTTGTTCTTTCTATAGTACATCCGATCAAACAGCAAGTACCTAATTCAAATGTCAGGACTTAGGAGGATAGATGTCTTATTAAATATTAACTTATTTGTTTGTTGATTATAGCAGTATATTTCGATTTTGTTTATCAATGTAACATGTAATCTTACGTTTTTCGAGTAATTAAGGTGTAAGTTTTAATAAATAGCTCAAAATGATATAAAATAATTAAAAAAAATTTTGAATACGAGTTATTTTTAGACTTTTTGCATTTTCTGAGAAGATTTATATAGTAATATATATATTTTTTTACACCATCGGAAAGTAGAGATTTCAACAAACAGAAAGCTCACAAACTTTTTGAAAAAAGCTGATATTTTGACGGGTGAATTTTCAATTGAATATTAGGGTGCTTTTTCGATATTAAGTCAAAATAAGGTGAAAAAATAAATATTGCATATCAAATAAATTACAGTGTATTTAGGACATAAAAAGGTAACTTTTCACCAAATTTAGAGAAAAAAATATTTTTTTTTAAATATACAAATAAAAAATCAATACTTGGTTTTTTGAATTTTTCACATACATTTTGAGGTTATGTGAATACAAAAATTGTAGATCTTTTTATTACCTACATCTTTGCCATTTGACTTTTTTCCATAGGTAGGACTAGAATTTTGCCGAAAATCGAGATAAGCCGTTTTTACCCTTAAAAACTTTCCCCTTTCCGACCTCAGATCGCCCGTAAATTATTTTTCTTTCCATTTTTTTTATTTTATTCTTTTCTTATTCCAATGGGTTTCATCCTACTATTACTTTCTTTGGTTTCAAAAGTTATCGACCCTGGTCTTTAAAGTGAAATGTCAGCTTAAACTTAAAGGAAAATTAGTACACAAAACAGTGAATGATAAGTACATAATGTTTTTTTTGACTCGATCGACGAGTGGTATCTCCACTTGTTATTTCCATTGGTTCAAGTACAGCATCGGTAGATGAGCTCGTGGTGTCGTCGTCGCTCACTAAACGTGCCTTCGCCTTGTGACGCCCTCGTAACCGTCTCGATCGCTCGGCGCCAACCATTGAGGTACCTGTGTCACCTTTTTCCAACGATAGACGAGTTTTATATTTACGACAGGCTCTTGCACGGGCTGAGGCCGACATATTGTATCTAATTCAATAATATTTTTCTATAAATATTGTCCAAAATACACTTATTTGCTCAATCAATCTATCTCGATTAATTATACACACGCACGAATCACTGCGTTACCATATCAAAGTCAGGAACTGCACTGATTTAACGGTAAGGGGGAAGTTTGATGGATCTGCGCGTACTGCGCGGTGACCCTTCCCGCCATTACGTTGCATACCTCAACTTCGATAAAACGTCATTATAATATATCTTGTTGCGTTTGGTAGATACATAACATACATACGCATGTAAAACAGTTATGAAAATACCTACCGCTATGAAAAGAAATTGATGTTACCACAAATTTATGAATCGGTAGGTATTTTATGACTGCTTGAAAAGTGTTTTCCAAGAATACGGTAAAACTTATTGAATGACTTAATGTAGTCTCACTACATAGTGTTACACAATATTTATTATTCTACATAGGGTTTACAGAAAGTCAGTATTTTGTAATCTGTCGATGTGCATCATTCTTAATTTTTTACTTTGGTTACAGTGAATTGCAGTACCTACCTACCACTATGGATTTGATTCATACTATTGTATTTCGTAAGGAAAAGCGTGGTGTGATTAGTAATTTAATATTGAATGAAGGTAAGTAATACATTAGTCTTCGTTCATTTGAAAATAAACCATAATTATATGACGATAGAGTGTGGTTTATTATCTACTCTGTTTACGTATAAGCTCATACGGAATAGTTTCACGAGCAAGTTCTGCTACTCGCCGCTAGATGTCACTACACTAAATGCATTTAATAAACCTTTATTACTTTTGGGATATGATTGATATTTCCGTTACGAGCTCATTACTATTTTTGTGCTATTCATCCTTTTCTAGGGTTGTACCACTGCCGTTGCCTTATGTATCGACATTGCGTTTTATTTTCATATAAAATAAAAGAGTCGATAAATATTTTTAAATTTCAAAATGAATAAGTACGAGTAAGTACTTACTCGTACTTATGTTTGAAATCAAGTGTTATAAATTTATAGTAATATAAGAATGTATATAATAATTTATTATAATAATGGAGATAATTAATACAAATAAAATTAATACACTAGTTTTATTAATTACCTACATTAATAAAACAGCTAAATACTAAAAATACATACATTATTGGCCTTGAAATATAACATACTTGTTAAGAAGTTGCCATTTTGTTTGTTTTATATTAATTTTAAGTAAATGATGTATCCGCACATTAATGTAGCGGTCTGTAATGGCTTTTATCAAGTCAGTTACATGGTTTGATGTGGGGAATTCTCCAATTTGATGAAAATTTATATTTTCGAACACTTTTCTCCTACAAACTTTCTTAATATTTTGGCCATTACTCATTCTTTTTTAAAAAAAAAATCCATCCATTGTCCGAATGACAACTTCAGCCAGTTTACAAATTTTTAACATATCGCTTGATGGATATACAAGCCTACCTTTATCTTTGGCTATTATAAATTTGTGTAAAAAAAATACATTGTTTTGAGATGAGAGCCAACACAGACGTCGCAATTAATTTTCTTTATTAAAATTCGGGCAATATATCCGGCTGCGCTTTAATATGTCGTTATTATATTTTGTTGTAGAACAATATTTACAATCGAGTCTTGAAATAAATAGTTTCGGATTGAATATTAAATTAATAATATGTAAAATTCAAGTCAATAAATTACCTACTCAATAAATTATTTTGTATTTGTATTTTTGTACTCATTTCAGTCATTTTTGGAGCCAGAATTTCAGAAGAATTACGATACAATAACATATGTTTCGAAAGCGTAAAAATGACCAAACTGCATAGGTACATTTCAAGACTTTTTTCCTTTGTAATCCTAAAATAAAATAAATATCAACTTACCAGAAAATGCAAAATTTTTTGTTTTGGCACTGCTGTATCGGCTAGGTATTTTTTTCCGCTTTTAGTTAAAAAGGCCACTCCGAAAAAGTGATCTGAGCAAATTGTACTAGTTTTTGCAGGAAACCAATTTCGCCTTCCAGTCGCTTCAATCCATTTTTCTTTTCTGTGTGGATTCTTAGGAAATCTGAAGCCATAAAATAATACGAAACCTCCTTTTTTATAGGTTCGAGACTTGAATGACTTGTGAATGACTTAAGGTCGATAAACCTTTCTCAATTTGAATATTACGAATAGATTCCCCATATCCACGTTTTAAAACTTATTATAAACCTGGATAAGGAAAATTAAAAAAAAAAACAAGATTTGAACAATTCATGGAAATATGTACTACCTATTACTATACAGAATTATAATAAAAAATTGCAGATAGGGTTAATTTTTCGCCGATATATCATAAAACATTGTAAGTTTAATATATCGATAACTCGTTATCGATAACGTCAATCTCTAATTGAGTAGCGGACTGTGACATGTGCGTAGTTGGAATCTTCGAGAATAATATGTTTGAGTTTAAAAGAAAGTAGACCCTATGAAATAAACAATAAAGTCTATTTGTCTTGTCTTGTTTAATAAAATAATGTTTTTCAAATTTTAATCGAAATAAAGTAAATTAAGACTTACCGATGGTATGATATACCACCATGTGATACATTTTTGGTTCTGCTATCGTTTTTACACTCTAGAACAGCACAATAAGGCATTTTAGTAATTTGTTTAAGGTTATTGTCACTGTGACGCTTCGATCTAGACTGATGTGCGTGGAGTGGGCGTGGGAGAAACATTGCGGAACTGCGCAAAGCTCGGGGTACGCGCGCCCTGCCCACAATGCGACTTCTACTGGTTTTTACGTTCTGTGAACAACCACTAGTTTTTAGAAATAGCGACACTCTTTCTCTATACAAACTATAAGTGTGCGAAGTTTCAAATTCCACACGTTTTACTAATAGAGACGTTATACTTATTAAAAAGCAATAAAAACATGACGATATTTTATTATAGCTACCAACATAGGACCTATGGAACTTTATTTCTGTCGCTGAGTAGGTTAAAAGATCACAGAAATATATAGGACCCCGTTGTCAGAAAGAGATAAACATACTTTTCACACCTTACATGAGCAGCCAGCTGGCTGACGGCCAATGACAGCCTATGACGTCGCGTCGGCTAGCGGCTAGGGTGAAATAGGCAAAATGTGTACATCAGGCAGCATTAATAAAATAAACAGTAAATTAAAAAAAAAGTTTATTTACGAATTATTATATTAAGTACCTACCTACTTACCTATGTTTGTAATCACACTAATTTAAATTTAAGTCGTTTATCACACAAATGAAATAAAAACTATTTCTTTACTTATTTATTAATAACCTACTAAGTAATAATATCATAAGTACAAAAGTTTGGCTGGATAGATAGATGAATGGATGGATGTTTGTTACTTCTTCACTTACACTCTTTGCATAGATGTAGATCTAAGCCTGTCTAATCAGATAGGCTACTTTTTATCCCATTAAACAGTTCCCATAGGATATAATTAAACTATAAACGTTTCATACATAAAATGTGGACAGAAAATCGTTAAATACCTTCAAATAAACTGAGTTTGTTTCTCTTTTGTCTTTTGAGACTTCTTTGGAATTTATATTATTTTTATGAGCGTAATGTAAGCGAACATTGATGAATTTATATATAATTGCACGTATGAAGTAGTTTTCTGTGTTTTTTTTACCTTAATTATCGGCACTGCTGTCTTTATCAGTTTGCGTACGTTTTTTTTCGTGACGTACTTGTCACTTTCCATAAAGTGCTTGGAACATATTGTTGAGTATGTCGTTGGCATCCATTCATCTTCTCTTCTTTGGGTTCTAACGACTTGTGCCCATTTCTCTTTTATTAATCCGTCTTTAGGATATCTAAAACAAAATAGAAAGAAGTAAATGTTGAAAGTCAAATGTTATCTTTTTATCTACCTACTATGGTCCTTATTTTATACTTGGATAACAGTAGTGAAAAAAATACCTATTGCAGCAAGCTAGGAAAGCCGATGTGATATTCGAGTAAAAGATCACCCCCTAATTACCCCAACCTCCTCTAGCGTCGTTCGAACCGACAACACCGCCATTATCTCGTTCTCTCTGTCACTCTGCACTCTACTAAATACAACGCTGTCCTTGTCTCGTTCGTGTAAGTGGCAAAGCGGCAACGCCGCCGCGGCAATGATTTTTGAGTAAAATAAAATTAATGATTTTCCATTTTAAATAGTTTAAACAGTACTTACAAATGAAAAGATACATCCTTCTTGCTTTTTTCAGCCGTCCCAGTATAAGTATTACACTTTCGAAATACGCAACATGGCATTTTTATTTTTTTCTTACTCCAAAATCCGGCAACGTACTACGTGCGCGTCGCGGCCAGACGCAGGACGGACTGAGTTCGCTCAAGCTAATTAGCTTGTGTTTGTCTTGGATGGGACCCGGCCCAACTAATCACTGCACACTTTTTGTATAGTCCGACCTGGTATTTAATAAGTTTTATTGCAATTTATGCAATTATGCAAATAAAGTAGATAAAATAGTATGTGAAACTGCAGGACGTAAGTTAATTTAGTTGTTTCTTTAACTTAGAGTTATTTAAAATTTACTTACTGATGATAGGTAACTTTTTTTGTTGTTTTCAATCGTCCTTTGTAGTACCTGCACACGTTTATCGCGCAAATCACCATTTTTAAATTGCAAAGTACACGTTGTTTACTGTAAATGACAGAATCGCTACTGAGCGGGGCGGGGCCTGCTTACCGCGGCCCAACAGTTGGCCGATATATTTTTTGGCGTTTAGTTGCGCGAAAGCTCATTCTAGACAGGTATATATTCAAAGGTTCTTAGGTTCTTCAGACTTCCAAAATCGAGGCACGTAGCGTTGGTTGGTGTTGTATAAGGCCTATAGCGCAAAGCGGATTAATCCCTTTGATTAAAACAAAATAGCGGAAGATAGGGCACGTCAATGATATTACACAGTAGAGTATAGATATGTTACCTAGTAAATTGCGTTTGAAAATAGTCGCAGTTGCATATAGATAAATAGACAAAGTACAAACTACAAAATTCAAAAATTCAAAATTCAAAATAACTTTATTCATTACAATCACAAGGACCACTTTGAATCGTCTTCTTACATGCTAGTGAATCTAGGTGCCGGTTCCTCCTAACCCCAGTTCAAGAAGAATCCGGCAAGAAACTTGTCTGGTCTTAACACTTTTTTGTATGATCCTTGACAATTTTGTTACGGATGCCGAGTCGAGTTGGAGCAGATTCATCCCAAGCTTTTTTGTCTTCTAAATAATCAGATATTTTATAATATGCTTTAATAGACAGTTTATGTTTAATTACGTTTTTAAATTTGCCAATCGACAAATCTAACACGTCGCTTGGGACCTTGTTATAGAAGCGTACACATTGCCCTATAAAAGACTTATTAACTTTAGCGAGCCTCACAGTGGGAACAGCGAGTTTATCTTTATTTCTAGTGTTAATACTATGAATATCGCATCGCATCAATTTTTTTTGAATAAATGAACATTTTTGTGCACGTACATTAAATTTTCGTATATATACAGACAAGGCACTGTCATAATATTAATTTCTTTAAACTTATCTCTAAGTGATTCTCTGGGGCCCATGTTATAAATTGCACGAACAGCCCTCTTCTGCAACACAAATATGGTGTTAATATCAGCAGCACCAAAATGCCATAAGACATAATGCTATGAAAGTAGCTGAAGTAAACGAGTCTAGCAGTATCTACGTCGGTAAAATGACGGATCTTTTTGACAGCGTATGCGGCAGAGCTGAGTCTCTTCGACAATTTATCTATGTGCGGGCCCCATTGCAGCTTATTATCTAAAGTAATGCCTAGGAACACTGTGGTGTCGACGAGATCTATCTTTTCGTTATTAATTTTTACATTAGCTTTCACCTGTTTAACGTTGGGCAGTATAAAACGAATGCATTTCGTTTTTTTCTCGTTAAGTAATGAGTTGTTTACATTAAACCATGTTACAACTTTAGAGATTGCATTGTTTACATCGTCAAGATTAGTAAGTCGTCACTTTAATTTAAATAAAAGTGACGTGTCATCAGCAAACAGTAAAATCTCATGATCATCCTTTACAAGTTTAGGTAGATCATTTATATAAATTAAAAACAAGAATGGCCCGAGTATTGATCCTTGTGGTACACCCATTTTTACCATTGACCCCGGAGAACGCTTTCCATTTACATCTACTCGTTGTGTTCGGTCAGTTAAGTAGGATGTGAGAAGCTTAAGTGAAACTCCCTTAACACCATAGTGGTGTAGTTTGCTGATTAGAGTTTCATGGTGAACGCAATCAAAAGCTTTCGACAGATCACAAAAAATACCTAAGGCATCGCGTGATTCCTCCCAGATATCAAAAATATGTGATATTAACTCAACACCGGCATCAGTCGTTGAGCGTCCCTTTGTAAATCCGAATTGTTTACTGTCTAGTAAATTGTTGGTATTAAAATGCCGTTGTAATTGGTTTAGTATAAGTTTTTCAAATATTTTACTAAATGTAGGAAGTACTGATATAGGCCTAAAGTTACTAGGGTCGGAATGACTACCTGATTTGAATAGAGGTATGATCTTGCTATGTTTCATCAAATCAGGAAATACTCCACTGTCAATACATTGATTAAATATGAAAGCTAGATCTGGTGCAATAATGTCAATTAGTGGTTTTATAACACTGACAGAAATGCCCCAGAGATCAGTGGTCTTTTTTACATTAATCATTTTGAATGCCTTGATAATATCGTTTTTGTCCACATGTTCAAAGTAAAATTGTGTGACACATTCAGGTAAACTATCTTTTAACAATGATACTGCTATTACATGAGAAGAGTTTAAAGACTTTGTAGTGGAGACTGGAGTCTCAGTAAAAAAAGTTTCAAATGCCTTTGCTACATCTATATCTTGCTTAATTATATTATTGTTAATATTTAAATTTATTACACTATTATGAGTTTTGGATTTTCCGGTCTCACTATTAATTATTTTCCAAGCTGCTTTTATTTTATCTTGACTGTTTCTAATTTTTGAGCTTAAATACTGAGATTTAGCAAAGCGACAAACATTCTTAAAGATTCTTGAGTAATTTTTTACTTTTTCTTTAAACTCTTCACTAAAGTTATACCGTTTTTCACTGTACAATTCATACAGGTATTGTATAAGAGTAGGCGTACCTTACGCCTACTCTTATAAATACCTGCTGTCGCTCACTCACAAAATGTTGAACTGCCAGAGACCACAATAGTTTTGGATGTGAAAATGGAACTGAATACATTATTAAATTCAGAGAAAAATGTATTGTATAAATCATTTGGATTATCATCATTATACAATAAAAAGGCAAGTTAGTATCCAGGTTCAATCTTACTTTCTCTAAACGATCAGTGGTAACTGGTATATAAGTAATTTTTTTTTGTACATCTTTATTGTTCATTTTAGTTTCTATTTGAACTAGTTGACCGAGATGTGCTTATAACAAGGAACTGCTCCAACTCTATGCAGACTATCTCAATGTGTCTTTCTACAGAGTGGGCGACAATGTCTTTACGTTCTTTGAATTTTATTTGTTTATTTATTAATATTAATGACCCGCCTCTTATAGAATGTACTCTGCAGAGAGAACTACCAACTTGGTGATTCTTGAAGATGAACATGAGCTCATGACTTTTCAGCCAATGTTCTGTTAAGCAGATTATGTCAATATTGTTTGAGTTCATGTACAAGTCTAGTTCTAATTCTTTGTTACAAATTCCTTGAATATTTTGATGCACCAAGTTAGTAAACTTAAACTTATTTACAGTATTAATTTTACAGTTTTTAGTGTTTTTGTTTGATTGATTATTTTTATAAAATATATTATTTGAATTGTCAGTGCTAGAGACATCCTCTATTGTCTTTTTATCTAATTTAAATTACTAGGAAAAAATTCCAGAGTCTGATTTGGAATGTCATGATTATGCTCAATAGAAGCATTGAGTGTAGCCAAATTTTTGGCTGTAATACTAAAATAATAAGATAGCGAAACAGCTACCTGTCGTTTGTAATAATTAGGAAGGTAGTATCTACCTTTTGTCAAATAATATTTTTTACTAACAATCATGTTCACATGTTTCACTAATGAACGATCGACTGATACGGAAAATACAAGAGTAAGAGAGATAGCCATCGCCGTCCATCGTCGCCGTGGATACACAGATTATGATTTTTAATCGAACAGAACGGACATTGGTAAAGAAGAAAAGGTAAGTGTACCTTAATTCCAGGAGTAGCATCTTTTTTAATTAGTGTTCGGCCTTTTTTAGAAATATATTTATCACCACTTTTAAAATGAACACTGCATATTTTGCTGCTGTTCGAGGGTACCCAGTCGAATTCACTTCGTTGCTTACGTACAACTGCGGTCTACTCTTTTTTGCTGACTTCATTAAGAGGAAATCTACAAAATAGAAAAAATAATTGATAATATAACGATTACTTTAAAACGGGTGTTTATCGCGTTTACCTTTTATATATTATTTTCCCGACGTTTCGGCCGTGTTACAACGACCTAAAAAGGTAAACGCGATTTGTGCACGAAACATACACGACGGCATTTTATTTATTTTTGTTCAATTTCCGCTCGACGGTCATAACGTCACATTCATCGACTTGTTTGGCATGAACTGAGAGCGAGAGTGGTCAGATGGGTTTTTTATGAATCTTCAACTCGGGCGCTCTAGTAACATATATTTACTCTGTAATATCATTCCGTTGAACACTATTGAAAGACTGAGACAAATCGGTTTGTTTCAACAGTAGCGCGAGCGAGACAATTGTCGTGCGTCTCCGGCATACTTCGGGTCGAGTCGTGTCCCTGACAATTACTACAAAGGAGCGTCAGCAAACGAATGATATAGAGCAAAATAAAAATTGCAATTACCTGAGTATCCACGATTTTTGATAAAAACACCGTTTTGGTGTAAGTAGTGTCAACGAAAAAACATAATGAAAATGTTTACTGAAATAAAAAATAATTTTATATAGTGTTGTATGTTTAGTATGATGCAAGTAGTAGTACCCCAAGCCGGCTGGTCACCGTGGGGGAAGTCGACCAAAACCCTCCAAAAAATCTGCCAACTAAATCCAACACGAAAAAGAGAAAACAAGAGATTCTATATGTATGTACACAAAACACACGAACCTTAAGAACATCAGAAAGTTTGTTAGAATTAGAATTAGCTATCAAAAACATCAAGTGGGACATTTTGGGCATAAGCGAGATGCGAAGATTAGGGGAAGGGATAGAAGAGAGAAGAAATTTTATCATGTACTACAAAGGAGAAATTGCTGGACAACGAGGTGTAGGATTTTTGGTAAAACCAAGACTCAAAAATCAGATCATTGGGTTTGAAGGAATAACAGATAGATTAGCAGTCATTCATATAAAATTACCAAAATATTCGAAAACCTGGACAATCATTCAAGTCTACTCCCCAACAGAAAAAGCGACAAAAACGGACTTATATATTTTTTACGACAAACTAAGTGACGTTGTTGAAAAATATTCGGAAAACAATATTGTGCTCATGGGTGATTTTAATGCTCAAGTAGGCGTTCAACTACCTGGGGAAGAACATATTATAGGAAAATACGGAAGAGGAAAAAGAAGCAAAAATGGAGAAAAATTTGTAGAATTTCTGCTCGAGAACAACTTGACACCTCTAAACACTGTTTTCCGAAAAAAACCCAAAAACAAATGGACCTGGATTTCTCCAGATGGCAACACTAGAAACGAAATTGACTACATAATAACCAACAAAGCTAAATCATTCAAGGATACGAATATTATACAAAACCTAAACTTCAATACTAACCATCGTATGGTTCGTAGCTGCCTTAACGAAAACGTAACAAAAAATCCTAGACCAAAAGCAGTTCAAATAAACTACCTACCCATAAACGAAAACACAGAAGACCTGATGGAAGTTATCACCTCAGATATGAATATAAACGAAAAGTACAAAAGAATAGAAAACAAACTCAAAGAACATGCAAGAAAACAAATAAGTAAGAAAAACGAACCCTATCTTAGCGAAAAAAACTTTAAAACAAATTGAAGACAGAAGAAATCTAATAGTAAAAAAGAATAAAAAAGAAAACCAAAAAGAAATCTCTAAACTTAGCAAAGATATTCGCGAAAATATGAGAAAGGACAAAGAAAAAAGAAAAACCAAAACTCTAGAAAATCACATCAACAGAACGGGAGGCACAAGAAAAGCGCTAAAGGAACTTCGAGAAAAAGGGAAAGAATGGACACCAAAGTTAAGAGACAAAAACCTTACAACAACTTCTCGCAGCAAAATCCAAAATATAGCAACAGACTATTATCGCTTACTGTATCACGAACCAAATCAAACGACAACGGAATGTCTTTCGACAACTGAAGACAATGAAGATATACCAGAAGTGGAAAAAGCTATAAGAAGTCAAAAGACGGAAAAAGCCCCCGGCCCAGATAGAATAACAAACGAACTAATAAGAGGAACAATCAAAGAACTAAGTCCAATATTAACGAAAATTTTTAATGAGACTTTAAATACTAGCATCATCCCAAGCCAATGGGCAGAATCACACATAATACTCCTACACAAGAAAGGCCCAAAAGATGATATAGGAAATTACAGACCCATATCCCTCATTTCAAATGTATATAAAGTTTTTGCAAAAGTAATTTTGGACAGAATATCAGTCAGGCTCGAAGAAAATCAACCAGTGGAGCAAGCAGGATTCCGAAAAGACTTCAGTACGATTGATCACATACATACAATAAAACAGCTCTAAACACTCTCACCAAAGCTATTTACAGCAGTGCTGGAACAAATGTTCAGAAAACTTAAATGGGAACATCTTGGACTAATCATAAATGGAGCGAGATTAAGCCATTTAAGATTTGCAGACGACCTGGTTATAATGGAAGAAGACCCACTACTACTGGAATCTATGACACAATCCCTAGTAGAGAGAAGCAGAGAAGTAGGTCTAGAAATTAACATAAGTAAAACTAAAATGATGACAAACGCAGTTCCCGTAGACATAACCATCAACGGACAGAAACTTGTGTAAGAATAAAATCAAGAATAAAATGAAGATCAAGAAAAAGACTTTTGACACCTGTATACTGCCATGCATCACATATGGCTGTGAAACATGTGCTTTGACAAAGCGACATAGGGACAAACTAGCAGGGTGCCAGAGAGGCATGGAGAGGAGCATGCTAGGTTTGAAACTATTGGACAAAGTAAGAAGTACAGACATCAGAAACAAAACCAAAGTAACGGACATACTGTCGCGTATTGATCAACTTAAATGGAGGTGGACTGGACATATGCTCCGTTGCATAAAGGAGAAATGGAGTAAACAGGTGACAATCTGGTACCCTAGGGATGGAGCTAGAACTCGAGGTCGTAAAGCAAGAAGATGGGAGGATGACCTAAAAATGACATTAAGACCCCTATGGACTAGAGTCGCGGCAGACAGACAACAATGGAAGGAGTTGGAGGAGGCCTTTGCCGTAAGGCACACCGAAAACAAACAAGAGACATTTTATTGTAACAGTGTTTCTTTTAGTATTAATTTAAAATATTCTTGTAAAAATTTCGGAAATAAAGGTTTTATTATTATTATAAGTAGTAGTAAGTGTAAGTGTTTATAAATATGTATTTATATTATCTCAGATGCTTGACACCCATAGTAAAAGCTCTTTTTAGTACAACTATTCCTACTTTATTTACTACTTAAACGGACGCTTCTACCTTAATTCAAATCCGATACCCTCAACTTAGTAGGCAAGTTCACTACTACCTGTTAGTTTCTATATAATTTTTTTTAATAACTATGTACCTATTATAAGATTTAACTATTATATAACCGTAAAAATGGCACTGCAGTGTTTGACAATCTTCTATAACCTTTGTTAGTTAAATGCATATCTTCCGGTTTTAAGTGTATCGAACATATACGACTATGTTGAGTTGATGTTCAGTTTTGCTCTTGCCTTTGTTTACGAACTACAAGAAGCCATTTATGTCTCACAAGTACATCCCCAGGAAACCTAGAAATAAAAAACAAACACGGAACGCTATTACATTATAACATCACTAGTGCTTGTACTAACATAAATTGTTTCTTTTTTTACATTATAACATGAGAAGTATTTTATTTGTCTACATTCAAGTAATAAACAAACAACAAAACATATCAGGTAGGTAGGTAATATTTTTTTATGTAAAAGCCTTTACACGTTTTATATTCTTGTGCTGACGCTACTGCGAACACAATACGCGGGCGCTTTCGCTCGGTACGTGCGTGATCATATCATACCATACTTAACTTCTAAAAGTATCGTATATTTCTATCTCGCTCTGCAAAAATCAAAAAAACAAATCATAAGAAATTTCAAGTTATCGTGTACTTACGAGTGAAAAGTGATTCCATGGGATTTGTTTCTTATATTCGAATGATTTGTACAACGCGCAAAAGCACACGAAGGCATTTTGGTAACGTCTATCCCGCTAGTTTCTTTACGTCACACGCGCGCTGATGTCACTCGCCGATTGCGTTGCGATTGCGACTGAGAGCAATTAGGCGACCGACGGGGACCTCATTTGAGGTCCACGCAACCCCTAAAAACCCCTACAACCCCTAAAAACCCCTACAACCCTTCAAAACCCCTACAACCCCTAAAAACCCCTACAAACCCTTACAACTCCTAAAAACCCCTACAACCCCTAAAAACCCCTACAACCCCTTAAAAATCCTACAAACCCCAACAACCCCTGAAAACCCCTACAACCCTATTCAGGACAAACCTTTATGTGATGAGCATAAATGTTTGGTGTAAAATTTGATAAAATAAGAAGTGTAATGTAATGTAATGTAATGTTATAAGTATATTAAAAAATATCAAATATCAAAACGTTCTGCCATAGTATATGGTGATACCATGTTAACAATAGAGGCGCCCTCTATTTTCTACTCTTTCTTGTCGGACTGTACCTTGCTATGCAGATTCCAAAAGTTTTTTTTAAAGTAAATTTGTCACAATTCTCTTAAAGTAACTCAGCCTGCACGTGATTTTTATAAACGATGTTGTACACTGCTCTGTATCTCAAATACTGGCTAACGGTTTTTACAGCTGCTACGAAATAGCAGGTATGTAGTAAGCCCCAGACCCGCCTAGCCCCTTCTCTATAAAATACCTTTTGATGGGCTAAATTTTTTCGTAGGTCACTCAGGTATATAAGTTATCTTAAAATAATAATAAATAGGCATCGACGCATATAATTTAAAGAAGATTCAACAACTTTCTCAAAATATTATAGATGTCTTATTAAATAAAATTAAATATAAATTATAGTAGTAGGTGTATTTCGATTTGCAATTTTTTTTTGTTTATCAATGTAATTTGTAATCTTACGTTTTGCGAGTAATTAAGGTGTATGTTTCAATAAATAGCTCAAAATGGTATATAATCATTTAAAAAAAAATCGAATTAGAGTTTTTCTAAAAAATTTTTTGCATTTTCTGAGAAGGTTTACTATAGTAATATATATTTTTTTACACCATCGGAAAGTAGAGATTTCAACGACCAGAAAGCTCACCAAATTTTTGAAAAAAGCTGATATATTCGAATGAAAATTAGGGTGCTTTTTGGATATTAAGTCAAAATAAAGTGAAAAAATAAATATTTCAAATCAAATAAATTACAGTGTATTTGGGACAAAAAAGGTAACTTTTCACCAAATTTCGAGAAAAAAAATATATATTGTAAAAGATACAAATAAAAACCAAACCAAAACTGGGTAGGTACACAAAAAGCTCGATATTTGGGTTTCTCACGAGCTCACTGAAAGAAACATAATGAACCGTGTACTCATTTGTGATTCTTTATTACGACGTAATGAAACCGAACCATTTTTGAAGAAGCTGATAACTGGTGATGAAAAGTGGATCACGTACGACAAGAACGTGCGAAAAAGGTTGTGGTCAAAGGCCGGTCAGGCTTCACAAGGTGATGCTGTGTGTGTGGTGGGATTGGAAGGGCATTATTCATTATGAGCTGTTATCATCAGGCAGGACCATCGATTCTGAACTCTACTAGGAACAACTGATGAGATTAAAGCGAGAAGTTGAGAGAAAGCGGCCGGAATTAATCAAAAGAAGAGGTGTGGTTTTTCATCATGATAACGCTAGATCTCACACATCTTTAGCCACTCACCAAAAATTAAGAGAGTTTGGCTGGGAGGTGCTAATGCATCCGCCGTATAGTCCTGACCTTGCACCTTCAGATTTCCACCTGTTTCGGTCTCTTCAGAATTCTTTAGGCAGTGTCAGGTTAACATCACGGGAGGACTGCCAAAACCACTTGTCGCGGTATTTTGCTCTGAAGTCCCAAAATTTCTATAGCAATGGGTTCATGTCCCTACCTGGCAAGATGGCAAAAATTTATCGAACAAAATGGTACCTACATACTTTAGTTAAATGTAAATAAACTATATTAAAAAATGTTTTGAATTTTCTTAAAAAATGCGAAGAAACTTTTTCCCCACCCTATTATATCTTGTTGCGTTTGGTAGATACATAACATACATACGCATGTAAAACAGTTATGAAAATACCTACATCCCTATGAAAAGAAATTGATGTAACCACAAATTTATGAATAGGTAGGTATTTTATGTCTGCTTGAAAAGTGTTTTCCAAGAATACGGTAAAACTTAATGAATGACTTATTAATGTAGTCTCACTACATAGTGTTACACAGTATTTATTATTCTACATAGGGTTTACAGAAAGTCAGTTTTTTGTAATCAGTCGATGTGCATCATTCTTAAATTTTTACCTGGGTTACAGGGAATTGCAGTCAAAGTCCTTATACTACTAACTAGACTGTGCACTATGGCGCAAAAACCGGTCCGCGCGAAAGGGTTTCCGTTGGTAATGTGTCCCTTTCTAATAAGGTGACCATGACCAAACAGGACATGGGACAAATTGTTTGTGAAAACGATTGTGTATCTTGATAATTATATTGATGCTACCTAACTACTACCTAAGTACACCCACCTAGTTTATTTAAAGTAAAAATGATTTAATTAAAACAGTGTGTATATTTTTGGAATCTACATCACTTACCCTAAACTTAGATTAAGGGTCGAAAGCACTTTTTTTATTCCCTGTGTAATAGGTACCTATCATGACCTACCGTTAATTTGACAACAACCACGTGTGTAAAATTTTATGCAAATCGGTTCAGTAGAATTATGTGTGGCAAGCTTTGATCCACAAAGTTACTAGGTGTATGTATGCACGCACAAACTCAGATCATTTATTCCCACGTTAGGAAATATTGACGGAACAGCATCAGGTTGCAGCAATTTTCTTGTATAGGAATAGAGTCGTCACATTTAAAATGCGCACTGCAAACAACAGACGATTTGGTTTGACTTTAGTTTCCCGTCGCACGAACTGGAGAGTGAAAAGGCTCAAATCTGGTAGGGTTTTGCTTCCTGATTACATATGAACCACTTTTAACTTTAGGTACTAATCCTTAGTTTTCGAGAAAATAATAAAACATTTCTAACCTCAAATGTGATAAAACATGAAACAAAACGTAAAAATTGACAGATAATAACCAAATTTGTCGTATTTGTTGTCTGTGGTTTAACATGTTGTGCAAAATTGATGCGAACGAAACGTAAATTTGTCGTATTTTGTTGTTTGTGGTTTAACATGTTGTGCAAAATTGATGTGAACGAAACGTAAAAAACCTTTCTTGTGTCACTGTAACCGCGCCAAATCGCGCCATAATCGGGGTTGTCATACATGCTGTCATATGAATCAAAACCGAACGTACGTAATAGTAATCCATCTTGTCAACACTGGTTCTAATTACAATCAAACTAATGATTGATATTATGCCGATTGCCAATCGAAACTGATAGACATTGTTTGTGTCAAAAGTTCTGTAATCGCCATACAGGTCCTAACATTTAAGTACTTACTACTCTTACTCTGTGTCTGTATTATTGAAATATTTTTGAATTGATTATTAATTATAGGTACTAAAGAAATATTTTCATAGTTTACGAATCGTTCGTTTTGGTATATAGTTTAGAAGAAAAAAAAAAATTCTACCATTTCTACCAAACCCAATGATTAGTTGAGATGGCAAGATATCAGACAAGGGCACACTACCAGCGGGTGCCTTCTCGCCAGGGAACGTTTCTGACTGGCCATCGCTTAAAAGGAAAAGGCTACGTGTGAAAATAGATCTCATTTTAGCTAAACAAAAAAATTTGGTACTCTGTCTAGTTAGTAGTATAAAGCATGTGCTACACGGTTTGAAACCGCAGTTTCTATACGCAATACGTCCGCGATCGGTGCCTGCAGCGGCGCGATTGTGGACGTCGGCGTCGGTCGGTTTGAAATATGGAACATGTCACAAGTAGCATGTGAAAAATCATATATGACCGTATGTATGTCAATTTTTGGTTGTTTTTTTAAGGATGAGACAATTTCGTTGTTATAAAAAAATTAACTAATTATTGACTTATTTGTTATAGAATCCAAAAAATGCCAGACAGATTCAGAGAAAGTCGCGCTAAGAAGTTAATACAACTGGTAGATAAAATTAATCAACAAAAAGAAAATGACTACACAGGTTTGTTAAAAAATGTTTGGCTACCCTCATTTTATAAGAACCGCAAAAGATAAAATAATCTCTAAGATTCTATTTTATAAAAATATTTTTACAGATAACAGAGGTAATAGTGGACTGATGGAGGCCTTAAAAAGCACTGAACCTATAAAACAAAACTATTCAGAAACTACTACTAAGGGTAAGTACTTAGTTATTTTGTGTGTACTATTTTAGTTTGTATTTACGGAGGAGCATTAAATTAAATTTTTATTACAGAAAGTCCAGCTATCAGTGTCACTCAAGAAGAAGCCTGGAAAAAGATTGAACCTGGCGTACACTGCAGTAACGCTTTCCCTGAAAGACCCTTGACACGAACATTCAATGCTAATGATTCTTTTTCGGAAGATGATGATGAAAGACCCTAACTTCAAGTCGTCATCGTCTTCCAGCAGATCTTCTAGCCGGTCATCGAGTTCTACCAGCAGCTCTTCGAGTTCTTCCTGCTCTAAAAGATTTGACTGTTCAACCTTCAACTCCTTCAACAATATACGTTAATAATCCTGAGATATTGGAAATAGCTGCTACACACAAAACCAGGAACAATCTCTCCAATTACCTGTTGAAAACAACGACGAATCTATAGAAATAATTGACAATGATAATTATGTAACACGTACGTCGTCACCTCAGTTAAAAAATACACTGGAAAATCAAGATCAAATAGTTGTAAACGATGTAAGTTTGGCTCAAGAAGTAAAAGACAGTAGAACTATAAAGAAAGGAAGAAAACTTTTGGCAAGAGTTGATGCGTGGCTGAGTACCTAACAAAGCGAAATGCGAAATGTCAAGATCCAAATCGAAGAAATTTATTCCAGCTCGTGACATGAAACCTCCTTGTGGTGATAAATGCAAAATGAATTGTTCTTCCAAAATAGCAGAAGCTGACCGACAAAAGATATTTACGAAATACATATTGGGAATTAGGTGATATAACCCTTCAAAGAAACTTTGTAGGCAACTTCACGAAGCCGATCATGCCTGCATTTCGTTTCTCTGGTAAAGAAAAACCTAGAAATTACAATAATGCATACTACTTTCACGTCATCAATGAGGATAAACGGGTGTGCAAAAAGTTTTTTATGGCCACATTGGACATTAACATTACATTATATAACATTGGACATTATAAGGACGGTCTTGCAAAAAAAAGATGCTGATTTGTTGAAACCGATAAAAGAGGTAAGCACGGAAAACATCGCAAAGTTGATGAATCAATCAAACAAGCAATCAGAAATCACATCAACTCGATACCACGCACCAAAAGTTACTACATAAGAAAAAAATCGAGCCGGGAGTTCATCGATGGCGGTAAATGTATAAAAGACCTACACGCAGACTTTAAGAAGCAATGTTTGGAGCAAGGGGTTTCTGCAGCACATTACGAGATGTATGCTAAAATTTTCAATAATTAATTTAATATAAGCTTCTTTATTCCCAAAAAAGACCGTTGCGAGTTATGTGTCAGTTATGAAAATGCAGATGATGCAGGAAAAGAAAAATTACGCGAAAAGTACACAACGCACTTGGAAGAAAAGAATTGCTTCAGACTTGAAAAAGATAATGACAAGTCTAAAATATCTACTGACTACGTAGTGGCCGTTTACGATCTGCAAGCTGTTCTACAAAGCCCAAAAGGGGACGTTTCAGTATTTTACTACAAGTCTAAATTGAACAACTTCAATTTCACTATAAGTGAACTTGTATCTGACAACACTGAATGTTACCTGTGGCATGAAGGTGAAGCCAACCGAGGAGCTGATGAGGTTGGCTCCTGCGTACTCGATTTTATTGACAAAGTAATGGCAAATTACGATGGCCCAGGTATAGAGTTCGTGTTTTTTTCCGACAACTGCTGCGGACAGCAGAAAAATAGATTTGTATTTTTTATGTACATGTTTGCTTTGATGAAGCACTCAAAAATAAAATCAATAACACACAAATACCTTATCACTGGCCATACACAGAACGAAGGGGATGCTGTTCATTCCACAATCGAAAAGGCTGTCAAAAAGAACCTCAGAACCGGGCCCATCTATGTCCCCAGCCAATATGGATTGATAATACGTAATTCCAAAAAGAAGGGTAAACCATACAAATACATATTTCATACAAAGATGAATTTCTTTGAAACTTTGCAAAACATCTCCTTAAAAAAAGCATACAGGTGCAAACCGAAATTAATAGAAAATAAGAAGAGAGATCTTTTGAGTTTGGTGGATAATAACCACATTCCAAACTTTTACGGCACATTCTACAGAAACTTCTTAGTAACAGTGGTTTCTTACAATTTTGTGCAAGAATGTGCGCAAATTAATATTAGGTTAAAAAGTAAGAAAGCGTATCTGCTGAATGACTGATTATTTTTAATTCTATAAGTGATCTCGTACGTTTAAGTGATTTTGATAGTTCCTACGCAAAATATTGAGTAAATATTACGCTCATAAGAGTTTTTACCTAAAGAAGTATAATAAAAGAGTTGATTAATATCTAAATTTTGTTTTACTACGTAGCAATTCAATTCCAATTAAATGTGAAAAAGGGTCATAACTTTGGACTTTTTTAAATTTTTACTGAAAATAATAAAAAAATATTGCTGTTCTCTTATATTTTATTATACACGAATAGGTAGATAAATAAATTTTACATACAATAATAAAAATATACGCTTATTATTCATTATCATTAACTACATAGTAGTTCATGTAAAGTACAAAAAATATTAAATTGTGTTTTTCTCAGAACTGCTTTTTTTGTGTTGTGACAGTTTTTTAGAGGATGTGCGGTTTCATTTTATAAACAAGCTTTTTTTTAATCTTCAAAAAAACTTATTTTAGTGGCTTTCCACTAAAGGAGTTTAACCGTCAGCTCGGCGAATTTTAATTTTTGCTCTCACAATTTTTCATTTCATTAAATAATTGCCATTTAATGTAAGAATTTTCTTCTAAAAATAAGACTTTTTCATCCATATTATATTTTGACAAACACTGGACACGACAACACCCGGAACGAAGCCGCGCTCCACTGCGGACAAGCACAAACGCGCACGTTCCACGTTGCCGCACCCGCGCCGCTGCCCGCCCGGCGCTGCCTATCTGGCCAAGCACACTCCTACTGTTATACTGTTTAATATTTTGTTCACTATATTCGTTATTCATAATATTTTGTGTCCTTCATATTCTCCTCTGCTCTTCCGTTTGTTCCGGAGTCAAATCAGCTACTTTTTTCTTATAAGATTTCAACGCTCGTTCTACCGACTTCTTTTTTACCTCACGACATTTTTGAGGACAACTATTTTTAAATTTTTCTCTGTATCTTTTCAAGTTTTCTGCTGGTTTTGGCATCTGGAAATTAATTACAATGTCATTATGAAGATACACTACCAGGAAGAATTTAACTGTAAGTAATGGATTTTAAAATATTTGTTTTCCCCTATTTCGTCAAGTTTTTAATATTTATTACCTACAAAATAAATAATACGTAAATAATTGTGGTGATTCGGTTTCGCCAGACTAGCTCAAAATTCCCTAGTTTGCTTATTCTAAAGTTCAACTAAAAATTTTTAAATTACCGTTTTAAAAGTGAAATATATCTAAGTAAATATCTACATTTTGTTGTTTTATTGAATCAATTTTCCTAGAATCGCAATTTTAGCAGTTTTAATCAACACCTCTTTACATGATGACTAAATTTTGGTTAAACTCGTCAATTTAGTATAATATAAGTAGTGTTATTTAAAAATGATAGGTACTTACTTTAATTAGGTCATCTTATTTTGATCTAATCAAAAATAAGATGGTTAGTATTTTTTGTTATTCATCTTAACAACATAATCAGGGTCATCAAAAGGTGTTTCAAAATGTAAATGAAGAGGCACATGCAGCGAGCATCCAAATATATTTTAATTAAAAAAATATTCACAGACAGTACGTCAATTAACTCAGTCATCGCCCTTTGGTATTTTATGGAAAAACTGCTTAGAAGCCTATGTGGGCCTGTAGCCTGAGTTGTGATGGCTTCACTTTGCAGTGGTATCAAGTTACATATATCTATGGTTTATATAATGGTATCTAAAATATACTAAGTTAAACCATAGATTTAAATTTAAATTTAAACTTTAGATCAGTGGTTTTCTAGTCCTGAATTTGGAACTTTTTGTTAGGTGAGTTGCTGACCAAGCAATTTATAAATCTTTATAAATATAAATATATATGAATTATCTTAGAGCTAAGTGTTACAAAACGGAAAATAGTATTTATTATTATAATATAATACTTATTATGTAACTATACTTGTGTAACTGCTTACAATATGCCTGAATGAACTAGGAGAACCTGTGTCTTAGACTGAAAAGAACTAACAATATTAACTTATAGGTAGGTAAATAAACAAAAATTCTGTAAACAAACAATTCTGTATAATATTAAATAAACAAATCTACAATATAAACGGTTAGGTATATGAAAGACAAACAAAGGTTAAAAGTTTTAAATATTACCTACTTAACTAATAACTCCTCAGTTTCTTCGTAAGATAGACAAGAAGGCATGTTGTAGAGTTATTTTACAATTAGTAAAATTCATTGCATAGATGCCTAGTTTACGATTAAGTCTTTTATACACGAAAGGCCCGAGGAATACAAAAAATCTAAAAATCGAAAGCATGTTTTAGTGGGATGCTATTAGAACGGATATCATTACGTCTATTGTCAATATTTTTAGCACAATAAGGAAGGAGTCTATGTTGTCTTAGAGCAAGGTTTAGTATAAATAACTGTCAAACTGTTAGCACTTTACAAGGATTTATATAATAGGTTACTAGGAAAGAGAAAAGGGCGGAAGGTGGCTACTGGCTACCTCTAGGATTGCTCTTTGAGATCTTTTTGCAGCTAATTTATAAAGGTTTTTGTTAAGTAGGAAGCCTACCGAGTTGTTCACGTAAAGACGGTATAATTCACACTGGATTATTAGACAGTTAGCAATGAATTATATGTGGCACAGCCTCGTCTACCTACTTAGGTTAAGGTAGGTAGGTACTAGGTAGGTACGTAGTACATACATACATAACACTTTTCCCTCTCTTAAGGAAAGAGAACAAGAAACCAAAACTAAATTTTACGATTACTTAAAAGTACTTTTTATAGTCTATTCCGACGAAAGCGTTCTAGCACCGGTGTGTGTGAGTCATTACCATCATCACCTTGTAAATCTAGCGGTAGCGGTAGCGGTGTACTGAACTCATGGCTACCACTCGCTGCAGAACAGTTCAAAGGGTCTGAGGTATCTCAGACTCTGGAGTCTGTGTACGACGTGGTGACTCTTCATTTGTAGTTTCTGCTGTCGTGGTGTCAGAATAGGTATCATCATGTTCTAAAGTGACATTAGCAGAAGAGTGCACTGGTGCTGGTGACACAACACTCATCTCGTTGCTACTCTCTGGTTGTACCTCTTCATGAAGTAAGAGAACCGAAGAGAACCAATGGCATGGCTGAAGTGACATCCACATCAGCCATGCCATTGGTAATTAAATCGTTACCTTTGTAAGAATGTAGCTGATTTCTATGTCTTATAATATTTTTAGTACATTCAGGCAATTTAATCTTGTACATAACTTTACCGACTTTGCTAGCAATGGTACCTTTAGACCAATTAAATTTGCTTTTATTTACAAACTGTTTGAACCATACTGTATCTCCAATCTCAAAACTACTTAGATTTTTTCCACCATAGTTCTTAACCTGTAAGCACTGTTTTCGATCGATTAAGTCCGATAACCCCAATGACAAGGGAGTAGTGACCCTACTGCTAACATTTTCCTTAGATATTAAATCTAAGCGCGTGCGAAGTTTTCGACCAAAAACCAACTGAGCTGGAGAAGTCTCAGTTGTGCTGTTGTTTGAATTCCGGTAATAAAAAAGAAACTTAGACAGACGATTTTGAAAATCATCTTTACCGCTAGAAATTAAAATGGAATTTATTTTTAATCATTTTCACGAATGATTCAGCTTGACCATTACTCATAGCGTGATACACAGGGGAAAATAGGTGAGATATGTCATTCACCTTACAAAAGTTACCAAAGTCCTGCGATGCAAACGAAGTTCCGTTATCAGTCACAACAATCTTCGGTGTACCAAACCTAGACGTGAAATCACTAAGCTTCGTTAAAACTGCCTTTGTCGTTATATTATTGTTCATCACATAGCACTCGACCCACTTCGAGTATGCATCCACTATTACTAGAAACATTTTGTTACACATAAGCCCTAGGAAATCCATGCGTGAGGCGGGTGTGGCCAGGGCGCGAGCGGCGCACGCGGCGGAGAAGGAAGTTTGTGCTGTGCTGTGAAGTTTGTGCTCAGTTACGGAACTGAGCACAAACTTCACATGCACCTACCAAGTTTTCCAAAACTGCGTCTATACCTGGAAACCAAAACCGTGCCCTCGCCTCGGCTTTCATTTTAACTATTCCAAAATGAGAGCTATGTAGTTCAATAAAAATTTCCCACGCAACTTTTCAGGAATAATGACTTTGTGACCCCGCAACAATATTCCATTTTCAAAAGAAATTTGCATTCGACATAAATAATATGGTTTTACCAATTTATCTGTAACTTTACGAGGCCATCCACTCTGAACAAACTTGCTAACCAAATGTAAAACCGAATCTTTTTCAGTCTCTATTTCTAACTGTCGTGCATTATATGCACTTCAAAAGATTGCATATCGTTGTAGTCGGTTTGCCGACACTTCTGGAACTCCACGGTTCTTTCCAAATATAATAGTCAAAGGCGTATGGTCTGTGCGTAGGATAAATGGTTCAGACCTACCATAAAGGTATTGGTGGTATTTCCTAACGCCAAAAATTATAGCTGTAGCTTCTTTTTGTATTTGCGAGTATTTTTTTTCTGCTGCAAGCAACGAGCGGGACGCATATGAAACCGGTTTCCTTGTCGTTGTGTCGTTACCTACCTATTTTTCTTCTTTACCAATGTCCGTTCTGTTCGATTAAAAATCATAATCTGTGTATCCACGGACAATCAAAGCGCATTTGGGTACAGATAGCTATCTCTCTTACTCTTGTGTTTTCCGTATCAGTCCATCGTTCATTAGTGAAACAAGTGAACATGATTGTAGTTTGTACTTTGTATATTTATCTGTATGCAACTGCGACTATTTTCAAACGCAATTTACTAGGAACGTAACATTTCTCTACTCTTGTAAAATCATTTTATTGCATGTTTTATTCATTAATCTTAGCGCAATTTTAATGAATAAATTGTGACTTCATATGACTAGTAGGTATTAAAGTTCTAGACAGTCATTTCGCGATGACGTTTAGAATAGACAAAATTAAACGACGATCGACAAAGGCTTCAGGAATCTTCGTCTGTCATTTCATGGAGTAACAAAGCTCTGTTAAGAAATTAGTAGTAGTAAACTAAGGCTTCATTAAAAATATTTGGTAAGTACTTATTCATAAAAAGGCATTTCGTGCCATTTATAAAATAAAACCGCGAAATTCTTTGAGAGAAATATTTAATTTAATATTCTCACAATAGTGAACTGAGTGCGAACCGTGAACTCGAGCGGCAACGAGCGGACTGCGGATCAAACTCACCCTGATGAAGATTCTCTAGATGAATCGAAACATTGTCGGTGCCTCCACCCACAAAATAATACGTGAGTAAAGCCCGTGTTTATCAAAATGTTCTCACAATAGCTTCACAATATATACCTATATGAAAATGTGTTATAAAAATAAATAAAATAGAGATGGGTTTCAGAAAAATAGTGACCTTTATGGAGTCAATACTAGGAACAGAAACAAATGATACATTCCTAGGTTTCGATTAGGAAAAGTAAATACCTAAGTCCTTTATGGGGAATGCGGTACGCTTCTATAATAAGTTTCCTGAAAATGCAACTAAACTACCTATCAAGTAATTTAAAACTTACATAAAGTGTAGTCTTTTGAAGAAAGCGTATTATAATATAAATGACTATATTACTGATAAGAATGCATGACCTCATGTTGCTCTGCCCTCAGACAGTTAACCGACACATTTGAAATATACTAACTCTCTTGTATTAGTTTTTAGTAGTTTATAAGATGGATCATGTAAAAAAGCGCTAGGACTAGTTTTTTAGACCGAGTTTCTTGCCGGTTCTTCTCGGACTCGGGTTAAGAGGAATTGGCACCTAAATTCACTTAGTTTATAAGACGATTCAAAGGAGCATTGTGAATGTATTGAATAAAATATCTTTCCACTTTAACTTGACTTGAAAGTAGTGGAAGAGTAAACTGGCTGTTTTTATATATTTTGTAAGTCACAGGCAATGAACAAATGTAACAATTTCGCAGATCATACAATAAGATGCTATACCTAGTTGTATAGTGTAATTTATTGTGATACGACCGAAAGCTGTTCTGTGCATAAACCCTGGAGCAAATTATACATGTTGTTTTTTAGATTACCTAAGCCTTATTTTATAAAGCAGGTAAGTAGGTAGAGTAGTAATCCTTTTTGTAAGTATATAACGCAACTATATAGTAGCGGTAGATGAAGGTGCACACAGCGTCGGCATCGTCGCCTGCGCCGGTTTTGTTCAATAGAAAAATAGACAATTCGGTCGCGTCGCGAAGCCCTATCTTCGCCAACCCGCTCGCACCCGACGCAAACTCAAAATCGTATCAGCGATAGCTGGGCTTCTAATCCTCAAAGCAATTCGATATATCGAAACGATAAAGTCGTTGAAATGTACGTCAAATTCAGCGAATTGACAGTTGTTTCGTTATCACATTAAAATTATTGTATCGTCTGTTATAGTGGATTACGACATCGATTGCCAATAGTAATGTCGGCAATCGTTCATATCGAGTCGAAATGATGTATTCAAGAGTAGCGTTTTGCACGATTATTGTCCTATTATATAGTTTCTCAATTTCAAGAGCAGGCCGTCTCGTAAATATCGCATCGGTCCCACTTCTCTTCTCGTATACCGTCTAGTCTACCACATAGTTCACAAACTGAATAAAATCGATAAGAGCAGATCAAAAATTCAAATATAACTTCAAATATAATCAAATCAAATATAACATGTAAATGTTATTGTGAATCTGATTTTGATAAATAAAGTTAAGGGTTTTTCTTTATTATAACTGACACCAAGGAGAAATTGTTACCTTAAAGCGACATAGCGACATAAGGAGACCATTAAATGACCCTGACTGCAGCTTAAAGCTAATTGCGAACTAATTACGGCAATACGTTGTTGGCCTTTTCATTACTGTTTACATTTTCGCCCTGGTACCCGTTTTAGCCGCTAAAGCGCCTATATAAATACATATATAAATATGAAATGTTATATGCATATTCAGTAGGTCTGAGAATCGGCTACTATCTATTTTTCAGTGTAAGTTACCATACTCCTGCGAAACGGCTTGACCAATTTTTATGAAATTTTATATGCATATTCAGTAGGTTTGAGAATCGGCTACTATCTATTTTTACATACCCCTAAGTAATAAGAGTTGTCCATCCATAACATTTTTTTTTAATTTTTTGGACAATTTTTTATTTTTTTATTTTTTTATAATGTGACATTAAAAAATACACACAACCCTAAATTTTCACCCTTTTATCACCAACCCCTTTTTTTAATAGTTGTTTTAGTAATTTTTCATCCCGCTCGATAACTGATCAATTATCACTTGGTAAGTTATCTCCCCCAGGCGTCTACCGGTGTCACTTCTCGCCCAGTAAACAGAACGGAGTAGGGATGAGACCGAAGCCGGTCTCCTGTTTCTCTCACACACCCTTCTCTCACACCCTCCACAGTTTTCCGCCATTATTATTATTTTCTTTCAACTACGTAGTAATGTTATCATTATTCACTACAAAACTGATCACAAAGGACGTATTTTTTGCTTAGAACCAAAACAGTGCAGTAATGTTATATGAAATCTCATTATTGCACTGTTTTTTACTTTTTTATTTAGATATTAATTTACCACAGAGGTTTGATATCTCCCATTAAGTTTAATATAAAATGTTTGCATTAGATCAAAGAGATACTAGCTGATAATAAATATCGGCTGAATAAAACCGACTTGGTGGAAAAAAAAAACAAATGGCGCGCATTTTGTACCATTGTAAAACTTTGATTCTTTCTAAATTTAGTTTGAGTAGGCATATTTTATCACAGGTGTAGATTTTTTTTTTCACCACTTCTAATAATATATTTGCGATATAATTTCGCTTTCGTAAGTATGTGTGTACAATCAAAGATCAAAGATAAATACATTATAACTATAATGTTTTTCATCATTAGGTAATTCAAATAATTCTTTTTATGTGTGTTTTGTTCTATATATATAAAAATCAATGCCACTTTTAGTTGTAATTTTATAACTCAAGAACGGGCTCACCTATCCAAACCAAATGTTCAATCCATCCTTCCAAAAATGTTTAGGCTTTGTTTGGACTATTTAGTAGATGGTCTAAGTGAAGTTTGCACAAAATCGGTCGAGCGGTTCTTCATTTATCACATTTTTTGTAACAAAGTAGTAATCATATTACATAAATGAATAAAATAGAGACAAGTACCTTATTTAGAAAAGCTTCTTTTTTAGTCCCAATCACATTTTATGACGAAGTCGGGCTGATTATTTAAATATAGGTACCTACTAATTATTAATAATCAATTTTAAGGAGAAAGAGAAAGTTTCCAGTTTCACAAAAAGCTAATATTAGGTAATTATGAAAAAGTGGGTAAAATATTCCATTATTCTGTGGCAACACTTACAAAACGATCGCATCATTATGTTCAAACAATTACAATTCAATGAAAAATATATTTAAAAAAAGTTGGGTAAAATATTCCGAGTGGCAACACTTACAAAAGGAACGCATGAATTTCAATGACAATTACAACATGCACATTAAATTCAATATTTTAATAAAATGAATTGGAAATGTACTACTTACAGATGAAACGTGATCCAATGCGATTTCTTCGCAGCTAAGCTATCGAGCCACTCCAATTTGGAGTTGTTGTGCTTGTGATCGCGTCACTTTCAAGCGCGTTGATGGTTTCTGGTTTGTTTCTGATATGCTAGGCGCTTGTGCGAGCTGAAATGCACTTTGTTGCATGGTGCATGAGTCGCTATTTATAAAAACTAGTGGTCGCCCACTGGTCGAAATTCGAACATAATTAATTAATAATTTGTATATTTTATGCATAATTTTAGAAAAATATTAGCATTCTGCACTCCTTCTCTATACTTATAAACTATAAGTGTGCGAAATTTCATACTCCTCCGTCCGCGTAATTTTCGTAAAGAGGGGTACCTATTAATATATACCTAGATGTTTTCGTAGGACACCATGTTTTGTACTAGGTACTTATATTTACTCTGTAAATATTATCGAAGTTATACGTAACAGGAATGTCTCTATGCGAAAAAAACGAGCTGACAGATTATTGTAACCAATGAGGTTTTACCAAGGACATACTACTAACTAGACTGTACACTATGGCGCAAAAACCGGTCCGCGCGAAAGGGTTTCCGTTGGTAATGTGTCCCTTTCTAATTTTGACATAGGACAAATTGCTTGTGAAAACGATTGTGTATCTTGATAATTATATTGATGCTACCTAACTACTACCTACACCCACCTAGTTTATTTTAAGTAAAAATGATTTAATTAAAACTGTGTATTTTTGGAATCTACATCACTTACCACCTTAGGAAATATTGACGGAACAGCATCAGGTTTCAGCAATTTTCTTGTATAACCAGGAATAAAGTCGTCACATTTAAAATGCGCACTGCAAACAACAGACGATTTTAATATTTTTCCAGGCACTGCATTTTCCCATTTCAATTTCTGGTTTTCATTCTTTGGAAATCTACAATACAAGAAATATAATTAATAACAACAAATGTCATCGGTGCAAAAACGAAGGCCACGATAACAAAAAAATTTTAATAAAAAAAAACGTGTCACGGGGCACGCGTTTGGAACGAAGTCCCATTATATTTTTTTTCATTTATTTTCATATATACATATATTTATATATTGTTATATATTTGAGTATACACACACATGTATATATGTGGAGATTGGTTATCTGTCTCCTTCTTACGCTTTTTAGTTACGTATTACATTTTTTCTCGGCTAGGTCCCCTCCCAAAGCCCCCGATAAGGAACTTCGATATTGCCTTTTGTACAGTCTGACAGTGACCGGTGATACGTGTCAGTACGTATCTACCTACCTGCTAGAAACTACAAGATTCTAAAAAAATCTTTGTCAACAAAATTCATGGTTACCCTAAAGAATATGATTGTAAGTTTTACTAGTTTTGCTTACCCATGGAAAGAAAAGCGGCTACCGGGATAAGATTCATATTTGCAACCTTTTACACAGCACGAATTCACCATTTTTCATTAAAAACAAACAGGTTTATTATGAAAATTTACACAATCGCAGACTGAAAGCACGAGAATCAACCAAACAACCAAGTGAGCATACCGCCATCTTACACTCAGTATTACCAGGTCCAACATTAAGTACCTACTACTCTTACTCTGTTTTATTTAAATATTTTTTAAATACACCGAATTCACCAAATTGATTATTAATTATAGGTACTGTAGAAATATATTCATAGTTTAAAAATCGTTCGTTTTGGTATATCGTTTAGAAGAAAAAAATAAAATTTCTACCATTTCTACCAAACCCAATGATTAGTTGAGATGGCAAGATATCAGACAAGGACACACTACCAGCGGGTGCCTTCTCGCCAGGGACCGTTTCTGGCTGGTTATCGCTTAAAAGGAAAAGGCTACCTTAGATATGTGAAAATAGATCTCATATTAGCTAAAAAAAAAATTTGGTACTCTGTATAAGTAATAGTATTAAGGTCTTTGGGTTTTACTAATAGAGACGTTATACTTATTAAAAAGCAATAAAACATGAAGATATTTTACTATAGCTACCTTCATAGGACCTATGGAACTTTATTTCCATCGCTGAGTAGGTTAAAAGATCACAGAGATGTATAGGACCCCGTTGTCAGAAAAAGGTAAACACACTTTTCACACCTTACATGCGCGGCCAGCCGGCTGACGGCAAATGACAGCCTAGGTTCTCTCTATCACTCTTCACTCTACTAAATACAACGCTGTCTTGCTTTACGTATTTTCTATATCATGCGTGTACGACCTAACGCACACATTTACAATGGTACAATGAACTTTAGTAATAGATATTTTATATACAAATTAGCCTAGCTTGGATTGCCTTACGCTGCAATTATTATTGATCATTGGTGGAAACAATAAAGCAGTTGTACTATTACACTCATCGGGTTCGGTCGTTTAACTCTCTTCGGAGTCACCACCCCTCAGCTAGCTTCCCTTAGCAGTTTAACCACAGCTTAACGTATTGTAGGGGTTCATAACCCTTACATTTGGTCCTTCGAGCTTACGTAAGCGGGATCTTACGGGAGTGTAAATTCCTTCGGTTCTGCTTGCGTTGACCCAGTGAACTGTGACGAAATCGGTTCACGTGTCTCTACCCCGTGTGCGATATATCGTTCGGGACTCAGCAAACTACTTACAATAGCGCGCGAGTGGATCAGGAGATTCGCTCATCAGCTTTCGTGGGTCAAGGGACTCACAGCAGCAGCAGCAGTTCTTTTCGTGAGTCGAGAGACTCTAGCAGCAGCAGCAGCAGCATTCAAGTAAGATCGTTTATATTTTACTTGCTCAACTTACTATCATAACGAATTTCGAAGCGATATTCAACCGCCAAGCAGAAATCGTAACCGAGCTTCAGCGCATCGGCACTAACTTTGACAAGGATTCAGCTCATCGAAAGACCTCGGAGTATCTGAAGTTAAGGTTAAACGCTTTAGATAACCTCTGGGGAGAGTTCAAGAATACACTTACAACTTTGCCGAATAAATCTCAAAGGTATTTTCAGGAATCAATTTACGATCGTATGAATAAGCATTATAGTGAAACTAGAGCGAAAATAGCAGCTTATGAGCCTTACAAGGTGGAAAAACCTTCAGGGTCGGGTACAGGTATGGGTATAGGTACTTATACCGAGACTGGTTTTACCAATAAAGTGGACGAACTTTTGTCCTTGCAAAGAACTAACTTTCGAGCATTCAAGCAACTAATATCGAGCATTAAGGTGAACGATATTAGCGAGAAGTGGGAGCTAGAAAACGAGCTGCGCAGCATCCAAACTAGATGGAACGCTATTGACAACCTTCATCTTGAAATAGATAATATTCTTGAAGGTGAAGACGAGGTTTACCAAGATGAATTTATCAGACAGGAAGCTTCATTCAAGATGACTAAGAAGGCGTTAAACCATAAATTATCAGCTACATCTCATTTTCAACAATCTACTCCTCTACTTGAAATACCTACTTTTACAGGCAAATATACTTACTGGCCTACATTTTTCGATTTATTCTCAGAGTCGATACATAACAATAATTTTCTATCTAAAGCTCAAAAAATGCAACATCTCAAAGGTAAAGTAAAGGGAGAAGCGGAGCGCCTAATACAGCACTTAAATATCTCAGCAGAAAACTACGAAGTTGCTTGGGAGATATTGACACATCGCTACAATAACCCACAAGTTTTATTTACCACTCTAATTGAAAAATTCCTGAATCAGCCCAGCATCAGCAAACAAACATCATACGAGCTCAAACGTATCTTTGACACCACTACCGAATGTATTCACGCCATTCATAACTTAGGTGTAGATACTAAAGCTAGACAGCGGAACTTACTACTCTTACAAGGAAGCACGGAAGTTTCCTAGAGAGTTACCAACTCTTAACGAGCTTATGACCTTTCTCGAATGTAAGTTTGTTGCGCTCGAACCTACTCATAAGAGAGAGAAAGATCATCATTCAACTATAACTAAGCCAGCTCCAGTCTATCAAGCTAAGACAAACTATTATACCAATAGATATTTATCTAGATATCAAGCCGCTTCTACAAGTATATCCACGTGTAAATGCCCTCTTTGTAATTTTGAGGACGAGCTATACCGATGTCAACAGTTCATTAACATGTCACCGGATAAGAAATTGAAGACAATTACGAAACTTCAGCTATGTAAAAATTGTTTATTTAAACACTCAAGCAATAAATGTTGCTCAATTAAAAGGTGCAAAGTATGCAATGAAGACCATCATACAAAGTTGCATGACGCATGCGCCGGGTCACTGCAATCTAGATCAGTGCCCACTGCTGAGCAAAAATCGCCTCTACTAACATCGTCAACTTCAACTAAACCGCTCAGCTACAAGCCACACACAGCAAGTCACGTGTCTGCTGATGATGAAGAAGTTTTATTAGCCACTGTTTTATTAAAAATTAAAGCATACGACGGACGGTAACTACGTCACACTACGAGCATTGCTCGACCAGGGCTCTCAGATAACATAAATATCTGAAAATGCCGTACAGCTATTAGGGCTGCCACGCCAGAAATGTAACGCTTCAGTATCTGGCGTAGGTATAGTTCATAAACAAAGCAAACAGCTTATTACTCTTCAGTGCAAATCTATCTACGATGACTACGTGTTTAATACGGAAGCATGCATCATCCCACGAGTCATTAGCGACCTTCCCAACAGTTCATTTTCTAAGCGATCCTGGCCTCATATCCAACACATGAACCTCGCAGACCCAGAGTATAAGGTGTCGAAACCAATCGACATTTTGCTAGATGCTTGCGTATACTCAGATATAATCATGAGACCAAGGTTCGCTCCACGCACTAATAGCTCAACAAACAAAGTTAGGCTGGATTCTGTCGGGAAACGTCAAAACGTTTAGCTGCAGTATTGTTGTCAACAACTTGGACGAAATAGCGAAATACTGGGAGATGGAGGAAATACCTAACACATCGTCTGACCTCACTCAAGAGGAACAATATTGCGAAGAGCATTATATATCTAATACTAAGCGACTTGAAGACGGTAGGTATGAGGTAGCCCTACCAATGAAGCGAAACTACGAAGAAAAGCTAGGAACCTCTAAATCAAAAGCGACAGCGCAATTCATGCAGCTAGAAAGCAAAATGACAAAAAATGAAGTGTATTCAAATAGCTATAAACAGTTCATCAACGAATACCAACAACTTGGTCATATGCGCTTAGCAAACCCGGGTGATCACACCACATGCCTCATCACGGAGTATTAAAGCCCGAATCGAATACTTCCAAACTGCGTGTAGTGTTTAACGCTTCTTCTAAAACAAGCTCCGGTCTTAGCCTTAATGACGACATGGAATGTGGCCCGAATTTGCAGCATGATCTACCAACCTTGATTTTAAACTGGAGGCAATACAAATACATCATCGTTGCCGATATAGAAAATTTTTTCGCTGATTATAATTAGAGAAAAAGATCATCATCTACAGGGTATTATCTGGAGAGACTCTCCGTCCGAGCCGCTCCAGGAATACTTACTAACAACCGTCACGTACGGAACTAAAGTTGCTCCTTACTTGGCGATGCGCACTTTGCGTCAGCTAGCTAAAGACGAAGCCTCAAAATACCCCCTAGCAGCAGTAGCATTAGAAAAGCATTTTTTTATGGATGATTTATTAAGTGGTCAAAACACTATCGAAAATACTCAGGAACTACAACATCAGCTAATAGAAATACTCAAAGGCGCTGAGATGAATCTACGAAATACAATGATGTAGAGCTTCTAAAAAACTTGGCCTCAGATCAGCTCGATAAGCCCTTCGAATTTAAATGTCACGAGTCACGAAACACGCTAGGGCTGAGGTGGATACCCTGGTCTGACTCATTTGTGTTTACAAATAAAATAGAGCACGCTGAGAGATGTAACACGAAACGCCAGCTACTTTCAGAAATATCAAAGATATTTGATCCGTTGGGATGGCTCTCACCATTGACTATTCGAGCTAAAATAATATTTCAAACCAAATGGTCTTCTTGTATAGGATGGAATGATCCAATCCCGGAAGAAACCCAAAACTAATGGGTACAGCTACGAAATGATCTTCAAAATGTGAATTTGATATCCCTAGGTATTAAGGTGATACACAGAAAGCATTTCAATTACACGGCTATAGAGACGCATCAGAAAAGGCTTATGCCTGCGCCGTGTATTTAGTAGCGCACGATGATAAAGGCGAGTGTACAATACGACTCGTCGCAGCGAAAACTAAGCTGGCGCCATTGAAGAAAAAGATCTCACTGCCGCGCCTAGAATTGTGCGCCGCTTTACTACTAGCTCAACTTATGCAAGTCATAAAAGCTTCTCTTACAAATAACGATTTTGATGTTTACGCATGGACCGACTCCACTGTAGTACTAGGTTGGCTTCATGGTGATCTATCGCGCTGGAAACAGTTCGTCGTGAATCGAGTTCAACAGATAAATGAAATCATACCGGCATCGAACTGGAACCATGTCCGTTCTGAGGACAACGCCGCTGACTGTGCCACTAGAGGATTAACTGTAGCTAAACTACAGAGCAACCCGCTTTGGTGGAATGGCCCAGAATGGTTAACTAACTTTAAGCCCAGTAACATTAAAAACAAAACTTACGAGACACCGACACTTGAAACGAAAAGGGTTAGTGTAAACTCAGCCTTACATCAACCAAGCATGTCATTCATAGATGAATTATTAATAAACAATAGCTCAATCACACGTACCGCAAAGGTAGCGTAGAGTGGGTATCACGTTTCAGTGCAGCGTTAGGTCACAAACGTACCGAGTATGACACTGTTTTATCGACTGTAGAAATAAACAAAGCTTATGAACTAATAACCAAGTATGTGCAAGCTATCGATTCTGGAACGGAGTTGGAAAACATTAAAGTTAAAGGTCACTTTCGGTCCAAAAATCAACTAGAGAACCTGAGACGCATGTAATAGATTAATATGAAAAATCGTGGGAAAACGCAAGTGAAAACTATGTCTTAAAATAGTTTTCTGAATAAAGATACCTATTTCGTTGTTATTTTTCACATATGTAATAAAATCATTAGCATACCTATAATATTATTTACTCTAAGCTTCGATAATTATTTATTGTTACCTAAATACTTATTTTTGTAACACATATATATGTTATTACATTACTTTTACAATTGTTAATAATTTATGATTATCATTGTTTTGTCTTGAAAACATATTTTAGAATATAAGAAGCCAAATACATTTTTGTTTCGAGGAGACGGTAGAAGTAGATTTTCTGTTTTCGTAGCTTATAAATAAGATTGTAAAGCTGGGGAACAGCCTCTTTTTGATCAGCAGCCGAACCAGACAGAACTAAAAGCTAAGTACTTACCTATTTACTGTTCATACTTAAATTAAATGTTGTGTAATATTAACCTTACAAGTTTAATGTGTTTCTACTTGTTCATAACATGTGTTATAATAATATAAACCAGGTTGTGTACAATATATTGGAAGTATTCCTTTGTTGAGCTGTGTTTCTTTTCTTTACTCTCCACAATAGCTACCTACCCTATTAGGATTTCTAGTAACTTTTTAATGAAAATAGATACCTAGGTAGTTCAAATTAGGGTATATTTCTGGCTTTCATAACTTTTAGAATCAGTAGAACCCGTTGAATCTAACACATGCAAACATCACTCATAGCCACCGTAACTGACATCAGTCTCGGGCGCATCGATCCAAACCTCATAACAAGCGAGCAATTAGAAGAACAAATTAACTTTTTATATCTGCCCTAGATACAGGGATACAGGGTACAGGGGTACAGGGATACAGGGTCTAGATACAGAGAGATGTAAAGGTACCTCGAGAGACGGGAAATATAAGAGACGTATACAGGCAAATAACATTATTCGCAAATATTTTTAAGAATTACCTTATTAGATTACCGGATCCGATTATCAGATTATAATTACCTTATTGAGATTAAAGTTCCACTTGTTAGCAACGAAGTTTACGAGCTTGACAATATAATTAGTATCCCACGAAATAAAGATGGAAACTCCTACCTTTCTGTACCTACCTACCCATATCTAGCATTCAACTTACGAAGAGACGCAGTTATATTCCTAACAGATTATGATCTACAAGCATGTCTTCATGTATCCGAACAAAAAATACTGTGCACATCAGACAAACCTACCTACGACCTGGATTTGCAACATTCGCCGTGTGTTAACTGATGGGTCAAATTACACCGACAAAACTCTTGGTTATATTCTTGTTGTAATCAATGCAATGTTCGCACCTTTTGCACACACGATGTAACTATGACTACTTTATTGGGTACCGGCATTCTTGACATAGGTCAAGGTTGCACCCTTAAAGGCGATCTATTTACCATTCACTCTCATAACAACTTCTTACGAAAGCAAGCTATTCAGCCTTCTATCGAAGCCCCAGAGGTATCTATTTTGAATAACGTCAAAACTTCTGCAGCCAGCCTTAATGACTTTACTACGGAAAACCACGAGCAAACATATCGTCAGGTAATGGACGAGATCAATAATCTGAAACAGCAGTCAGCCGTTGATCTCAGCATTCACGACGTACATCAATTCTCCATTATTTACGGCATGCTAGCCGTACTGGTGGTGATAGGAATTGTAGCAGCATGTCTTCGAGCAAGGAGACATCGTATGTGGAGAGCCAGTTCTCCCGGGGGAGAGGCCCCGGTGAGCGCTACAGCCCTCGCCCGCCCACGCGTAGCAAGTCAGTGTTGCGAATTACGTGAATGAGTGAGCATGGTCAATTTAAGTGTAAATAGAGGTAATACGCCTCCTAAACCCCCACGTTCAGTGTCGATCCCAATACCCTGTGAATCGTACAGTGAAATATTTGAGCCTACCGGGGGCAATTAGCTTTTCCAAAAACGATTGAGATAAGATGATACATACTTACAGTGAAATTTATTGAAAATGGACATGGACATTTATTTTCGACGGTTTCGACTAGAAAAAGTTAATAAGTGATTTATGGGGAACACGGTACGCTTCTATAATAAGCTTCCTGAAAATGCTACTAAACTACCTATTAAGAAATTTAAAGCATACATTAAAGGTAGTCTTCTGAAGAAAGCTTAATAAAATATAGATGACTATATTATTGATAAGAATGCATGGCCTCATGTCGCTCTGCCGTCAGACAGTTAACCGACACACTTGAAATGTATAAACTCTCTTGTATTAGTATTTCGTAGTTAAGGTAGTTATAAGATGGATCATTATAAAAAAGCGCTAGGACCAATACGAGTTTCTTGCCAATTCTTCTCGAGCTTGGGTTAGGATGAATTGGCACCTAAATTCACCTAGTATGTAAGACGTTTCATACTAGGTGAATTTAGGTGCCAATTCATCCTAACTGTCATCTTATAGTGATCCTTGTGATTGTATTGAATAAATCATCTTTTGACTTTGACTTTGACTTTACTTTAAGATAAATAAATTTACTCATTTTACTCTTCAAGCATCTATTGTTTCTACATAACTATTTGGTTAATTATAATTGTTATTAATTTAGATTCGATAATAAAAGCTGCCTTTTCTCTTTTTTTTGAGTTGGCAAGATGTACGAGCTAACGCACACATTTACAATGGTACAATGAACTTTAGTACTAGATATATTATGTATGTTCAAATTAGCCTAGCTTGCATTGCCTTACGCTGCAAATATTATCGATCATTGGTGGAAACAATAAAGCACTTGTACTATTACACTCATCGGGTTTGGTCGTTTAACTCTCTTCGGAGTCACCACCCCTCAGCTAGCTTCCCTTTGCAGTTTAACCACAGCTTAACGTATTGTAGGGGTTCATAACCCTTACATGCGAGACATTATTTTGTGCACATTCCTGTTCTAGTCTTTGAATAATTATATACCTATATGTCTAGAATGAGCGTTACGCTGCGACCGTAACAAAAACAACAGGCCAGATTCGAAGCGCTACGTAACTGCTTGCTTACGTCACAGCTAAGCTAAGGAGTCTTGAGTGATACCAGCTCATTATTATTTCCCACAAATTTAGGGAAAAATTACGTGGTACCCGTAACACAAGCTCTGCTTACTTTGGGGCCAGATGATGCTGTGTGAAATGTCTGAGATTATTTATTTATTGATTTATTTATTATTATCTATTCCTAATGAGTTACACACGATGTAGATGCATGCACCTCCCTCCCGCCCGCAAGTTTCTCTAAACTATTTTGTTAGCGCCGAAGTCCTAATTAGAGTACACTTTTAAATTACTGTACTGACAACTTAATGTGCCTTTCGAAGCATGGAAGCGCTCAAATGAAAATACCACTGCGTAGTTACTGACCGCTCACAGCGTTGCTTAATTTAAGATTTGTTAGAAACAAAATAGCTTTATTTACCAAGAGTGCTTCACGATCTTACTAATGGCTGATATTGGCTGGGGGGGTCTTGACAAATATCACGTAATTATTTTTCTCGCAGAAAAATCATTTGCACCATTTTTAATTCGCCTACCGATTCAACCAGTGCACGCCTTCGTGAGCATGCCGTACGACCTCTATTGCCCAAATTTACGTGATGATATGGACAGGCATGCTGCAGTACATCCGGTATCTATTTTGCATCCATCTCAAAAGTCACAGAACATCGACGTGCGACCCATCGCGCGGTTCATAATTTTATGATTGTGATTTTAGATTACCTACGGTAATGTTCACAAATACTACTCTTTGCTAGTCTTCAATAAAAGTAATAGAACAAGTTTTTTTTTTCTCAATAATCCAACACGTTTACAGTCCAAATAGAAGTTTTGAAGAATCTCGCTTGAGATTAGGGGAGGGGGGAGGGAGTTGAGGAAAATCTTACGATATCTCACCAAGGGGGGACGGGGAGTCGAAAAATTCTTAAAAATGCCTCACGTAATTAATAATGCGAAAAGACTTTTTCTCCAACCTAATATAAAAGTATAATTAATATCAATATTAAATGACACAACTGCACTAGCTCTTAGACAACTGAAATAAATAAACTAATGACTCTGTGAGCTGTAGATCTCGCAATCATTTTTCGAAATTACTGAAATATAACTTTTTTTACGTTTTCAACCCCCATATCTCCGCCATTTTGAAAAATTTCCAAAAATTATAAAACCTGCTCATAAAATTTGACGAGAATCGGTTGAGAAATGCGACCTGTAGAGGAGAACATCCGGACAGCCGGATTTTTGCCTGAGTTATAACGGAGACACTCGCTCGCTCGGACAATTAATGTACATGGAGTGAGTGTGTTTATGCAATGTTTGTTTATAGAAGCATACCGGCATCCGGCCTCACGCCTGCAAGATCTGCCACAAACGGTTTTTGCAGAAGTTCTCTATGGACATACACTACAGAAGAGTGCATCTCAAGGAACCCTACCCAAAAAGGTACCTACCTACAACAATTTGTTGTAGAATGCGTCATACCTCAGACGTCATTGGTTCGTTTGACTCAAGTTGTGACGGAAAACATCGCGGGAAAGCCGGTGTGACCTCGTTGATAATAGACTTAATTAAACCTAATATTTGAAGGTTGAAGTACTTGATTGTAAGATTGTATGCCTAAAATGTTGCTAGTGTTAAAAATAAATAATACCTACTTTATAAATATTGCTGGCCAATGCACACAACATCATCAAGCCCCAAATTAATCATACCTTGTATTATTGTGACTAGGTCACTGATAGAATACTTATATATTTTTAAATACATATACTGATGATATTTTATAACACCCAGACACGGAACAAACACCTGTGTTCTTCACACAAATGTTTATCCTGGGAGGGAATCGAACTCTCAACCTACAGCGCAGAAGGCAGAAACAATATTTATTATTTACTAGCTGCTGCCTGCGGCTTCGCGCGCATGTTACAGCCAGAAATTGTATGCTTCTAGTTCTGAAATGTGCCTTTCGAAGCACGGAAGCGCTCAAATGATAATACCACTGCAGTTTCTGACCGCGTTGCTTAATTTCAGTTTTGTTAGAAACAGAATAGCTTTACCAAGAGTGCTTCACGATCTTACTAATGGCTGATATTTGTTGTTTCAGAAACAGAAAGAAAAATGCAGATGAAGTCCCGCTTTTCGAGAAGATGAAATGGTCTTGATTGAACAATTATATGAAAGCAGAAGATTCTTTTCGCGATTCGGAGTATTTGTAAAGTTGATATGGAAGACACCGAGAGCGGTATTAGCGCACATTAATACATTCCGTACCCAGTAAAGTTAGATAAATGTTAGATAAACGTCAAAACAGGTATTAAAAAGCTGCGACTGACAGACACTCGTTTATTGGTTACTCAAGTACACACGTACAATTAGAAGAATACTGGAGAAGTAAAAATTGAGAAGACAAAGCATGTCATGTATTAAGAGTCTCGACGAAGGACCTTTTCAGATTAGCGTTTTTTACGCGTATAAACTCGTTTTTGGAAGTGCGTGTTATCTGCGTATATACCATTGACGAGTTTATAAACTCGTATAAGAGCGAGCCGCGAGAAAGTTTATTCGTCGAAATCCATATTCCTGAGCTACTGGTTCGAGCTAACGCGCCGGAATAAGCACGAGTACACGCGTTTGCGGTTGTGTCGTGATACGCGTAAAAACGCTAGTCTGAAACTGCCCGTAGCTTGGCTTGTCACTGGGAGATAGTATTATTAATAATATAAATATTGATGCACAATTCACACACAACCACCTAGCCTCAAACTGAGTATTTATTCAACGGTAATTGTATTTACATATTTTATTTATTGTATTATTTTGAAATAAACTATTTTAAGTAAGACTGAAGTATTTGGAAATGTACCTAAAGTACCTACTTTTTTATTTCAACCTTAATTACTAAAACTAAATTATTTGGCCACACTGTCACGTTTGAATACTTAAAAACTACTTATTAATAACATCAAATGTGTGCGAAAACAGACGTTTTAATTAAATGGAATGGAATAAGACGGAGTGACATGTTTACCCTTTGTAATAAATTTCTTGCCCAAGATGTTAATTTCAAAAATTTCTAAGCTCGTCATTTCAACAGGGCATGCAGCGCTATTCATGATAAACGTACATGATAAACGTAGACGCAATAGAAGCGAGCTCGATTCCCAACGCAAATATTATAAATTGCTTTTTTAATTTTAGTTCTTGGTATTTTTAGCATTGAGATCAGAACTTAGGACTATGTTCTTTCTCGTGTGGCTGCTAATTCATGACATAACTTTGTAAATTAATCAACGCACACGAGATAGACACAGCATCATCCAACACTCTCATCAACTCGGCACTTATCATGGAACGGTCCTTAACCAGTGTAAATTCTCTTACTCGTCGCACAACTCTATCAATATCGAACAAAGTGACAGTTGGTCCCCTTTCTTGGTCTATATTTCTTTGCTCTTTTTCTGCTTCATTCGATGTTGAAGCTTTATGCATTTCAGTATCATTCAGAGTACTTTTGATTGGCTCTACTTTTGCTTGAGGCTTTAGAAGCTTCAGTCCCTTCTTTTTCAGTATCTCTTCCACATCTTTAAACCCATTGGCAATGATAGAAGAACCAGGTTTGAATCGCTCCAGATAATTGGTGTTTTCGAGCACTGCTTCATTGCTTTGCCTTCCTCCGTATCCTGGTGAGACGTAGTTAATGTATCCATCTGTATTGCAGCTTATAATATATTTCACGGTGTTTCCTTGTTGAGTCTGAGTGAGTGCTTGGCTCTTGGGTGATACAGGCTGCACATTCAGCTCTAAGGATTCAATAACAGTAGTGCTGTGGTACCTTCGATGAGGTGAGGATAGGTTTATTTGTGTATCCTCATTGTCACTATTTACAAAAGATTGTAAAGCCTTTGATATGATCGGTAGGTTTTTGACAAAGATTTTCTTTGCATCATTGGGGTTCATACCAAATTGATCAGCCAGTTCTTCGAAGTGTGTATCTAGTTTGACTTTCTTGAGGCATAGGAGTATATGCGTGGTTAGTATTTGGGTTTGCTCGTGTAGGATATTGATGAGATGGTAGGAGCTATGTGGTACTCCGATGTAGAGTTGGGGGTTAGCGCGTATTCTGGACAGGGTGATCTTCAATGCTTGTTCGTTGAGGATTCTCAGCTCGGCTTCGCTGTTTTTGTTTCCAGTGGCATCGGTTTTTTCATCTTTGGAAGCTATCAGGTCTGCGATGACAGGATCTGCAACACAGAAATGAATATCTAAAAATATGATAATCACAACAAAATACGTCTAAGTAGGTAGGTACCCTTTTATCATCTATAAGTAACCACAAAAATGAGGTTAAAAGACCTACCCTGATACTTAGGGACGCCGACTTTTTTCCAATTAAGTAAATTTTTTGGCAGTACCTACACCTACATACTGTTAATGTAGGTACCACACGTGCGTAGCCGCGGGTGGAAGCCAGAAGAGTTTTTATAAATGAACATGAAATTGTTACCTTCAGAACTTGCTATGCTCGTATCTAGTACTTGGAGACTTGTCGGCGGCGATGGCAGGCTTCCCTCGCTGTCGTCGCTGTCAGCTTGGTATTCTTTGGCCTGAATAAACAAACAACAAATACCTAGGTATATAAATAATAGCAAGCCACGCGCCGTCCGCTCTTTAGGTACGAAGCTATAGGTAAATTGCTGGGCCCACCTTGGTGAGCAAATTGGTCGAGAAGTGTCGCGGCAGACGAGATGGACGCGAGAGAGAAACAATATGTAAGTATATATAGGTAAAGTTTTTTTGTAATGTAATTTTTTAATCATGTTATTTCTATATCTACTATAATAATACTAACTACAAGTATTTACTAAAAATGTAAAGAATCAAGGTTGAAATCAAAAACTATTTTTATTGATATTTTTAAATGCACCATAGTTGGAAAATAAATGTATAATTTGAATAATTTTGCATGCATATTGTTATGAATAACGCATATTGTACTTTCTAAAGAAAAGCAAGAAATAAAAGGCTTTTTTTTTTATTATTATTTTTTTATATAGGTAATGTTAGGCGAGGCGCTTGTGCGAGTTGAAATTTATAAAATTAGTGGTGGCCCACTGGTCGAAATTCGACCATAATTAATTAATAATTTATGTATTTTTCTTGCATAATTTAAAAAAAATATTAGCATTCTGCACTCCTTCACTATATTAACTAGGTACCTACTTATAATTTATGTGCGAAATTTCATACTCCGTGCGCGCAATTTTCGTAAATAGGGTTAAGTAGATACGTATAAAATTGTTGCTTCACGTAGGTATTAATATACCTAGATCACAGACAACTCAACTTAAAGATATCGCTTTCATGAATTTTAGTACGAAAACAAAATCGCCAATACATGGCGGAGTGCGCCTCGTTCCTAGTGGTCCGTTCAAGGCACAGACAACTCAACCTAAAGACATCGCTTTCATGATTTTTAGTACGAAAACAAAATCGCCAATACATGGCGGAGTGCACCTCGTTCTTATTGGTCCGTTCAAGGTCATGTCGAAGTTGACAACTTCAATGGCCGCTCACTAGTGATGGACGAGACTCATTTACGATTACTGAGGTTACGATAATAACAGAATAATAAAAAACATGTTAATTGTTATATGCTTTTTTTTAATATAATTATATTACAATAAACGTAAAACTCTACTTAGTAAAATATCGACTATTGACCCTTAAAATGTATTAGTTTTGTATAAATTCTTATTGATTTTGTTTCTGTTTTTTTTGTTAAATAAGCCAGTCGTATATCGATATACTTATCAATCACGCATTTTATTAAATCAATTAAATGATTCACGATTTCAAAATCAAACTGATGCTGCAGTAAGTCGGGAAATAGTTCTTCGTTTGCTAAAGAACTCAATGTTTTTGCAGAAAAATACATTGGACGGCATCTTGGCTTAATTTTTTTTAAATCATTCATGCGAAAAATAACTTCACACCTACGGCATATTTTTATCACAGAATCAGATGGATATATTAGACCTCCTCTGTCTCTCGCATATATGAGTGAATTTTTCTTTTCTGGTAAAGAAATTAATGCTGTTATGCACTTATTACATTTTATTTTCTTTAATAATGAATTAGCAACAGATCCGGCAATATATTCAATTATATTTTCTGAAAAGAGAGACAAAGTGATATGCTGTAACGCTTGAATAAAGTTTTCATCGGTTTCCGATTGTGAGTCTTCATCAGTGGTTTCAGTCCTTGTAGTTGATATATTTATTCTATCAATAGCTGATGAACAATTTAAAATCGAAATGTTTTCCAGCGGTATACAATTTCCAGATGCAGAAGGTCGGATTTCCATATGTATCAATATTTTTTTATATATAGCTTCAAACAGCCTTGGCGTAGGGTTATTGTTTGCACCACCACTTGATCTTATATTACAAAAAAGTAATTCTATGTGGTCTTGACTTATCTTATGTAAAGGTAAGTAGTGTAATGGGCAAGATTCATTCTCAATTACATTTTTAAATAGAAACTTTGCACTTTCAATACAAATACATAGTCCAATAAAGCCTGTGTACCTGGGAGAATGTATTAAATTTACATATTTGATTTTACCGGCCTTTTTATCTAATATTGGGGTTTTTAATCCCAGTAGAAAAGATTTTGCTTCCTCCATTTTCTCAAGAATTACTGAGTAGTTTTCTTGATTCATGGCCCTTTTAAGACCGTAACCGTGTGTTTTTGAGTCCAAAATATCAAATAAATCATTTAACAACATTATCATGTTAGCAGTAGCTGCGACATCTTTAAAGTCCTGAATATGTAATTTAGTATCACAAAATATTAGTGCAGTAGCAACACTTCTACTAAATAGCTGTGTAGCTAGCTTGACTTTCATAATATTAGTTTTAAAATTCAAATGTTGTGCGCGTAGTTTATTTGCCATATGGAATGATTCAGTTTCTTGAAATTTATGCAATTTTTTTATATATGACCATTTAATGGAATGATCATGAATGTCACAAAACTCATTATAGTATTCAAAACTGTTTCTTACTAATTTGATCATATGCACAGGATCTAAAAATACCGCAATTTCTGAGTTGTTTGTTGTAAATATAGTTTTTAAGTTAGAAAGGTCAATGTTACAGCCAAGTTTTTTGGCCATGGATATGTTTGTTGGGCAACCATCAAAAGTAACAGCTTTTACTACGAAATTAACTTCGCTGCATAATTGAATCGCTTGACATACCAAATCTGCTTTTTGGTCAGCTGTTACTTTATTTATTAAGAAATATCCAATTGGCACTTTAAACATCCCATTAAAGGGAACAACAAGAAATACCAAGGCATCTGTACACTCATCATTACAATCAGAATTAATATCAGTCCCAAAATCAACATAACCAAATGTTCTTCGTGTGCTCGGAACAAATTCAACTTTATTTTTAATTTTAAAAATATGAGAGTGCCATACAAACTAGACTTAGCTTGTTCCGATCTCAATTGTATGGCCTGGAATGCTTCTTTTGTGAAACCTGGGCGGCCGTCGATGGTTTTGTACCATTTGCTCAAGGTTTGTTTCGATGGAAGGCAAGTATTAAATGTACTTCTGACATACTGATAAGCTTTTGCCGAGTAAAAGTTTAATGTGAGAGCAAAGGTTCGTAAGGCAGGAGAATATTTCATACGACAAATTTTGCCTGATGTAGCATTCATGACTTGACGTTTAATTATCTCTCTATTCTGAAGACGAATAGTAGCTAATATGGATGAGTTTTCTTCGGAAATAATTTGTTTTTTTTTTCAATTCTCCTAGAAGCTGCTCCAACGAATCGACTTTTCGCTTTAACAAACGGTTTGAGTCTCTTAAACGCTTTAATGCAACATTTTTTTTGTTTACTCTTTGTGAAAGATGAATAACTGCCCTGTAAAGCCGTCGTTTTGTCGGTGTACTTTAGTTTGATGGTATGCTTACTAATGAATCGACATCAGTGTTTTGCTGTGGGACCAGTGTTAAAGTGTCTTGGTTTACAGTTGCAGATTCCGTAGAAGTTGATGGCATGGTAAGAGTGTTTTGAACACTGTCCTGTTTATGGAAAAAATACATAGTTACTCAGATATAACAGAAAGGAATACTATTTTGGAATAATTTACATAATTTATATACGTACAGTCAATGAAATCCATATTGCACCAACACTTGACACGGATTGGGTAGCCGGTGTTATTATTTTTTGGTCCGCTGTTACGGGTTTTGACAAAGTTGATGCCTCCGTGGAATTTTCAGAACTCTGTTTAAAAAAAATAATAACCTGTAATTTATTTAATTTGACCAAATCAACATATCCTAAATTAAGTAATATAGTCATAGACATACCCAACATGGTAACATTAGTGAAGGCACTGCTGTTTCGAACAAAAAGCGTCGATTGCCACCAACAAGGCGGAAACAATCCTCAGTGAAATGACGAGAACAAATAACGTTGTTTTTTCCAGGAAACCAATTGTCATCTCGTTTTGTAGCGCTAATCCATTTTTCTTTTACTACAGGGCAATTGGGAAACCTTAAAACAGAGTGATTTTTTATAGTGGTATAGTGATATAATACTGTTTTTATATGTTACTAGCTGACGCCCGCGACTTTGTACGTGTGGATCTTGTTTCTACGGTATTTAGGTGTTTTCCCGTCGAAAAAAGTAGCCTATAATACGCCCCGAACATCAGCTATCTACCGGTGAAAGTCCCGTCAAAATCCGTCCAGCCGTTACGAAGATTATCCGGAACAGATAGACAAAAATGTTATAAATTGTAATTTGTTGCAATGCAATTTCTTAAAGCAGTTATTTCCATATTACAAACACACACTTTTTTTTTGTAGATTTAAAAAACAACCGACAGACAAGAATAAACTGCAGTACGAATGTAAAATTTCAATATAGGTACCTAATATGATTGTCGATAAACATTTGACATCGTGCCCATCCCTAATTTACATGTGCCCAAGACAAAGCGAGATAGTATTACGTGAATTTAAATACGGAAGAAAGAGATGTGATATGACGCTTTGATAAGACATCAAAGCGTTGGTAGATAATCATTTTATTGTTTAAAAAAGAAATAATGATTTACCTGTGAAAAGTTATCCCATCTTTCGTGAGGCTTGATGTTGTACTACACTTTCCACACCATTTTACTGAACAATACGGCATTATAACGGTCTAACATGGACAATGTATCGCTGTGACTCTCGGCGACGGAATGAAGAACGTAAAGGGGCGGGGACGGCTGTTATGCAGTGTCACTGCGTAACCATGGCGAACGCGTGCCTACAGTTATGCGTCGTCTTTAGGTTGAGTTGTCTGTGACCTAGATACAATGAGGTTTTACTAATAGAGACGTTATACTCATTAAAAAGCAATAATAACATGACTATATTTTACTATAGCTACCTGCATAGGACCTATGGAACTTTATTTCTATTGCTGAGTAGGTTAAAAGATCACAGAGATATATAGGAACCCGTTGTCAGAAAGAGATAAACATACTTTTCACACCTTACATGAGCGGCCAGCCGGCTAGGAAACTACGAAAAATGGGTACAGCAGGCAGCATTAATCGAACAGAACGGACATTGGTAAAGTAGAAAAGTAGGTAGGTAACGACCGAACGAATTCTCAGTCGATTCCACTAAATACGACGTTATATAAAATAATCATATACCTACACTAATACTGTGTTGGCACTATAATTCGTCCGGCTAAAATCAATACCTACGACGACGTCGCATCTGATCTGTTAATCTATGCCGCCATCCTTATCATACGCGTGATTTAATGAAATTGCTATCACTTCTCTTTACTGAGCACGTGTTTTCGTTACGAAAATATATAAATTAACTTATACTATGTAGTAAAAATCAAAATAAGTTGTACTTACGCGTGATATGAGATCCCTTGAGCTTTATTTATTTTTACATTCATCGACTTGTTTGGCATGAACTGAGAGCGAGAGTGGTCAGATGGGTTTTTTATGAATCTTCAACTCTGGCGCTCTAGTAATAGTAACATATATTTACTCTGTAATATCATTCCGTTAAACACTATTGAAAGACTGAGACAAATCGATTTGTTTCAACAGTAGCGCGAGCGAGACAAATGTCGTGCGTCACCGGCATACTTCGGGTCGAGTCGTGTCCCTGACAATTGCTACAAAGGAGCGTCAGTAAACAAATTATATAGAGGAAAATAAAATAGCATTTACCTGAATATCCACGATTTTTGATAAAAACACCGTTTTGGCGTAAGTAGTGTTAACAAAAAAACATAATGAAAATGTTTACTGATATAAAAATAATTTTATCTAGTGTTGTATGTTTAGTATGTAAGTAGTAGTAGGTGTAAGTGTTTATAAATATGTATTTATAGTATCTCAGATGCTTGACACCCATAGTAAAAGCTCTTTTTAGTACAACTATTCCTACTTTATTTACTACTTAAACGGACGCTTCTACCTTAATTCAAATCCGGTACCCTCAACTTAGTAGGCAAGTTCACTACTACCTGTTAGTTTCTATATAATAATTTTTAATAACTATGTAATACCTATTATAAGATTTAATTATAATATACCCGAAAAAATGGCACTGCAGTGTTTGACAATCTTCTATAACCTTTGTTAGTAATATGCATATCTTCCGGTTTGAAGTGTATTGAACATATGCGACTATGTTGAGTTGATGTCCAGTTTCGCTCTTGCCTTTGTTTACGAACTACAAGAATCCATTTATGTCTCACAAGTACATCCCCAGGAAACCTAGAAATAAAAACAAACACGGAACGCTATTACATTATAAAATCACTAGTGTTTGTACTAACATAAATTGTTATTTTTTTACATTATAACATGACAAGTATATTATTTGTCTACATTAAAGTAATAAATAAACCACAAAAAATATCAGGTAGTTAATATTTTTTTTATATAAAAGCCTTTACCTTTTTTATATTCTTGTGCTGACGCTACTGCGAAAACAATACGCGGGCGCTTTCGCTCGGTACTTGCGTGATCATATCATACTTGACTTGTCGCACATAAAAGTATCGTATATTTCTATCTCGCTCTGCAAAATGGCGATCAAAAAACAAGCTAATTTACAAAAATCATAAGAAATTTCAAGTTTTAGGGTACTTACGAGTGAAAAGTGATTCCATGGGATTTGTTTCTTATATTTGAATGATTTGTACAACGCGTAAAAGCACACGAAGGCATTTCGGTAACGTTTATCTCGCTTAAAATAATAAGACTTTCTTTACGTCACACGCGCGCTGATGTCACTCGCCGATTGCGTTGCGACTGAGAGCAATTAGGCCAGTGTTGCCACCTCAAAAATTTTTACCTTGACCTTCAGCGAAATTACCCTAAAATAGGCACCCTAATTACTTTACTAATTACTTTTTACCCTAAATACTTTTAAAATAATACAAATCAATTTACGTATATATGCAAAATGAACGAACTATTAGCTAAACTACTTAGCTAACTACACGGTTTCCAAACATTCTTGGAATGCATCCATAGTCTAGGCTTCTATGTCATCTACAGTATTTTTTTTCTTGAAATCGTACATTTCATTCGAAAACTTTTTTAACATTGCGTCTGTCGGAGTAAATGTAACGCAAGACTTATAATTTTTTTTTGAGCTGTACCATTGGTGGCACTACTTTTGATTATATTTAGCAATTTTAGGAGGCATATTTCCCAGATAAAACTTATTTTGTTTCGGTCTCTAAATAAAACAAGAAGACAACACAATACACGACGATGAATGCAATGAAAAGATGGTGCCATGTAGAATGAATAAACCGGTTTCTCTTTGCACACGATATCTCTCTTTCGCGTACACAAACCTTCGAGTGTGAAAGAGAACTGTAAATTCTTGTTTATTGCTAGCGTAAGTGCCTGGGCCGGATGAGAACGGTACAATGGTAAGTACATCGTCACACACAACAAGTTAGGTGCGTTCGGAAACACGTATACTTAATAATCAATTACCAATTTGTTAGAAATGAGTTTTAAACCTTCTCTACAAAATCCCTATATATTTATTTTACCCTGAAAAATACCCAAAATATTTTTTTAATCTAAAATACACTAAACGCGTAAAAATGCTCTAAATTTAGGGTAAAATACCCTAAGGTGTGGAAACTGAATTAGTGACCGAAGGGGACCTCATTTGAGATCCACACGCTAGAGGCGAGACATCTATCTTTCAAAATTTTATCATGCACTAAGCCTAATAGACCAGGGTAGCCTTTAAAAATAATAAAAAGTGAAAAAAATATAATAGTAGGATGAAACCCATTGGAAAAGGAGGAGAATATTATAAAAATGAAAGGAAAAAAAATTTACGGGCGATCTGAGGTCGGGAAGGGGAAGGGGGTGAGTTTTTAAGGGTAAAAAACGGTTTATATCGATTTCCGGCAAAACTACAAGTGCTATGGAAAAAAATGATATGGCAAAGTTGTAGGTAATAAAAAGATCTACAACTTTTGTGCAATATACACTTTTTTACATAACCTCAAAATTTATGTGAAAAATTCAAAAAACCAAGTTTTTGGTTTTTTATTTGTATCATTTACAAAAAAAAATTTTTTCACGAAATTTGGTGAAAAGTTACCTTTTTATGTCCCAAATACACTGTTATTTATTTGATTTGAAATATTTATTTTTTCACCTTATTTTGACTTAATATCGAAAAAGCACCCTAATTTTCAATCGAAACTTCACCCGTCAAAATATCTGCTTTTTTCAAAAAGTTGGTGTGCTTTCTGTTCAATGAAATCTCTTCTTTCCGATGGTGTAAAAAAATATATGTATTACTATAGTAAATCTTCTCTGAAAATGTAAAAAACTACGATCTTTTTTACATTTACTCTTCGATCGACAACTTCGATGAATAAAAGCTGATGTCTAAGTCTCAAATATTTTGTAATTATTGTCGATTCTTTTCTTGCTAGACACCACTAAACGATTCAAAGCTTCTTTTTTTATTTCTTACACTTGCTTATCATCTGCCTTATTGCAGATTATACAAACAGATTCATTCATACTGATAATCTGAAAAGACAAAATCGAATTAATAATGCCTTTACAATTTTATCGTGAGTTTAATAACTAAATTTGTTTGTGCAAAATAAGCGAGATTATTATTTTTTAATCATCTTGTACTAAAATATTATTCAATTTAATTTTTTTGGGTTATGTTACGTTAACCATACTATTTTTGAAAGAAAATATTGCTAATTTTATGTTAGAGTTGATTGCTACAGATTAAAATAAAGATAGTGTTGTCCGATAAGAAAGAGTAGAAATTAATTATTAAGGAACTAAAATTTACTATAAACTGGCAACCCTTTATTAAAGGCCAGTGTGGCCGCTGTAGTGAATTTGTCGCTAGATTCACCTTTTCTTTGCAAAATTACATTATGCACGTTTTTTTTTGATTAGGTATCTTCATGTTTTGATACATACCTAATTTTGCTCATATTTAAAAATCATGCTTAATTAAATAATCAAGCATTCAAAAGGTTATGTTGACATAATAATATACAAATTGCAACCACCTAATGCTAAAAAAAATATATTGGTATTTATATAGGTAGGTATGATGTGATTTATGTATGTAGATTTATTTTCATTACAATAGAACATAAAGAATAAAAAAACAGACGTAAAAATAATTTCTTGAAATCATATATAAATTTGTGTTGGACTAACCAGAAGAATTTTCCGCTAGAGGAAACACTGCACTATTTTATAGTGCAATCCTTTATTTTTGATACTTTACAGCACACACAGCATCACAGCATCGCTTCCAGATAATCGATACTGTGAACATGTGATAAAAATCGAAAAATAATATTATGAGCGAGGTCGAATCATGTACCTACCAAAACATTGAGCAGCTGGTAATACAACACGGTGATGAAAGCTCAATTACAAAAATTATGGTATGGCAGGAACATCTCATTATGTTCTACCACAACATTCTGAAGAAGAATCGATGTCGGGTATCTTTGAGTCATTAGAGTAATTTATGTATGATTTAGTATTCTATTATTATTCAACAAAATTGACTATTATTGTGTTTTTTCTCTTCTGAGCATACAAAATATTCTTGCTTTCTTTCTAGGTACCAAGAAACAATCGCGGCAAAATATTGAGATTAAAAATAGCGTCAGTATGATTAAGTTCATCCAGCAAGATGTAGCTTTATAAAATTAATTAATGTTTATTGTTTGGGTTACGATAGCAATGTTATTGTTAAATAAAGATTGTATTTTAGGCCCGAAATTGGCTTTCGAATAATAATTTCTACACACGGTGACTTCGGTCTCAATTGTATAAATGCATTCCCATAATTTGTTCTACGTTAGAGGATTTTCGGTCTTTATTAGTTATTGAATTATTTGTTTGTCATGTCAGTACAGAATTTACAGGTAATCCATAATTTGTAGTGATTTCGGTCAATCAAAAAAACCATCAATGAAATTTTCAATGAAATTTTTGGGATTAAGGTAATAATATCTTTATAAATTATATTTTTTATTTCACGACTTGATCCTACTATTATCACCTATTATCACGACCAATGTTTTTAAAAGCTTTTTTTTTTTAGAATTTAATCCGGATGAACTGGACCAACTTCTGAATTATTCAAAATATGAGGACTCCGGTTCCGAAGAAATATGTTATAAATATGTTTTTATAATTATTAGTTCTAAGCACATTTTTTGAAACATTTTATAATAATGTTGTTTAATTTTGGTTTTAAGTTTTATTTCTTACATATTTTAACTTTTCACTTCAATAATTATAGCCTTAAAGTACGTTTTTCAATATTACAATGCATAAAATATTACCCGATTTTGTATTTATTGAACACCTAAATTACGTCAAAATGATTCAAAGTGAGACCGGATGCCTTTAGAAGGAACAAATGATAGATGTTTGAAACTTAACTCTATGCATTCAGAAATAAGTCCTAAAATATCTTTGTTCTAGCAAAAATCCATTAAATAAATTATAATCCTTATATCAAGCACGCGAAGGTTCAGGACTCAGTGGTACAAACGCATTTGTTCTTTCTATAGTACATCCGATCAAACAGCAAGTACCTAATTCAAATGTCAGGACTTAGGAGGATAGATGTCTTATTAAATATTAACTTATTTGTTTGTTGATTATAGCAGTATATTTCGATTTTGTTTATCAATGTAACATGTAATCTTACGTTTTTCGAGTAATTAAGGTGTAAGTTTTAATAAATAGCTCAAAATGATATAAAATAATTAAAAAAAATTTTGAATACGAGTTATTTTTAGACTTTTTGTATTTTCTGAGAAGATTTATATAGTAATATATATATTTTTTTACACCATCGGAAAGTAGAGATTTCAACAAACAGAAAGCTCACAAACTTTTTGAAAAAAGCTGATATTTTGACGGGTGAATTTTCAATTGAATATTAGGGTGCTTTTTCGATATTAAGTCAAAATAAGGTGAAAAAATAAATATTGCATATCAAATAAATTACAGTGTATTTAGGACATAAAAAGGTAACTTTTAACCAAATTTAGAGAAAAAAATATTTATATAATCATAATAATCATAATATTAATATTTAAAAATCAATACTTGGTTTTTTGAATTTTTCACATACATTTTGAGGTTATGTGAATAAAGTGTCTATACAAAAATTGTAGATCTTTTTATTACCTACATCTTTGCCATTTGACTTTTTTCCATAGGACTAGAATTTTGCCGAAAATCGAGATAAGCCGTTTTTACCCTTAAAAACTTTCCCCTTTCCGACCTCAGATCGCCCGTAAATTATTTTTCTTTCCATTTTTTTTATTTTATTCTTTTCTTTTTCCAATGGGTTTCATCCTACTATTACTTTCTTTCGTTTCAAAAGTTATCGAACCTGGTCTTTAAAGTGAAATGTCAGCTTAAACTTAAAGGAAAATTAGAACACAAAACAGTGAATGATAAGTACATAATGTTTTTTTTGACTCGATCGACGAGTGGTAACTCCACTTGTTATTTCCATTGGTTCAAGTACAGCATCGGTAGATGAGCTCGTGGTGTCGTCGTCGCTCACTAAACGTGCCTTCGCCTTGTGACGCCCTCGTAACCGTCTCGATCGCTCGGCGCCGACCATTGAGGTACCTGTGTCACCTTTTTCCAACGATAGACGAGATTTATATTTACGACAGGCTCTTGCACGGGCTGAGGCCGACATATTGTATCTAATTCAATAATATTTTTCTATAAATATTGTCCAAAATACACTTATTTGCTCAATCAATCTATCTCGATTAATTATACACACGCACGAATCACTGCGTTACCATATCAAAGTCAGGAACTGCACTGATTTAACGGTAAGGGGGAAGTTTGATGGATCTGCGCGTACTGCGCGGTGACCCTTCCCGCCATTACGTTGCATACCTCAACTTCGATAAAGCGTCATTATAATATATCTTGTTGCGTTTGGTAGATACATAACATACATACGCATGTAAAACAGTTATGAAAATACCTACCGCTATGAAAAGAAATTGATGTTACCACAAATTTATGAATCGGTAGGTATTTTATGACTGCTTGAAAAGTGTTTTCCAAGAATACGGTAAAACTTATTGAATGACTTAATGTAGTCTCACTACATAGTGTTACACAATATTTATTATTCTACATAGGGTTTACAGAAAGTCAGTATTTTGTAATCTGTCGATGTGCATCATTCTTAATTTTTTACTTTGGTTACAGTGAATTGCAGTACCTACCTACCACTATGGATTTGATTCATACTATTGTATTTCGTAAGGAAAAGCGTGGTGTGATTAGTAATTTAATATTGAATGAAGGTAAGTAATACATTAGTCTTCGTTCATTTCAAAATAAACCATAATTATATGCCGATAGAGTGGTTTATTATCTACTCTGTTTACGTATAAGCTCATACGGAATAGTTTCACGAGCAAGTTCTGCTACTCGCCGCTAGATGTCACTACACTAAATGCATTTAATAATAATAATACTTTTGGGATATGATTGATATTTCCGTTACGAGCTCAATACTATTTTTGTGCTATTCATCCTTTTCTAGGGTTGTACCACTGCCGTTGCCTTATGTATCGACATTGCGTTTTATTTTCATATAAAATAAAAGAGTCGATAAATATTTTTAAATTTCAAAATGAATGAAGTACTTACTCATGTACTTATGTATCGTACTTATGTGAAATCAAAATTTATTATAATAATGGAGATAATTAATACAAATAAAATTAAAACACTAGTTTTATTAATTACCTACATTAATAAAACAGCTAAATACTAAAAATACATACATTATTGGCCTTGAAATATAACATACTTGTTAAGAAGTTGCCATTTTGTTTGTTTTATATTAATTTTAAGTAAATGATGTATCCGCACATTAATGTAGCGGTCTGTAATGGCTTTCATCAAGTCAGTTACATGGTTTGATGTGGGGAATTCTCCAATTTCGAACAACTTTTCTCCTACAAACTTTCTTAATATTTTGGCCATTACTTCTTCTTTTTTAAAAAAAAATTCCATCCATTGTCCGAATGACAACTTCAGCCAGTTTACAAATTTTTAACATATCGCTTGATGGATATACAAGCCCACCTTTATCTTTGGCTATTATAAATTTATGTAAAGAAATACATTGTTTTGAGATGAGAGCGCCAACACAGACGTCGCAATTAATTTTCTTTATTAAAATGCGGGCAATATGTCCGGCTGCGCTTTAATATGTCGTTATTATATTTTGTTGTAGAACAATATTTACAATCGAGTCTTGAAATAAATAGTTTTGGATTAAATATTAAATTAATAATATGTAAAATTCAAGTCCATTACCTACTCAATTAACTATTTTGTATTTGTATTTTTGTACTCATTTCAGTCATTTTTGGAGCCAGAATTTCAGAAGAATTACGATACAATAACATATGTTTCGAAAGCGTAAAAATGACCAAACTGCATACATTTCAAGACTTTTTTCCTTTGTAATCCTAAAATAAAATAAATATCAACTTACCAGAAAATGCAAAATTTTTTGTTTTGGCACTGCTGTATCGGCTAGGTATTTTTTTCCGCTTTTAGTTAAAAAGGCCACTCCGAAAAAGTGATCTGAGCAAATTGTACTAGTTTTTGCAGGAAACCAATTTCGCCTTCCAGTCGCTTCAATCCATTTTTCTTTTCTGTGTGGATTCTTAGGAAATCTGAAGCCATAAAATAATACGAAACCTCCTTTTTTATAGGTTCGAGACTTTGTGAATGACTTAAGGTCGATAAACCTTTCTCAATTTGAATATTACGAATAGATTCCCCATATCCACGTTTTAAAACTTATTTCAAACCTGGATAAGGAAAATTAAAAAAACAAGATTTGAACAATTCATGGAAATATGTACTACTATACAGAATTATAATAAAAAATTGCATATAGGGTTATTTTTCGCCGATATATCATAAAACATTGTAAGTTTAATATATCGATAACTCATTATCGATAACGTCAATCTCTAATTGAGTAGCGGACTGTGACATGTGCGTAGTTGGAATCTTCGAGAATAATATGTTTGAGTTTAAAAGAAAGTAGACCCTATGAAATAAACAATAAAGTCTATTTGTCTTGTCTTGTTTAATAAAATAATGTTTTTCAAATTTTAATCGAAATAAAGTAAATTAAGACTTACCGATGGTATGATATACCACCATGTGATACATTTTTGGTTCTGCTATCGTTTTTACACTCTAGAACAGCACAATAAGGCATTTTAGTAATTTTTTTAAAGTTATTGTCACTGTGACGCTTCGATCTAGACTGATGTGCGTGGAGTGGGCGTGGGAGAAACATTGCGGAACTGCGCAAAGCTCGGGGTACGCGCGCCCTGCCCACAATGCGACTTCTACTGGTTTTTACGTTCTGTGAACAACCACTAGTTTTTAGAAATAGCGACACTCTTTCTCTATACAAACTATAAGTGTGCGAAGTTTCAAATTCCACACGTTTTACTAATAGAGACGTTATACTTATTAAAAAGCAATAAAAACATGACGATATTTTATTATAGCTACCAACATAGGACCTATGGAACTTTATTTCTGTCGCTGAGTAGGTTAAAAGATCACAGAAATATATAGGACCCCGTTGTCAGAAAGAGATAAACATACTTTTCACACCTTACATGAGCAGCCAGCTGGCTGACGGCCAATGACAGCCTATGACGTCGCGTCGGCTAGCGGCTAGGGTGAAATAGGCAAAATGTGTACATCAGGCAGCATTAATAAAATAAACAGTAAATTAAAAAAAAAGTTTATTTACAAATTATTATATTAAGTACCTACCTACTTACCTATGTAGCCTAGACGTGGCAGCAGCGGAGGCAGCGAGCCCCGCTAGCGCCGCGCGAGTGCACGTGCCGCGCCTGACGCTGGCCGAGGTGCGCGCGGCGCTGACGAGGCTCAAGCCGAAGCGGTCTGCAGGCCCGGACGGCATACCGGTCTTTATTATGAGAGACTGTCGAATGCCGCTTGTGGAACCACTCACCCACGTTTACAATGCTTGTCTGGAGAAATCACACTTTCCGGAACGATGGAAGATAACAAGGGTTGTTCCTATTCCTAAAGGGTCTGGATCAGATGTGACGGAATACCGACCGGTGGCCATTCTGTCGACGGCGGCGAAGGTCTTTGAATCAGCCGTGCAGCGCAGCATGCAGGAGCAGGTCTCGGCACGGCTGTCCGACGCGCAGCACGGTTTTCGACCAGCGCATAGCACCTCAACGAACCTTCTTGACTCCATGGCCTACGTGCTACCGCAAGTCGACGCAGGGGTGCAAGTCGACGCCGCCTACTTTGATTTCAAAAAAGCGTTCGATCTAGTCGACAACGACATCTTGCTTCAGAAGTTGGCGACGATCGGTTGCACCACCAAACTACTGCAGTTCTTCGCGAGCTATATGAAGGACCGGCGGCAGTATGTCGACTACGCGGGATACAGATCAGAGGCTTACTATACTATAACCGGCGTGAGTCAGGGAAGTAATCTGGGGCCGCTAGAGTTTTTAATAATGATAAATGACCTGCCGACTGTCGTCAAAGAGGCCAAATGCTTGTTGTTCGCTGACGACCTTAAGTTACTCTTGCCCATCAAGAACGAAAATGACTGTGTACGCCTTCAGCGGGACGTGGACAGAGTGGTAGAGTGGAGTAGGGCAAATGAACTCCAGTTCAATAACAGCAAATGCTCCATAATAACTTTCAGTCGAGCTAAGACACCACTCTACCACGACTACCAGTTGAGGGGTACTCAGCTAAAGAGAGTCAACTCGGTAAGGGATTTAGGGGTTCGTCTGGACGATAAGCTACAATTCCGGGTGCAGGTGGTCAACATCTGCAAGAAGGCCTTTAAAACATTAGGATTTGTACTCCGTCAGGCAAACAGCTTCAAAAACCTGCAAGCAGTAAAAGCACTCTATAATGCTTTGGTAAGAAGCCATTTGGAGTTCAATGCAGCAATATGGGCTCCGCACGAAACCAAGTACAGCCAAATGGTAGAGCGTATACAAAATAAGTTCACTAGATTTCTATACCTGAAGGTGTACGGTATATACCCCTTCTACCCTTTGATGTATCCAACCTTGTTTATTATAGGCATGGTTGGATACAACAAGCTAGAAGTAAGGAGAGATGCAGCGCTTGCTCTACATTTGTTTAAGGTTTTGAGAGGGGTGATCGCTCATCCAGGTATTTTGGAAGAAATGCGGCTGAATGTGCCCGCAGACTTTGTGCACAAACGAAGGCGTCCCGCCCTATTGGCAGTACCAAAAGGGCGAACCAACCTGCTGGACAAGGCACCTATGACGCGCAGCATCCGCACGCTCAATCAGATTGCCGATAGAATAGATATTTTTTACTGTTCACGGAGCGAATTCATTCAGACATTGTGATGTGACTTTTAAATGTAATTTTATTGTATATTCAAATGGCTATGACTTTTAATCCGATTTTATTTAGCAAATTTAATTAATGTTGACAAATTTAGAAGTATGGTAGGTTATTATCAAATTACTTTGACATTATAATATATGTTTTTATGTATTACGTAAGTAAATTATCTTGTTTTTGGGTATCTCTTAAATGATAAATGTAAATGATTGTATAATTTTTAATATTAATACTTATTAAGACTAGGCTAGACTAGAATATAAGGTACTCTATCGCATTGGGGGTGCCTGTAAGGATAGAGGTACATGTTTATAAATAAATAAATAAATAAATGTTTGTAATCACACTAATTTAAATTTAAGTCGTTTATCACACTAATGAAATAAAAACTATTTCTTTACTTATTTATTAATAACCTACTAAGTAATAATATCATAAGTACAAAAGTTTGGCTGGATAGATAGATGAATGGATGGATGTTTGTTACTTCTTCACTTACACTCTTTGCATAGATGTAGATCTAAGCCTGTCTAATCAGATAGGCTACTTTTTATCCTATTAAACAGTTCCCATAGGATATAATTAAACTATAAACGTTTCATACATAAAATCGTTAAGTACCTTCAAATAAACTGAGTTTGTTTCTCTTTTGTCTTTTGAGACTTCTTTGGAATTTATATTATTTTTATGAGCGTAATGTAAGCGAACATTGATGAATTTATATATAATTGCACGTATGAAGTAGTTTTCTGTGTTTTTTTTACCTTAATTATCGGCACTGCTGTCTTTATCAGTTTGCGTACGTTTTTTTTCGTGACGTACATGTCACTTTCCATAAAGTGCTTGGAACATATTGTTGAGTATGTCGTTGGCATCCATTCATCTTCTCTTCTTTGGGTTCTAACGACTTGTGCCCATTTCTCTTTTATTAATCCGTCTTTAGGATATCTAAAACAAAATAGAAAGAAGTAAATGTTGAAAGTCAAATGTTATCTTTTTTATCTACCTACTATGGTCCTTATTTTATACTTGGATAACAGTAGTGAAAAAAATACCTATTGCAGCAAGCTAGGAAAGCCGATGTGATATTCGAGTAATAGATCACCCCCTAATTACCCCAACCTCCTCTAGCGTCGTTCGAACCGACAACACCGCACGCCATTATCTCGTTCCCTCTGTCACTCTGCACTCTACTAAATACAACGCTGTCCTCGTCTCGTTCGTGTAAGTGGCAAAGCGGCAACGCCGCCGCGGCAATGATTTTTGAGTAAAATAAAATTAATGATTTTACATTTTAAATAGTTTAAACAGTACTTACAAATGAAAAGATACATCCTTCTTGCTTTTTACAGCCGTCCTAGTATAAGTATTGCACTTTCGAAATACGCAACATGGCATTTTTATTTTTTTCTTACTCCAAAATCCGGCAACGTACTACGTGCGCGTCGCGGTCAGACGCAGGACGGACGCAGGACGGACTGAGTTCGCTCAAGCTAATTAGCTTGTGTTTGTCTTGGATGGGACCCGGCCCAACTAATCACTGCACACTTTTTGTATAGTCCGACCTGGTATTTAATAAGTTTTATTGCAATTTATGCAATTATGCAAATAAAGTAGATAAAATAGTATGTGAAACTGCAGGACGTAGGTTAATTTAGTTGTTTCTTTAACTTAGAGTTATTTAAAATTTACTTACTGATGATAGGTAACTTTTTTTGTTGTTTTCAATCGTCCTTTGTAGTACCTGCACACGTTTATCGCGCAAATCGCCATTTTTAAATTGCAAAGTACACGTTGTTTACTGTAAATGACAGAATCGCTACTGAGCGGGGCGGGGCCTGCTTACCGCGGCCCAACAGTTGGCCGATATATTTTTTGGCGTTTAGTTGCGCGAAAGCTCATTCTAGACAGGTATATATTCAAAGGTTCTTAGGTTCTTCAGACTTCCAAAATCGAGGCACGTAGCGTTGGTTGGTGTTGTGGTTGGTGGTTGGCCTATAGCGCAAAGCGGATTAATCCTTTTGATTAAAACAAAATAGCGGAAGATAGGGCACGTCAATGATATTACACAGTAGAGTATAGATATGTTACCTAGTAAATTGCGTTTGAAAATAGTCGCAGTTGCATATAGATAAATAGACAAAGTACAAACTACAATCATGTTCACATGTTTCACTAATGAACGATCGACTGATACGGAAAACACAAGAGTAAGAGAGATAGCCATCGCCGTCCATCGTCGCCGTGGATACACAGATTATGATTTTTAATCGAACAGAACGGACATTGGTAAAGAAGAAAAGTTAAGTGTACCTTAATTACAGGAGTATCTAGCATCATTTTTAATTAGTGTTCGGCCTTTTTTAGAAATATATTTATCACCACTTTTAAAATGAACACTGCATATTTTGCTGCTGTTCGAGGGCACCCAGTCGAATTCACTTCGTTGCTTACGTACAACTGCGGTCCACTCTTTTTTGCTGACCTCATTATGAGGAAATCTACAAAATAGAAGAAATAATTGATAATATAATGATTACTTTACAACGGGTGTTTATCGCGTTTACCTTTTATATATTATTTTCCCGACGTTTCGGCCGTGTTACAACGACCTAAAAAGGTAAACGCGATTTGTGCACGAAATACACGACGGCATTTTATTTATTTTTGTTATTTTTGCATACTTCGAGTCGAGTCGTGTCCCTGACAATTACTACAAAGGAGCGTCAGCAAACGAATGATATAGAGCAAAATAAAAATTGCAATTACCTGAGTATCCACGATTTTTGATAAAAACACCATTTTGGTGTAAGTAGTGTCAACGAAAAAACATAATGAAAATGTTTACTGAAATAAAAAATAATTTTATGTAGTATTGTATGTTTAGTATGTAAGTAGTAGTAAGTGTAAGTGTTTATAAATATGTATTTATAGTATCTCAGATGCTTGAAACCCATAGTAAAAGCTCTTTTTAGTACAACTATTCCTACTTTATTTACTACTTAAACGGACGCTTCTACCTTAATTCAAATCCGGTACCCTCAACTTAGTAGGCAAGTTCACTACTACCTGTTAGTTTCTATATAATAATTTTTAATAACTATGTACCTATTATAAGATTTAACTATAATATAACCGAAAAAATGGCACTGCAGTGTTTGACAATCTTCTATAACCTTTGTTAGTTAAATGCATATCTTCCGGTTTAAAGTGTATTGAACATATACGACTATGTTGAGTTGATGTTCATTTTGCTCTTGCCTTTGTTTACGAACTACAAGAAGCCATTTATGTCTCACAAGTACATCCCAAGGAAACCTAGAAATAAAAAACAAACACGGAACGCTATTACATTATAAAATCACTAGTGCTTGTACTAACATAAATTGTTTCTTTTTTTACATTATAACATGAGAAGTATTTTATTTGTCTACATTAAAGTAATAAACAAACAACAAAACATATCAGGTAGGTAGGTAATATTTTTTTGATGTAAAAGCCTTTACACGTTTTATATTCTTGTGCTGACGCTACTGCGAAAACAATACGCGGGCGCTTTCGCTCGGTACGTGCGTGATCATACTTCTAAAAGTATCGTATATTTCTATCTCGCTCTGCAAAATGGCGATCAAAAAAACAAATCATAAGAAATTTCAAGTTATCGTGTACTTACGAGTGAAAAGTGATTCCATGGGATTTGTTTCTTATATTCGAATGATTTGTACAACGCGCAAAAGCACACGAAGGCATTTTGGTAACGTCTATCCCGCTAGTTTCTTTACGTCACACGCGCGCTGATGTCACTCGCCGATTGCGTTGCGATTGCGAATGAGAGCAATTAGGCGACCGACGGGGACCTCATTTGAGGTCCACGCGCTAGAGGCGAGACATCTTTCAAAATTTTATCGCGCACTAAGCCTAATAGACCAGGGTAGCCTTTAAAAATAATAAAAAGTGAAAAAAAAATAATAGTAGGATGAAACCCATTGGAAAAGGAGGAGAATATTATAAAAATGGAAGGAAAAATAACTTAGGTCGGGAAGGGGAAGGGGGTGAGTTTTTAAGGATAAAAACGGTTTATCTCGATTTCCGGCAAAACTATCCTATGGAAGTCCTATGGAAAAAATCAAACGGCAAAGTTGTAGGTAATAAAGAGATCTACAACTTTTGTGTATACACTTTTTTCACATAACCTCAAAATTTATGTGAAAAATTCAAAAAACCAAGTTTTTGGTTTTATATTTGTATCTATTACAAAAATAAATTTTTTCACGAAATTTGTTGAAAAGTTGGCTTTTTATGTCCCTGTAATTCCCTGTAATTTATTTGATTTGAAATATTTATCTTTTCACCTAATTTTGACTTGATATCGAAAAAGCACCCTAATTTTCAATCGAAATATCAGCTTTTTTCAAAAATTTGGTGTGTTTTCTGTTCGTTGAAATCTCTACTTTCAAAAATATATATATTACAATAGTAAATCTTCTCAGAAAATGTAAAAAACTTCGATCTTTTTTACATTTTCTCTTTGATCGACAACTTCGATGAATAAAAGCTGATGTCAAAGTCTCAAATTTTTCGTATTTATTGTCGATTCTTTTCTTTCTACAAACAGATTCATCCATACTGATAATCTGAAAAGACAAAATCGAATTAATAATGCCTTTCCAATATTATTCTGAGTATAATAACTAAATTTGTTTGTGCAAAATAAACGAGATTATTATTTTTTAATCATCTTGTACTAAAATATTATTCAATTTATTTTTTTGGGTTAAGTTACGTTAACCGCTCAATCCCAAAAAAAAATTTTTTCAAAATTTTGGTAACACTAGAGCTACTAGCACTAGAGTCTAGACTAGACTAAAGTGGCGGCAAAAATACTCAAAAATACTGCATTGTACAAAATATGTAATAACTCTACAACCAAACCATATTTTATCATTACCGCTTAGAGTTAGACAGGTTAACCATACTATTTTTGAAAGAAAATATTGCTATTTGTATGTTAATTGATACAGATTAAAATAAGGATAGTGTTGTCCGACAAGAAAGAGTAGAAATTAATTATGAAAGAACTAAAATTTACTATAAACTGGCAACTCCTTATTAAAGGCCAGTGTGGCCGCTGTAGTGAATTTGTCGCCAGATTCAACTTTTCTTTGCAAAATTATATTATGCACGTAATTTTTTTTGATAAAGTATCGTCATGCTTTGATACATACCTACTTTTGCTCATATTTAAAAATCATGCTTAATTTATAATAAAAATAATAATTCCGGCCATTTCACACAACATCATCTGGTCCCAAAGTAAGCAGAGCTTGTGTTATGGGTACCACATGACTGATATACTACTTATATACTTTTTTTTTTGTAAATACATACATATTATACATAGAAACACCCAGACCCAAGACAAATACTTGCAGATCATACAAACATTTGTCCCGCGGCGGGAATCGAACCCGCAACCTTTTGCGTCACAGCCAAGCAAAAAGTTGCAATTAAAATAATCCAGCATTCAAAAGGTTTTGTTGACATATACAAACTGCAACCACTTAATGGAAAATAAATTATATTGGTATTTATATAGGTAGGTATGATGTGATTTATGTATGTAGATTTATTTTCATTTCAATAGAATATAACTAATAAAAAAACAAGACGTAAAAATAATTTCTTGAAATCATATATAAATTTGTGTTGGACTAACCAGGAGAATTTTCCGCTAGTGGAAACACTGCATTATTTTATAGTGCAATCCTTTATTTTTGATACTTTACTTATCTGGAAGCGATGCTGTGAACATGTGAAAAAAATCGAAAAATAATATTATGAGCGAGGTGGAATCATGTACCAAAACATTGAGCAGCTGGTAATACAACACGGTGATGAAAGCTCTAGCGAGGAATCTGAGAGTGAAGATGAAAATTATGGTATGGCAGGAACATCTCATTATGTTCTACCACAACATTCTGAAGAAGAATCGATGTCGGGTATCTTTGAGTCATTAGAGTAATTTATGTATGATTTGGTATTCTATTATTATTTAACAAAATTGACTATTATTGTGTTTTTTCCCCTCTGAGTATACAAAATATTCTTGCTTTCTTTCTAGGTAGGTACCAAAAAACATAGTGGGTTTGATTCTTATTCAGGACAAACCTTTATGTGATGAGCATAAATGTTTGGTGTAAAATTTGATAAAATAAGAAGTGTAATGTAATGAAATGTAATGTTATAAGTATATTAAAAAATATAAATCCCTACAACCCCTAAAAACCCCTACAACCCCTAAAAAATCCTACAAACCCTTACAACTCCTAAAAACCCCTACAACCCCTAAAAACCCCTACAACCCCTTAAAAATCCTACAAACCCCAACAACTCCTAAAAAGCCCCACAACCCTATTCAGGACAAACCTTTATGTGATGAGCATAAATGTTTGGTGTAAAATTTGATAAAATAAGAAGTGTAATGTAATGTAATGTAATGTTATAAGTATATTAAAAAATATCAAATATCAAAACGTTCTGCCATAGTATATGGTGATACCATGTTAACAATAGTGGCGCCCTCATTTATTTTCTACTCTTTCTTGTCGGACTGTACCTTGCTATGCAGATTCCAAAAGTTTTTTTTAAAGTAAATTTGTCACAATTCTCTTAAAGTAACTCAGCCTGCACGTGTATTTTTATAAACGATGTTGTACACTGCTCTGTATCTCGAATACTGGCTAACGGTTTTTACAGCTGCTACGAAATAGCAGGTATGTAGTAAGGCCCAGACCCGCCTAGCCCCTTCTCTATAAAATACCTTTTGATGGGCTAAATTTTTTCGTAGGTCACTCAGGTATATAAGTTATCTTAAAATAGTAATAAATAGGCATCGACGCATATAATTTAAAGAAGATTCAACAACTTTCTCAAAATATTATAGATGTCTTATTAAATATTAACTTTTTTATCTTATTTGTTTGTAGATTATAGTAATAGGTGTATTTCGATTTGCAATTTTTTTTGTTTATCAATGTAATTTGTAATCTTACGTTTTGCGAGTAATTAAGGTGTATGTTTCAATAAATAGCTCAAAATGGTATATAATAATTAAAAAAAAAATCGAATTAGAGTTTTTCTAACAAATTTTTTGCATTTTCTGAGAAGGTTTACTATAGTAATATATATTTTTTTACAGCATCGGAAAGTAGAGATTTCAACGAACAGAAAGCTCACCAAATTTTTGAAAAAAGCTGATATATTCGAATGAAAATTAGGGTGCTTTTTCGATATTAAGTCGAAATAAAGTGAAAAATAAATATTTCAAATCAAATAAATTACACTGTATTTGGGACAAAAAAGGTAACTTTTCACCAAATTTCGAGAAAAAAAATATATTTTGTAAAAGATACAAATAAAAACCAAACCAAAACTGGGTAGGTACACAAAAAGCTCGATATTTGGGTTTCTCACGAGCTCACTGAAAGAAACCTAATGAACCGTGTACTCATTTGTGATTCTTTATTACGACGTAATGAAACCGAACCATTTTTGAAGAAGCTGATAACTGGTGATGAAAAGTGGATCACGTACGACAAGAACGTGCGAAAAGGTTGTGGTCAAAGGCCGGTCAGGCTTCACAAGGTGATGCTGTGTGTGTGGTGGGATTGGAAGGGCATTATTCATTATGAGCTGTTATCTTCAGGCAGGACCATTGATTCTGAAATCTACTGCGAACAACCGATGAGATTAAAGCGAGAAGTTGAGAGAAAGCGGCCGGAATTAATCAACAGAAGGGGTGTGGTTTTTCATCATGATAACGCTAGACCTCACACATCTTTAGCCACTCACCAAAAATTAAGAGAGTTTGGCTGGGAGGTGCTAATGCATCCGCCGTATAGTCCTGACCTTGCACCTTCAGATTTCCACCTGTTTCGGTCTCTTCAGAATTCTTTAGGCAGTGTCAGGTTAACATCACGAGAGGACTGCCAAAACCACTTGTCGCGGTATTTTGATCAGAAGTCCCAAAATTTCTATAGCAATGGGTTCATGTCCCTACCTGGCAAGATGGCAAAAATTTCTCGAACAAAATGGTACCTACATACTTTAGTTAAATGTAAATAAACTATATTAAAAAATGTTTTGAATTTTCTTAAAAAATGCGAAGAAACTTTTTCCCCAACCTATTATATCTTGTTGCGTTTGGTAGATACATAACATACATACGCATGTAAAACAGTTATGAAAATACCCACATCACTATGAAAAGAAATTGATGTAACCACAAATTTATGAATAGGTAAGTATTTTATGTCTGCTTAAAAAGTGTTTTCCAAGAATACGGTAAAACTTAATGAATGACTTATTAATGTAGTCTCACTACATAGTGTTACACAGTATTTATTATTCTACATAGGGTTTACAGAAAGTCAGTTTTTTGTAATCAGTCGATGTGCATCATTCTTAAATTTGTACCTTGGTTACAGTGAATTGCAGTCAAAGTCCTTATACTACTAACTAGACTGTGCACTATGGCGCAAAAACCGGTCCGCGCGAAAGGGTTTCCGTTGGTAATGTGTCCCTTTCTAATAAGGTGACCATGACCAAACAGGACATGGGACAAATTGTTTGTGAAAACGATTGTGTATCTTGATAATTATATTGATGCTACCTAACTACTACCTAAGTACACCCACCTAGTTTATTTAAAGTAAAAATGATTTAATTAAAACAGTGTGTATATTTTTGGAATCTACATCACTTACCCTAAACTTAGATTAAGGGTCGAAAGCACTTTTTTTATTCCCTGTGTAATAGGTACCTATCATGACCTACCGTTAATTTGACAACAACCACGTGTGTAAAATTTTATGCAAATCGGTTCAGTAGAATTATGTGTGGCAAGCTTTGATCCACAAAGTTATTATGTGTATGTATGCACGCACACACTCAGATCATTTATTCCCACGTTAGGAAATATTGACGGAACAGCATCAGGTTGCAGCAATTTTCTTGTATAGGAATAGAGTCGTCACATTTAAAATGCGCACTGCAAACAACAGACGATTTGGTTTGACTTTAGTATTTGTTGTCTGTGGTTTAACATGTTGTGCAAAATTGATGCGAACGAAACGTAAATATGTCGTATTTTGTTGTTTGTGGTTTAACATGTTGTGCAAAATTGATGTGAACGAAACGTAAAAAACCTTTCTTGTGTCACTGTAACCGCGCCAAATCGCGCCATAATCGGGGTTGTCATACATGCTGTCATATAAATCAAAACCGAACGTACGTAATAGTAATCCATCTTGTCAACGCTGGTTCTAATTACAATCAAACTAATGATTGAAATTATGCCGATTGCTAATCGAAACTGATAGACATTGGTTGTGTCAAAAGTTCTGTAATCGCCATAGAGGTCCTAACATTTAAGTACTTACTACTCTTACTCTGTGTCTGTATTATTGAAATATTTTTTAAATACACCGAATTGATTATTAATTATAGGTACTAAAGAAATATTTTCATAGTTTACGAATCGTTCGTTTTGGTATATCGTTTAGAAGAAAAAAATAAATTTTCTACCATTTCTACCAAACCCAATGATTAGTTGAGATGGCAAGATATCAGACAAGGGCACACTACCAGCGGGTGCCTTCTCGCCAGGGAACGTTTCTGACTGGCCATCGCTTAAAAGGAAAAGGCTACGTGTGAAAATAGATCTCATTTTAGCTAAACAAAAAAATTTGGTACTCTGTCTAGTTAGTAGTATAAAGCATGTGCTACACGGTTTGAAACCGCAGTTTCTATACGCAATAAGTCCGCGATCGGTGCCTGCAGCGGCGCGATTGTGGACGTCGGCGTCGGTCGGTTTGAAATATGGAACATTTCACAAGTAGCATGTGAAAAATCATATATGACCGTATGTATGTCCATTTTTGGTTGTTTTTTAAGGATGATATAATTTCGTTGTTTTAAAAAAATTAACTAATTATTGACTTATTTGTTATAGAATCCAAAAAATGCCAGACAGATTCAGAGAAAGTCGCGCTAAGAAGTTAATACAACTGGTATATAAAATTGATCAACAAAAAGAAAATGACAACACAGGTTTGTTAAAAAATGTTTGGCTACCCTCATTTTATAAGAACCGCAAAAGATAAAATAATCTCTAAGATTCTATTTTATAAAAATATTTTTACAGAAAACAGAGGTAGGTAATAGTGGACTGATGGAGGCCTTAAAAAGCACTGAACCTATAAAACAAAACTATTCAGAAACTACTACTAAGGGTAAGTACTTAGTTATTTTGTGTGTACTATTTTAGTTTGTATTTACGGAGGAGCATTAAATTAAATTAAATTTTTATTACAGAAAGTCCAGCTATCAGTGTCACTCAAGAAGAAGCCTGGAAAAAGATTGAACCTGGCGTACACTGCAGTAACGCTTTCCCTGAAAGACCCTTGACACGAACATTCAATGCTAATGATTCTTTTTCGGAAGATGATGATGAAAGACCCTAACTTCAAGTCGTCATCGTCTTCCAGCAGATCTTCTAGCCGGTCATCGAGTTCTACCAGCAGCTCTTCGAGTTCTTCCTGCTCTAAAAGATTTGACTGTTCAACCTTCAACTCCTTCAACAATATACGTTAATAATCCTGAGATATTAGAAATAGCTGCTACACACAAAACCAGGAACAATCTCTCCAATTACCTGTTGAAAACAACGACGAATCTATAGAAATAATTGACAATGATAATGATGTAACACGTACGTCGTCACCTCAGTTAAAAAATACACTGGATAATCAAGATCAAATAGTTGTAAACGATGTAAGTTTGGCTCAAGAAGTAGAAGACAGTAGAACTATAAAGAAAGGAAGAAAACTTTTGGCAAGAGTTGATGCGTGGCTGAGTACCTAACAAAGCGAAATGCGAAATGTCAAGATCCAAATCGAAGAAATTTATTCCAGCTCGTGCCATGAAACCTCCTTGTGGTGATAAATGCAAAATGAATTGTTCTTCCAAAATAGCAGAAGCTGACCGACAAAAGATATTTACGAAATATTGGGAATTGGGTGATATAACCCTTCAAAGAAACTTTGTAGACAACTTCACGAAGCCGATCATGCCTGCATTTCGTTTCTCTGGCAAAAAAAAACCTAGAAATTACAACAATGCATACTACTTTCACGTCAGCAATGAGGATAAACGGGTGTGCAAAAAGTTTTTTATGGCCACATTGGACATTAACATTACATTATATAACATTGGACATTATAAGGACGGTCTTGCAAAAAAAAGATGCTGATTTGTTGAAACCGATAAAAGAGGTAAGCACGGCAAACATCGCAAAGTTGATGAATCAATAAAACAAGCAATCAGAAATCACATCAACTCGATACCGCGCATCAAAAGTCACTACATAAGAAAAAAATCGAGCTGGGAGTTCATCGATGGCGGTAAATGTATAACAGACCTACACGCAGACTTTAAGAAGCAATGTTTGGAGCAAGGGGTTCCTGCAGCACATTACGAGATGTATGCTAAAATTTTCAATAATGAATTTAATATAAGCTTCTTTATTCCCAAAAAAGACCGTTGCGAGTTATGTGTCAGTTATGAAAATGCAGATGATGACGGAAAAGAAAAATTACGCGAAAAGTACACAACGCACTTGGAAGAAAAGAATTGCTTCAGACTTGAAAAAGATAATGACAAGTCTAATGTATCTACTGACTACGTAGTGGCCGTTTACGATCTGCAAGCTGTTCTACAAAGCCCAAAAGGGGACGTTTCAGTATTTTACTACAAGTCTAAATTGAACAACTTCAATTTCACTATAAGTGAACTTGTATCTGACAACACTGAATGTTACCTGTGGCATGAAGGTGAAGCCAACCGAGGAGCTGATGAGGTTGGCTCCTGCGTACTCGATTTTATTGACAAAGTAATGGCAAATTACGATGGCCCAGGTATAGACTTCGTGTTTTTTTCCGACAACTGCTGCGGACAGCAGAAAAATAGATTTGTATTTTTTATGTACATGTTTGCTTTGATGAAGCACTCAAAAATAAAATCAATAACACACAAATACGTTATCACTGGCCATACACAGAACGAAGGGGATGCTGTTCATTCCACAATCGAAAAGGCTGTCAAAAAGAACCTCAGAACCGGGCCCATCTATGTCCCCAGCCAACATGGATTGATAATACGTAATGCCAAAAAGAAGGGTAAACCATACAAATTTCATATAAAGATGAATTTCGCGTAAAACTTTGCTCACTTTGCAAAACATCTCCTTAAAAAAAGCATACAGGTGCAAACCGAAATTAAAAGAAAATAAGAAGAGAGATCTTTTGAGTTTGGTGGATATTAACCACATTCCAAACTTTTACGGCACATTCTACAGAAACTTCTTAGAAACAGTGGTTTCTTACAATTTTCTGCAAGAATGTGCGCAAATTAATATTAGGTTAAAAAGTAAGAAAGCGTATCTGCTAAATGACTGATTATTTTTAATTCTATAAGTGATCTCGTACGTTTAAGTGATTTTGATAGTTCCTACGCAAAATATTGAGTAAATATTACGCTCATAAGAGTTTTTACCTAAAGAAGTATAATAAAATGGTTGATTAATATCTAAATTTTGTTTTACTACGTAGCAATTCAATTCCAATTAAATGTGAAAAAGGGTCATAACTTCGGACTTTTTTCAGTTTTTACAGAAAATAATAAAAAAATATTGCTGTTATCTCTTATATTTTATTATACACGAATAAATGAATAAATTTTACATACAATAATAAAAATATACGCTTATTATTCATTATTACTACATAGTAGTTCATGTAAGGTACAAAAAATATTAAATTGTGTTTTTCTCAGAACTGCTTTTTTTGTGTTGTGCCAGTTTTTTAGAGGATGTGCGGTTTCATTTTATTAACAAGCTTTTTTTTTTAATCTTCAAAAAAACTTATTTTAGTGGCTTTCCACTAAAGGAGTTTAACCGTCAGCTCGGCGAATTTCAATTTTTGCTCTCACAATTTTTAATTTCATTAAATAATTGCCATTTAATGTAAGAATTTTCTTCTAAAAATAAGACTTATTCATCCATATTATATTTTGACAAACACTGGACACGACAACACCCGGAACGAAGTCGCGCTCCACTGCGGACAAGCACAAACGCGCACGTTCCACGTTGCCGCAACCGCGCCGCTGCCCGCCCGGCGCTGCCTATCTGGCCAAGCACACTCCTACTGTTATACTGTTTAATATTTTGTTCACTATATTCGTTATTCATAATATTTTGTGTCCTTCATATTCTCCTCTGCTCTTCCGTTTGTTCCGGAGTCAAATCAGCTACTTTTTTCTTATAAGATTTCAACGCTCGTTCTACCAACTTCTTTTTTACCTCACGACATTTTTGAGGACAACTATTTTTAAATTTTTCTCTGTATCTTTTCAAGTTTTCTGCTGGTTTTGGCATCTGGAAATTAATTACAATGTCATTATGAAGATACACTACCAGGAAGAATTTAACTGCAAGTAATGGATTTTAAAATATTTGTAAAACAAGTACAAAAAGTAGTATTTTTCCAAAAAGTAGTTTTAAAAGAGTTTTTAATATTTATTACCTACAAAATAAATAATACGTAAATAATTGTGGTGATTCGGTTTCGCCAGACTAGCTCAAATTTCCTTAGTTTGCTTATTCTAAAGTTCAACTAAAAATTTTTAAATTACCGTTTTAAAAGTAAAATATATCTAAGTAAAAATCTACATTTTGTTGTTTTATTGAATCAATTTTCCTAGAATCGCAATTTTAGCAGTTTTAATCAACACCTCTTTACATGATGACTAAATTTTGGTTAAACTCGTCAATTTAGTATAATATAAGTAGTGTTATTTAAAAATGATACCTACTTACTTTAATTAGGTCATCTTATTTTGATCTAATCAAAGAGGATGGTTAGTATTTTTTGTTATTCATCTTAACAACATAATCAGGGTCAACAAAAGGTGTTTCAAAATTTAAATGAAGAGGCACATGGAGCGAGCATCCAAATATATTTTAATTCAAAAAAATATTCACAGACAGTACGTCAATTAACTCAGTCATCGCCCTTTGGTATTTTATGGAAAAACTGCTTAGAATAATGAACGTAAAAAAAAATATAGAAGCCTATGTGGGCCTGTAGCCTGAGTTGTGATGGCTTCACTTTGCAGTGGTATCAAGTTACATATATCTATGGTTTAATTTAGTATATTTTAGATACCATTATACTTTATTATAGTATAATGGTATCTAAAATATACTAAATTAAACCATAGATATATGTAACTTGATACCACTGCAAAGTGAAGCCATCACAACTCAGGCTACAGGCCCACATAGGCTTCTATATTTTTTTTTACGTTCATTATTCTAAGCAGTTTTTCCATAAAATACCAAAGGGCGATGACTGAGTTAATTGACGTACTGTCTGTGAATATTTTTTTGAATTAAAATATATTTGGATGCTCGCTCCATGTGCCTCTTCATTTAAATTTTGAAACACCTTTTGTTGACCCTGATTATGTTGTTAAGATGAATAACAAAAAATACTAACCATCCTCTTTGATTAGATCAAAATAAGATGACCTAATTAAAGTAAGTAGGTAAGACACACACTAAGACTAAGACACAGGTTCTCCTAGTTCATTCAGGCATATTGTAAGCAGTTACCTAAGTATAGTTACATAATAAGTATTATATTATAATAATAAATACTATTTTCCGTTTTGTAACACTTAGCTCTAAGATAATTCATAAAAAGGTATTTATATTTATAAATTGCTGGGTCAGCAACTCACCTAACAAAAAGTTCCAAATTCAGGACTAGAAAACCACTGATCTAAAGTTTAAATTTAAATTTAAATCTATGGTTTAATTTAGTATATTTTATATTAACTTCACTTCGCAGTGGTATCAAGTTACATATATCTATGGTTTAATTTAGTATATTTTAGATACCATTATACTTTATTATAGTATAATGGTATCTAAAATATACTAAATTAAACCATAGATATATGTAACTTGATACCACTGCGAAGTGAAGTTAATATAAAATATACTAAATTAAACCATAGATTTAAATTTAAATTTAAACTTTAGATCAGTGGTTTTCTAGTCCTGAATTTGGAACTTTTTGTTAGGTGAGTTGCTGACCCAGCAATTTATAAATATAAATACCTTTTTATGAATTATCTTAGAGCTAAGTGTTACAAAACGGAAAATAGTATTTATTATTATAATATAATACTTATTATGTAACTATACTTAGGTAACTGCTTACAATATGCCTGAATGAACTAGGAGAACCTGTGTCTTAGACTGAAAAGGACTAACAATATTAACTTATAGGTAGGTAAATAAACAAAAATTCTGTAAACAAACAATTCTGTATAAAATTAAATAAACAAAGCTACAATATAAACGGTTAGGTATATGAAAGACAAACAAAGGTTAAAAGTTTTAAATATTACCTACTTTACTAATAACTCCTCAGTTTCTTCGGAAGATAGACAAGATAAGGCATGTTGTAGGGTTATTTTACAATTAGTAAAATACATTGCATAGATGCCTAGTTTACGATTAAGTCTTTTATACACGAAAGGCCCGAAGAATACAAAAAATCTAAAAATCGAAAGCATGTTTTAGTGGGATGCTATTAGAACGGATATCATTACGTCTATTGTCAATATTTTTAGCACAATAAGGAAGGAGTCTATGTTGTCTTAGAGCAAGGTTTAGTATAAATAACTGTCGAACTGTTAGCACTTTACAAGGATTTATATAATAGGTTACTAGGAAAGAGAAAAGAGCGGAAGGTGGCTACTGGCTACCTTTAGGATTGCTCTTTGAGCTCTTTTTGCAGCTAATTTATATAGGTTTTTGTTAAGTAGGAAGCCTACCGAGGTGTCCACGTAACGACGGTATAATTCTCACTGGTTTATTAGACAGTTAGCAATGCATTATATGTGGCACAGCCACGTCTACCTACTAGGTTTAGGTAGGTAGGTACATACATACATAACACTTTTCCCTCTCTTAAGGAAAGAGAACAAGAAACCAAAACTACATTTTACGATTACTTAAAAGTACTTCTTATAGTCTATTCCGACGAATGCGTTCTAGCACCGGTGTGTGTGAGTCATTACCGTCATCACCTTGTAAATCTGGTAGCGGTGTACTGAACTCATGGCTACCACTCGCTGCAGAACAGTTCAAAGGGGTCTGAGGTATCTCAGACTCTGGAGTCTGAGTACGACGTGGTGACTCTTCATTTGTAGTTTCTGCTGTCGTGGTGTCAGAATAGGTATCATCATGTTCTAAAGTGACATTGGCAGAAGAGTGCACTGGTGCTGGTGACACAACACTCATTTCGTTGCTACTCTCTGGTTGTACCTCTTCATGAAGTAAAATATTCCATTATTCTGTGGCAACACTTACAAAACGATCGCATCATTATGTTCAAAAAATTACAATTCAATGAAAAATATATTTAAAAAAAGTTGGGTAAAATATTCCGAGTGGCAACACTTACAAAAGGAACGCATAAATTTCTATGACAAACAACTTGCACATTAAATTCAATATTTTAATAAAATGAATTGGAAATGTACTACTTACAGATGAAACGTGATCCAATGCGATTTCTTCGCAGTCGCAGCAGCATTTTTGCACGTGGGAACGACACAAGTCGGCATAATTAATTAAAAACTGACAGAAATTACCGATGCGCGCGTCGGCCATCGACTGACTGACTAGCTAAGCTATCGAGCCACTCCAATTTGGAGTTGTTGTGCTTGTGATCGCGTCACTTTCAAGCGCGTTGATGGTTTCTGGTTTGTTTCTGAGATGCTAGGCGCTTGTGCGAGCTGAAATGCACTTTGTTGCATGGTTGCATGAGGCGCTATTTATAAAAACTAGTGGTCGCCCACTGGTCGAAATTCGACCATAATTAATTAATAATTTGTATATTTTATGCATGATTTTAAAAAAATATTAGCATTCTGCACTCCTTCTCTATACTTATAAACTATAAGTGTGCGAAATTTCATACTCCTCCGTCCGCGTAATTTTCGTAAGAAGGGGTACCTATTAATATATACCTAGATGTTTTCGTAGGACACTATTTTTTTGTACTAGGTATTAATATTTACTCTGTAAATAATATCGAAGTTATACGAGTAGGTAACAGGAATGTGCTCTATGCGAAAAAAAAGAAGCTGACAGATTATTGTAACCAATGAGGTTTTACCAAGGACATACTACTAACTAGACTGTACACTATGGCGCAAAAACCGGTCCGCGCGAAAGGGTTTCTGTTGGTAATGTGTCCCTTTCTAATAAGGTGAAGGTGACCAAACAGGACATAGGACAAATTGCTTGTGAAAACGATTGTGTATCTTGATAATTATATTGATGCTACCTAACTACTACCTACACCCACCTAGTTTATTTTAAGTAAATATGATTTTATTAAAACAGTGTATATTTTTGGAATCTACATCACTTAGCACCTTAGGAAATATTGATGGAACAGCATCAGGTTTCAGCAATTTTCTTGTATAACCAGGAATAAAGTCGTCACATTTAAAATGCGCACTGCAAACAACAGACGATTTTAATATTTTTCCAGGCACTGCATTTTCCCATTTCAATTTCTGGTTTTCATTCTTTGGAAATCTACAATACAAGAAATATAATTAATAACAACAAATGTCATGGGTGCAAAATCGAAGGACACGATAACAACAAAAAAATTGTAATAAAAAAAAAACGTGTCACGGGGCACGCGTTTGGAACGAAGTCCCATTACTTTTTTTTTCATTTATTTTCATATAAACATTTATTTATATAATACACACACATATGTACATATGTGAAGATTGGTTATCTGTCTCCTTACGCTTTTTAGTTACGTATTACATTTTTTCTCGGCTAGGTCCCCTCCCAAAGCCCCTGATAAGGAACTTCGATATTGCCTTTTGTACAGTCTGACAGTGACCGGTTATACGTGACGGTACGTATCTACCTACCTGCTAGAAACTACAAGATTCTAAAAAAATCTTTGTCAACAAAATTCATGGTTACCCTAAAGAATATGATTGTAGGTTTTACTAGTTTTGCTTACCCATAGAAAGAAAAGCGGCTACCGGGATAAGATTCATATTTGCAACCTTTTACACAGCACGAATTCACCATCTTTCATTAAAAACAGACAGGTTTATTATGAAAATTTACACAATCGCAGACTGATAGCACGAGAATCAACCAAACAACCAAGTGAGCATACCGCCATCTTACACTCAGTATTACCAGGTCCATCCAACATTAAGTACCTACTACTCTTACTCTGTTTTATTTAAATATTTTTTAAATACACCGAATTCACCAAATTGATTATTAATTATAGGTACTGTAGAAATATATTCATAGTTTAAAAATCATTCGTTTTGGTATATCGTTTAGAAGAAAAAAAAAATGTTTCTACCATTTCTACCAAACCCAATGATTAGTTGAGATGGCAAGATATCAGACAAGGACACACTACCAGCGGGTGCCTTCTCGCTAGGGACCGTTTCTGGCTGGCTATCGCTTAAAAGGAAAAGGCTACCTTAGATATGTGAAAATAGATCTCACATTAGCTAAAAAAAAAATTTGGTACTCTGTATAGGTAATAGTATAAGGTCTTTGGGTTTTACTAATAGAGACGTTATACTTATTAAAAAGCAACAAAACATGAAGATATTTTACTATAGCTACCTTCATAGGACCTATGGAACTTTATTTCTATCGCTGAGTAGGTTAAAAGATCACAGAGATGTATAGGACCCCGTTGTCAGAAAAAGGTAAACATACTTTTCACATCTTACATGCGCGGCCAGCCGGCTGACGCCAAATGACAGCCTAGGTTCTCTCTGTCACTCTTCACTCTACTAAATACAACGCTGTCTTGCTTTACGTATTTTCTATATCATGCGTGCACGACCTAACGCACACATTTACAATGGTACAATGAACTTTAGTACTAGATATTTTATGTACAAATTAGCCTAGCTTGCATTGCCTTACGCTGCAATTATTATCGATCATTGGTGGAAACAATAAAGCAGTTGTACTATTACACTCATCGGGTTATTTAATTAAATTACTACCGTATGATGAGGCGATTTCGAGTCCGTGGGGTTATTTGGAAAAGATAAATTATTTTTGAGATTAAAGAGTTTTGAGTTGGTATATTTTTTGCTGTGGTAATAGTAGGAATTCAAATGATTCAGCTGGCAGCACTATTACTCATGTCAAGTCAAGTTCATATGTTTACTTTTTGAGGTTCCATCGCAAGGAGTTTTTTTTTGTTGTGAGATCAAACAAGAAAAAATGTACAGAACTCATTATTTTAGGACCGTCCATCTTCTATTTGGTGTGCCTTAGTGCATAAAGTGAGTCAAAGGTAAATATTACTATCTTTTAGTGCATATTCTCAGGAACTTACGGAGCTAACTAAATGCATAATGACATCAAAACTTAACTTTAATTTGAATGTTTTCAAAACTGTGCAATTTGGAACAGCGAAAAATGGCCTTGGCTGAGCTTTCTTAGGGTAACCACCACTTTTTTTCTTTCGCAGGGCAATGAATCAATGGTTCGTACTTATAAACGAACTTATAGAAACATTCGAAATGGAAAAAGATACTAACCCTACACCTCGTAAAGTCAAGAATACTTGCAAAAAGCAATTAAAGAAATTAAAGCTGGAACAACCAGATTAAATGAAACCGCGGCGAAATATGATACCTGTATTTTTGGACTGTCACAGTTATTTTGTTGGCGATTAATTTTGAAAAAAAAAGTTAACTCGAATGCGAATACGATTATTTTTACTTGACTGTCAAAAATTTTATCAGACAAATTTAACTGATTAAATACCTACCTCTAATTGTTCGACTGATAGGTACTATCAATGACAGATTGTGATTATTATACCTACTGATTTAATTAAAATAAGAGTATTACAAATTGTGAACGGAAATTGGTAAAGAAGAAAAGTAGGTAGGTAACGACCGAACGAATTCACAGTCGATTCCACTAAATACGACGTTATATAAAATAATCATATACACTAATACTGTGTTGGCACTATAATTCATCCGGCTAAAATCAATACCTACGACGACGTCGCATCTGATCTTTTAAACTATGCCGCCATCCTTATCATACGCGTGATTTAATGAAATAGCTATCACTTTTCTTTACTGAGCACGTTAACTTATACTATGTAGTAAAAATCAAAATAAGTTGTACTTACGCGTGATATGAGATCCCTTGAGCTTTATTTATTTTTCTTTGATAGTTTGTGCACTTCCGAAACACACACGACGGCATTTTATTTATTTTTGTTCATTTTCGGCTCGACGGTCATAACGTCACATTCATTGACCCTTTTGGCATGAACTGAGAGCGAGAGTGGTCAGATGGGTTTTTTATGAATCTTCAACTCTGGCGCTCTAGTAATAGTAACATATATTTACTCTGTAATATCATTCCGTTGAACACTATTGAAAGACTGAGACAAATCGGTTTGTTTCAGCAGTAGCGCGAGCGAGACAATTGTCGAGCGTCACCGGTATACTTCGGGTATTTTACCAGAATATGTGTATATTCTGACTTTTGATAAAAACACCGTTTTGGTGTGTCAACAAAAAAACATAATGAAAATGTTTACCTAAATGTAAGTGTTTTTAAATATGTATTTATAGTATCTCAGATGCTTGACACCCATAGTATGAGCTCTTTTTAATACAACTATTCCTACTTTATTTACTACTTAAACGGAAGGTAGAAGACCTTAATTCAAATCCGGTTCCCCCAACTTAGTAGGCAAGTTCACTACTACCTGTTAGTTTCTATATAATAATTTTTAATAACTAGGTATGTAATATCTAATATAAAATTTAACTATAATATACCCGAAAGAATGGCACTGCAGTATTTGACAATCTTCTATAACCTTTGTTAGTAATATACATATCTTCCGGTTTGAAGTGTATCGAACATATACAACTATGTTGAGTTGATGTCCAGTTTCGCTCTTGCCTTTGTTTACGAACTACAAGAAGCCATTTATTTCTCACAAGTACATCCCCAGGAAACCTAGAAATAAAAAACAAACACGGAACGCTATTACAATACAAAAAATCACTAGTGTTTGTACTAACATAAATTGTTTCTTTTTTTACATTATAACATGACAAGTATTTTATTTGTCTACATTAAAGTAATTAATAAACAACAAAACATAACAGGTAGGTAATATTTTTTTTATATAAAAGGCTTTACACATTTTTATATTCTTGTGCTGACGCTACTGCGAAAACAATACGCGGGCGCTTTCGCTCGGTACGTGCGTGATCATATCATACTTAACTTGTCGCACATAAAAGTATCGTATATATCTATCTCGCTCTGCAAAATGGCGATTAAAACAACAAGCTAATTTACAAAAATCATAAGAAATTTCAAGTTTTCGGGTACTTACAAGTAGACATTGGTTGTGTCAAAAGTTCCGTAATCGCCATACAGGTCAGGCTACCATTTAAGTACTACTCTTACTCTGTGTCTGTATTATTGAAATATTTTTTAAATACACCGAATTCACTAAATTGATTATAAATTATAGGTACTGTAGAAATATTTTCATAGTTTACGAATCGTTCGTTTTGGTATATCGTTTAGAAGAAAAAACAATTTTTCTACCATTTCTACCAAACCCGATGATTAGTTGAGATGGCAAGATATCAGACAAGGGCACACTACCAGCGGGTGCCTTCTCGCCAGGGAACGTTTCTGACTGGCTATCGCTTAAAAGGAAAAGGCTACTTAGACGTGTGAAAATAGATCACATTTTAGCTAAACAAAAAAATTTGGTAGGTACTCTATCTAGTTAGTAGTATAAAGCATGTGCTAAACGGTTTGAAACCGCAGTTTCTACCAAGGTGACCTTAAAATTTCGCATGACCTTTAAACGCCCTTGGTAGAAAGGCTTGCCCAGCAAACCACTGGCAGAAGCGGTGGTTGCAAACCGTCTAGCCGCTTGGTTAAAACCATGCATACCACAGTCGCGCCGCTGCACGTATCGAGCACGGACGTATTTCGTGCACGCACGGTATTATGGTGAGAGAACGTGAGGTTATCACTGAATTCATCGAGTTATTTAGAGACCTATCCTGTCTCAGGGACTTAAAGTCTAAGGAGTACAAAGACTCCACCCAAAAAATAATGTTTTTTTTTTCAAACCGTGTAGCGCATGCTTAAGGTCTTTGGAAACCATAGTTTCTACAAAGTGACCTTGGTAGAACGTTTTCTGTCTATACGGTTTAAAACAAACCCCAAGCTTCAGTGTGTTTAAAACGCTCGTGCTGAATAGACGTATGCAGAATGCTTGGAACGCACTATTACAAAAAGATGCAATGGCTCCTTATTTATCAAAATTTCTAAAGTTTGGAGTTTGTATTGCACTTTTGTGTGCATTTGCAGAAAAAAAACCCGGACTTTTCACACAGCATCATCTGGCCCCAAAGTAAGCAGAGCTTGTGTTATGGGTACCAAATGACTGATATACTACTTATATACCTTTTTTTTTTGTAAATACATACATATTATACATAGAAACACCCAGACCCGAAACAAATACTTGCAGATCACACAAACATTTGTCCCGAGGCGGGAATCGGACCCGCAACCTTCTGCGTCTCGGCCGGAACTTAGCCCACTGCGCCACAGAGGCTGATTCGCCGCCGCTAAGTGTATGAAGCTATGAAGAGCGTGGCGCCACCCGTGAACCCGTGCTCCGTTTCAGTACTATATGGGCGAACTTTGACCTAGAGTATTTAAAAAATAGACTTTAAATTAAGTGTGGTAAAGTATTAATTTCCTTGGAATAATTAGTATTAGATCTCGTTATTGGCTTTCTGTTATTTATGTAATAATTTAAGTTAAACGTGTATAGCTGTTGGTTTTCCTTAAAAATAAATAAATAAATCTCAAATACACTTCGTGAGCGAAGTGATTTTTCACACAGTCACGTCACAGCGACGTCTGTGAATTTTACGATTGTTTGCGATTTATTTCCATTGAGTAGGTAGATAGTTTATTGAAATGACATAGTGTTACAAGCTAAAAAAAACCTCCTAATTATGATCTGAAATGGTACCAAATGTAAAAAAAGGGTACTAAAAGAAACACTGGGTTTGCTAGATTTGAGGTTGGATTCTTACTTTTAACTCAAGGGAGAATAAGTACAGTTATTGTCTTACAAAAGGTAGGTTATAATTTCAAACAACAAGTACACAAAACTAAGAAATAAGTGTGCCTCGGCTAAAACACAATGGTGAGCGATGGTGGGCCCCTTGAGATGAATTGCAATGTGCTTAAATTATCTAGTACTAGGTAATACTGTACAAAACAGTAGTAGGTAAAGGTTGAGTTATTTAGATTTAATTTATTTAATTTAGTTAATTAGATAACGCCGTTCCACATGTTAGGTAAGGTTTAAATTAAGCGTTGTTCGGTTCTTCCCTAATACACTCCGCACTGATAATAGTTATAATATTTGGTAAAATGCACCAGTTACGTGATACAATAAAAGTTGAGCGCCAATATCAGTATAACCGGCTGCTATTCCAGGAAAGGAGATACTGAACAGTGCCAAAGAGTTTCCTGGGCTGGCTGAGGCCAGATAGAACAGCCGCACTCCGTGGAACGGGATACACCCTCTAGAAGGTGCGTTGAACTGGCGAGGTACGGCCAGCAGCACGATGAAGGGCAGGCCCGTACAAAAAGCCCCTGTAATTGAGAAGCATCTCAATTACAAAGTTGCAAAATACAGTTGAGAATAATTACCTACTTCTACACTGTAAACTACTCTTTAGCTTTAAGGAAAACTACTAGATAGGCCCAACAGTTACTTCAACAGGTTCCTAGCAGGGCACAAGATGAAAGTATGATGCCACATGGGTACATGTTTTAAATTCTACTAGTACCAAAAACAGTAGTAAACATATCTTGGGCAAACTGCAAGGGGTTCGACTTATACAGCTTTAGTAGACAACTCCGTCCAACAAGGTTTTAGACTTGCGTACTTCGCGTGGTAGGTATATAGGTATGCTACGAACAGCCTTAGTACAACGAAGGCTCCATCCAGAAAGGTTTTAGGCTTGCACCGCCGCCGCGGGGTGGAATCACACGCTGGAATCAAATCACATGAAAATGGAACTTAGAATTTTGGAAGAATCCTTCCAACCAGTGAGTAAAAAGTCCAAAAAACCACGCTCCCCAAATGGCACTACGAATTCCCATGCTCCTTCTGGCTGGACTCCCTCCCAGCCAGAAGGAGCATTGAGGAGCATCACCCTAACCAGATATGTCAACGTTTTCTGTACATAACTTAAATGTCAACGTCACTCGACAAAAATAGTAAAGACAAAAGAAATCGATGTACAAACCGCGCCATCTAGCGATCTCTGGAATTACTACGTTACAATATAAATAACATAGCATAACAGATATACAATTAATAAGACAATGATATTAATCTAAAATAAATAATAATAATGCCGGACATTTCACACAACATCATCTGGCCCCAAAGTAAGCAGAGCTTGTATTATGGGTACCACATGACTGATATACTATTTATATACTTTTTTTTGTAAATACCTACATACATATTATACATAAAAACACCCAGACCCGAGATACATACTTGCAGATCATACAAACATTTGTCCCGAGGCGGGAATCGAACCCGCAACCTTTTGCGTCTCAGCCAGGCCTTGACCCACTGCGTAACAGAGGTCGTCTAAATATATATAAAAATAGTTCTTAAAGATTGAGGAGTACGTGTACCTACCCTGCACCAACCCAGTCTGTGTTCGTCAAAAAGCCCCAGTCTCAGCTCTATGCTACTTTACATAGTGCGAAATAGGGCTGGTTTTCAGACTGTGGACTGCAGACTGATATAATAGGTTGGGGAAAAAGTTTCTTACATTTTTTAGGAAAATTAAAAAAAAAAAAAAAAAGTTTATTTACATTTAACTAAAGTATGTAGGTACCATTTTATTCGATAACTTTTTGCCATCTTGTAGGTAGGGACATGATCCCATTGCTATTTACATTTTGGGACTCTGTAGGGCTATTATGGAACTCTAATTAAAATCAATTTCTATCGGTTTTCATAGATTTCTGATAGACATTGATTGTAATTAGAATTCCATAATCGCCCTACTGATCAAAATACCGCGACAAGTGGTCTTGGCAGTCCTCTCGTGATGTTAACCTGACACTGCCTAAGAATTCTGAAGAGACCGAAACAGGTGGAAATCTGAAGGTGCAAGGTCAGGACTATACGGCGGATGCATTAACACCTCCCAGCCAAACTCTCTTAATTTTTACTGAGTGGCTAAGGATGTGTGAGGTCTAGCGTTATCATGATGAAAAACCACACCCCATCTGTTGATTAATTCCGGCCGCTTTCTCTCAACTTCTTGCTTTAATCTCATCCTTTGTTCGCAGTAGAGTTCAGAATCGATGGTCCTGCCTGGTGGTAACAGCTCATAATGAATAATGCCCTTCCAATCCCACCACACACACAGCATCACCTTGTTGCGAGTTAACCCGGGTTTCGCCACAGTCTGTGAAGCCTGACCGGCCTTTGACCACGACCTTTTTCGCATGTTCTTGTCGTACGTGATCCACTTTTCATCACCAGTTATCATATAAAAATGGTTCGGTTTCATTACGTCGTAATAAAGAATCACAAATGAGTACACGGTTCATTAGGTTTCTTTCAGTGAGCTCGTGAGGTACCCAAATATTGAGCTTTTTTGTGTACCTAGTTTTTTTCAAATGCGCCAAAACTGTTTTTCCCAGGTCAATTCCCAATTCTTCAGCTACGTCATAACTACTGATATGCCGATCTTGCTCCACTTTTTCAAAAATGGCATCCATTTTATCCGTAATAGAGCGACCAGAGCGACGTGCATCTTTGACATCAAAATTTCCGGATTGAAAACGCTTAAACCAAATTTGTGCTACTCTCACAGACACTGCACTAGGTCCATAAACTAAACATCGCAAATTTTTTTAAAGGCTTGCGTTGCATTTTTACATTTTTTGTAGTAAAATTTTAAAATGTATCGAATTTCTTCATTAGATTCACTATTCTTGACAGTACGATAAACAAATAAATATAACACATTTTACACAATTTGAAATTGGAAAAATGTTCTTTAAAATTTAAACTTTTAATGATACCAAAGCCAGCCAGATTCAAATAGTATAGCCAAAGAGATTTTATTAAAAGTTCATACTACTATAAGGGGGCGTCCATTAATTACGTGAGGTGTTTTAGGGGGGGGAGGGGATCAAGCTAAATCTTTCCAAATCTCACTTTTTTCTCGCAGAAAAATCATTTGCACCATTTTTAATTCGCCAGTGCCTACCGATTCAACCAGTGCACGCCTTCGTGAGCATGCCGTACGACCTCTATTGCCCAAATTTACGTGATGATATGGACAGGCATGCTGCAGTACCTACATCCGGTATCTATTTTGCATCCATCTCAAAAGTCACAGAACATCGACGTGCGGCCCATCGCGCGGTTCATAATTTTATGATTGTGATTTTAGATTACCTACGGTAATATTCACAAATCCTAGTCTTTGCTAGTCTTCAATAAAAGTAATAGAACAAGTTTTTTTTTTCTCAATAATCCAACACGTTTACAGTCCAAATAGAAGTTTTGAAGAATCTCGCTTGAGATTAGGGGAGGGGGGAGGGAGTTGAGGAAAATCTTACGATATCTCACCAAGGGGGGACGGGGAGTCGAAAAATTCTCAAAAATGCCTCACGTAATTAATAATGCGAAAATACTTTTTCTCCAACCTAATATAAAAGTATAATTAATATCAATATTAAATGACACAACTGCACTAGCTCTTAGACAACTGAAATAAATAAACTAATGACTCTGTGAGCTGTAGACCTCGCAATAATTTTTCGAAATTACTGAAATATAACTTTTTTACGTTTTCAACCCCCATATCTCCGCCATTTTGAAAAATTTCCAAAAATTATAAAACCTGCTCATAAAATTTGACGAGAATCGGTTGAAAAATGCGACCTGTAGAGGAGAACATCCGGACAGACATACGAAAGCATTTTTGCCTGAGCTATAACGGAGACACTCGCTCGCTCGGTCAATTAATGTAAGTACATGGAGTGAGTGTGTTTATGCAATGTTTGTTTATAGAAGCATACCGGCATCCGGCCTCACGCCTGCAAGATCTGCCACAAACGGTTTTCGCTGAAGTTCTCTATGGACATACACTACAGAAGAGTGCATCTCAAGGAACCCTACCCAAAAAGGTAGGTACCTACCTACAACAATTTGTTGTAGAATGCGTCATACCTCAGACGTCATTGGTTCGTTTGACTCAAGTTGTGACAGAAAACATCGCGGGAAAGCCGGTGTGACCCCGTTGATAATAGACTTAATTAAACCTAATATTTGAAAGTTGAAGTACTTGGTTGTAAGATTGTATGCCTAAAATGTTGCTAGTGTTAAAAATAAATAATACCTACTTTATAAATATTGCTGGCCAATGCACACAACATCATCAAGCCCCAAATTAATCATACCTTGTATTATTGTGACTAGGTCACTGATAGAATACTTATATATTTTTAAATACATACTGATGATATTTTATAACACCCAGACACGGAACAAGCACCTATGTTCTTCACCCAAATGTTTATCCTGGGAGGCAATCGAACTCTCAACCTACAGCGCAGAAGGCAGAAACAATATTTATTATTTACTAGCTGCTGCCTGCGGCTTCGCGCGCATGGTACAGCCAAAAATTGTATGCTTCTAGTTCTGAAATGTGCCTTTCGAAGCACGGAAGCGCTCAAATGATAATACCACTGCAGTTTCTGACCGCGTTGCTTAATTTCAGTTTTGTTAGAAACAGAATAGCTTTACCAAGAGTGCTTCACGATCTTACTAATGGCTGATATTTGTTGTTTCAGAAACAGAAAGAAAAATGCAGATAAAGTCCCGCTTTTCGAGAAGATGAAATAGTCTTGATTGAACAATTATATGAAAGCAGAAGATTCTTTTCGCGATTCGGAGTATTTGTAAAGTAGATATGGAAGACACCGAGAGCGGTATTATCGCACATTAATACATTCCGTACCCAGTAAAGTTAGATAAATGTTAGATAAACGTCAAAACAGGTATTAAAAAGCTGCGACTGACAGACACTCGTTTATTGGTTACTCAAGTACACACGTACAATTAGAAGAATACTGGAGAAGTAAAAATTGAGAAGACAAAGCATGTCATGTATTAAGAGTCTCGACGAAGGACCTTTTCAGATTAGCGTTTTTTACGCGTATAAACTCGTTTTTGGAAGTGCGTGTTATCTGCGTGTATACCATTGACGAGTTTATGAACTCGTACAAGAGCGAGCCGCGAGAAAGTTTATTCGTCGAAATCCATATTCCTGAGCTACTGGTTCGAGCTAACGCGCCGGAATAAGCACGAGTACACGCGTTTGCGGTTGTGTCTTGATACGCGTAAAAACGCTAGTCTGAAACTGCCCGTAGCTTGGCTTGTCACTGGGAGATAGTATTATTAATAATATAAATATTGATGCACAATTTACACACAACCACCTAGCCTCAAACTGAGTATTTATTCAACGGTAATTGTATTTACATATTTTATTTATTGTATTATTTTGAAATAAACTATTTTAAATAAGACTGAAGTATTTGGAAATGTACCTAAAGTACCTACTTTTTTATTTCAACCTTAATTACTAAAACTAAATTATTTGGCCACAATGTCACGTTTGAATACTTAAAAACTACTTATTAATAACATCAAATGTGAGCGAAGACAGACGCTTTAATTAAATGGAATGGAATAAGGCGGAGTAACATATTTACCCTTTGTAATAAATTTCTTGCCCAAGATGTTAATTTCAAAAATTTCTAAGCTCGTCATTTCAACAGGGCATGCAGCGCTATTCATGATAAACGTACATGATAAACGTAGACGCAATAGAAGCGAGCTCGATTCCCAACGCAAATATTATAAATTGCTTTTTTAATTTTAGTTCTTGGTATTTTTAGCATTGAGATCAGAACTTAGGGCCACCATGACCATAACCACCATGACCATAACACCATAACCATGTTCTTTCTCGTGTGGCTGCTAATTCATGACATAACTTTGTAAATTAATCAACGCACACGAGATAGCCACAGCATCATCCAACACTCTCATCAACTCGGCACTTATCACGGAACGGTCCTTAACCAGTGTAAATTCTCTTACTCGTCGCACAACTCTATCAATATCGAACAAAGTGACAGTTGGTCCCCTTTCTTGGTCTATATTTCTTTGCTCTTTTTCTGCTTCATTCGATGTTGAAGCTTTATGCATTTCAGTATCATTCAGAGTACTTTTGATTGGCTCTACTTTTGCTTGAGGCTTTAGAAGCTTCAGTCCCTTCTTTTTCAGTATCTCTTCCACATCTTTAAACCCATTGGCAATGATAGAAGAACCAGGTTTGAATCGCTCCAGATAATTGGTGTTTTCGAGCACTGCTTCATTGCTTTGCCTTCCTCCGTATCCTGGTGAGACGTAGTTGATGTATCCATCTGTATTGCAGCTTATAATATATTTCACGGTGTTTCCTTGTTGAGTCTGAGTGAGTGCTTGGCTCTTGGGTGATACAGGCTGCACATTCAGCTCTAAGGATTCAATAACAGTAGTGCTGTGGTACCTTCGATGAGGTAAGGATAGGTTTATTTGTGTATCCTCATTGTCACTATTTACAAAAGATTGTAAAGCCTTTGATATGATAGGTAGGTTTTTGACAAAGATTTTCTTTGCATCATTGGGGTTCATACCAAATTGATCAGCCAGTTCTTCGAAGTGTGTATCTAGTTTGACTTTCTTGAGGCATAGCAGTATATGCGTGGTTAGTATTTGGGTTTGCTCGTGTAGGATATTGATGAGATGGTAGGAGCTATGTGGTACTCCGATGTAGAGTTGGGGGTTAGCGCGTATTCTGGACAGGGTGATCTTCAATGCTTGTTCGTTGAGGATTCTCAGCTCGGCTTCGCTGTTTTTGTTTCCGGTGGCATCGGTTTTTTCATCTTTAGAAGCTATCAGGTCTGCGATGACAGGATCTGCAACACAGAAATGAATATCTAAATATATGATACTCACAACAAAATCCGCCTAAGTACCCTTTTATCATCTTTAAGTAACCACACAAAATGAGATTAAAAGACATACCTACCCTGAAACTTAGGGACACCGACTTTTTTCCAAATAAGTAACATTTTTGGCAGTCATACCTACACCTACATACTGTTAATGTAGGTACCACACGTGCGTAGCCGCGGGTGGAAGCTAGAAGAATGTTTATAAATGAACATGAAATTGTTACCTTCAGAACTTGCTATGCTCGTATCTAGTACTTGGAGACTTGTCGGCGGCGATGGCAGGCTTCCCTCGCTGTCGTCGCTGTCAGCTTGGTATTCTTTGGCCTGAATAAACAAACAACAAATACCTATATAAATAATAGCAAGCCACGCGCCGTCCGCTCTTTAGGTACGAAGCTATAGGTAAATTGGTGGGCCCACCTTGGTGAGCAAATTGGTCGAGAAGCGCCGCGGCAGACGAGATGGTGTTACGCGAAGGAGAAACATTATGTAAGTAATAGTTAATGTTAGGTGCGAGGCGCTTGTGCGAGTTGAAACTTATAAAAAATCGTGGTGGCCCACTGGTCGAAATTCGACCATAAGTAATTAATAATTTATGTATTTTTCTTGCATAATTAAAAAAAAATATTAGCATTCTGCACTCCTTCACTATATTAACTAGGTAGGTACTTATAAATGTGCGAAATTTCATACTCCGTCCGCGCAATTTTTGTATTAAAGGGTTAAGTAGATACGTAAAAAGTTGTTGCTTCACGTAGGTATTAATATATACCTAGATACAATGAGGTTTTACTAATAGAGACGTTATACTCATTAAAAAGCAATACAAACATGACTATATTTTACTATAGCTACCTGCATAACTTTATTTCTATCGCTGAGTAGGTTAAAAGATCACAGAGATATTATAGGGCCCCGTTGTCAGAAAGAGATAAACATACTTTTTACACCTTACATGAGCGGCCAGCCGGCTGACGGCCAATGACAGCCTATGACGTCGCGTCGGCTAGCAGCTAGGGTGAACTAGGGAAAATGGGTACCGTAGGCAGCATTAATAAAATAAACAGTAAATTAAAAAAAAAGTTTATTTACAAATTATTATATTAAGTACCTACCTACTGCCCTATGTTTGTAATCACACAAATTTAATGTTAAGTCGTTTATCACACATATGAAATAAAAACTTACTTTACTTTATTTATTAATAACCTACTAACTAATATAATATCATATGTACAAAAGTTTGGCTGGATAGATAGATGGATGGATGGAAAGTAGTTTTCTGTGTTTTTTACCTTAAATATCGGCACTGCTGTCTTTATCAGTTTGCGTACATTTTTTTTCGTGACGTACTTGTCACTTTCCATAAAGTGCTTGGAACATATTGCTGAGTATGTCGTTGGCATCCATTCATCTTCTCTTCTTTGGGTTCTAACGACTTGTACCCATTTCTCTTTTATTAATCCGTCTTTAGGAAATCTAAACAAAATAGAAAGAAGTAAATGCTGAAAGTCAAATGTTATCTTTTTTATCTACTATGGTCTTTATTTTATACTTGGATAACAGTGGTAAAAAATATACCTATTGCAGCAAGCTAGGAAAGCCGATGTGATATTCGAGTAATAGATCACCCCAACCTCCTCTAGCGTCGTTCGATACGACAACACGCACGCCATTATCTTGTTCTCTCTGTCACTCTTCACTCTACTAAATACAACGCTGTCCTTGTCTCGTTCGTGTAAGTGGCAAAGCGGCAACGCCGCCGTGGCAATGATTTTTGAGTTAAATTAAATTAATGATTTTCCATAATAGTTTAAACAGTACTTACAAATGAAAAGATACATCCTCCTTGCTTTTTACAGCCGTCCCAGTATAAGTTTTGCACTTTCGAAATACACAACATGGCATTTTTGTTTTTTTTCTATTTCCAAAATACTGCAACGTAGTAGGTACGTGCGCGTCGCGGCCAGACGCAGGACGGACTGCGTTCACTCAAGCAAGCTAATTAGCTTATGTTTGTCTTGCCGCGCAGATCTTGGTAGAACATTAAATGTTCTACCAAGATCTGCGCGGCATTCATTTTGAAGTATTTATAGTAAATTTCATTATTTAAAACGAACCAAAACTTTGACGACCTCCGTGGCGTTGTGCGCGAAAGCCCGCCTGGGACGCAGTAGGTTGCGATTTCGATCTCCGCTGTCGGGCAAATGTTTGTATGAGCTGCAAATTTGTCTTGGGTCTGGGTGTTTTTCTATGTAAAATGTGTATGTATTCACAAAAAAAAAGTAGTAGGTATATACCTAGATAATGCTTTATGAAATGTCGAGTATTATTTATTTTTATTTTTTTACATATTAGTACTTAACGCATATTGGCAACTAAGTCAAATTTATTTGAAATAAAAAAGAGGTTATATTTTCTTAATTCTAGTAATATTTTAATATTATAATATTATTTTAATATTATAATATTATTTTAATATAATATTACTCTATGTAAAGCAGGAGACTTAAAATATAGCTCTCTTTGAATTTGATTTTTAAATAGCTTTCGTTTAGATAATACATTTCATTATCCAATTTAGTCTTATATATAATATCTTACGACCAAATATTTTTTCCCAAACTGTCTAATCAAATTAACTTGATGCAAAATACCGCAAACATCATCAGTTGTTATTTGAAAATGATTAGTACCTCCAATATTTTTTTTCATTACAATGGATACCTACTGTTTTTGCATTGCTAGTTGGTGTCATGATGAAATCTTGTTTAATAATCTTTCGAATAACATCAGTAGTGATAGGTACATACAAAATAACTATACATCGAGAGAGACATATATAAGCCCACCTTCATCTCGCATATTAACCAATTTCTGATATTGTAATTTTTAATTTGACAAGAGACGATCAATACAAGCGGCACACTTTACCTGTTTACGCAAACATCTAACAAAAAAACCTGCTATGTATCCTACAATTTGTTCTATGTATTCAGATAAATGCGAATCATCTAATAGCCGAGATGTTGTTTCTTCATTTTCGGTAAAAATTCAATGACATTCTCGCTCTCGTCCTCGTTCTCGTCGTCGTCATCTTTCCTCAACAATGGAACGGTCGTATTGATACATTTAAGAGATGATGAGCACATGAGAATTGATATGTTTTCCAGTGGCACGCAGATTCCTGACGTAGCAGACTTATGTTCCATATGGCAAAGTAATTACCTGTAAATAATTTGGCGATAATTTGGCCATTATAGCCATTATAGCCTCTGTGCATCCATATCGCACCAAACAATAATTCTATGTGATCTTGACTGACGCGATACGTGGTTCAATACTTCAATTTGTTCGATTTTATTAAAAAATCGTACAAAAAATTTAAACTATTGATACAAATCAGAACGCCAAATACAAGATCAAGATACAAGATCTTAATGCAAAGTTTATACTAAAATAAGGTAAAGTGTTTTACGAAATCCATTTTTCTCTCAGATTCTTAGTGTCCGAGTAATTTAATATGATAATCACGTCACTGAAACAATAATCGTCGATTTTCTCAAAAACTATAAGTCGGACGAAAAAAGGTTATTCGTTGAAAAAGCTTTATTGAAGTGAAAACTTCTGTTAGCGCGGTACGCATATTTTTAGATGAGGTAAAACCTCCGGATTCGCGACACCGTTACCGTCTGGGGCGAGACGCAGCCGGCTGCCGCGCTCGCCCCATTTGAATATAAACCTTAATTCACATGTTTACAGTCTACTTTTGTATGGAGAAGTTTACTGAGTTAGGTTCTTTGATATATTATCTACATTCTGAACAAAAAATATTGCATCATCTGTGTTCGTTCAGTATTTGATTGGCAGTCACCATAATTACTGATTTTGAAGTGATTTATTACTAAACTCTAACGCGCCAAAATAAGTTTTCACTTCTGTCGGCACTCACGGAGTGCAACCCGATTTTTTAAGAGTTCTATAAGAAACACTAATAATATGAAATAATATTTTTTTAGTAGGTAATAGTAATGTTATCATTAATCACTAAAAGGCCGATCACAAAGGACGTTTTTTTGCTTAGAATAAGAACCAAAACAGTGCAGAAATGTTATATGAAATCTCATTGTTGCACTGTTTTTTAGTTTTTATTTAGATATTAATTTACCACAGAGGTTTAATATCTCCCAAAAGTTTAATATAAAATGTTTTCATTAGATCGAAAAGATACTGGCTGAAACAAAAAATCGGCTGAATAAAACCGACTTGGGGAAAAAATAAAACAAATGGCGCTTATTGTGTGCCATTGTAAAACATTGTCTTCAATTTTTAGTTTGAGTAGGTATATTTTATCACATTAGGTAGATTGGTAGTTTGAAGAAAAGTAAATTACGCACCATGCTAAAGAGAGTAATTAATGCAGAGTTAATTAAGTGCTCTTGCGTGTGCTCGGGCACCAACATAACACTCGTGCATTAATTACTCACTTAGCGCTCGGTACAACAATCTACTATTTTATCGGTATTTTATTAAGTCCTGGGTCCCAACTAATCACTGCACACTTTTTCTATAGCCCGACCTGGTTATTAGTGAGTTTAATTGCAATTTATGAAAGTAGATAAAATAGTGTGTGAAACTGCACGATGTAGGTAATACAACACGTTAACAAGGTAACATTTCAATTCAAAGAACAAGCAACCCTGTCAACATGGCGTCAAATCTTAGAATAAAAATATAATATATTAATTTTGTTGTTTCTTTAAGTTATTTAAAATATACTTACTGATGATAGGTAACTTTTTTTGTTGTTTTCAATCGTCCTTTGTAGTTCCTGCACACGTTTACCGCGCAAATCGCCATTTTTAAAATGCAAAGTACACGTTGTTTACTGTAAATGACAGAATCGCTACTGAGCGGGGCGGGGCGTGCTTTTACGTACGGCCCAACAGTTGGTCGATATATTTTATGGCGTTTTTTTGCGCGAAAGCTCATTCTAGACAGGTATATATTCAAAGGTTCTTAAGTTCTTAAAACTTCCAAAATCCAGGCACGTAGGCGTTGGTTGGTGTTGTATAATGCGTCATTTCCATGCTTGCCAAGCCTTCACAAACGTCCACAAGCACCAAACGTGTAATGCTACATTTCCATGCTTGCCAAGCGTTCACAAACGTTCACAAGCACAAACGTGTAACGAGGGCGTTTGCCTTGACTGGCGTAAGCTTGTAGACGCTTGTCTCCGATCCGGTCTAGTGTCGGTTTTTTGACACAGATCAATGGGCGCTTTGCTTGCGAAGCATTCACACGTTGGTGCGAGTTTAGTAGCAATCGTGATCTCGCGACGAGTGCACGTTTGTTATTTCTTTTAATCATAAATATAAAAAGAAAGTTGCAGATGCTTGGAGTCGTCTTGCCGAGTTACGGGAAAGCCAAAATAGATAAAATATAATTACGTTTTAAAAACTAAAAAGAAAACCGACTTCATTGAATGAAATTTGAGCCTATACTACATTTTAAGTGGAAAGTAGATGTATTTTGTATACTTATATATAATACAAAAAATAAATAAACGCCAAATAAACGCACCGCTCCAATAAGACAGCGAGGTATCGAAGGACACTAAAACATCATCGATGTAATACAATTTTAAGATTTTCGTCTATTTTTCAGCTCGACCGATTTTGATAAAATTTAAATGGGACCACCTGTGAAGTATACCCTTTCAAACAAAAAAATAATTTTCAAAATCGGTTCAGGCGTTTTCGAGTAATCGGTGAACATATATAAAAAAAAAAGATTCCAACGAATTCAGAACCTCCTCCTTTTTGATGAAGTCGATCAAAAATACATATAGAATCAATAGATACCTAAATAAATAAAGGATAAAAAAAAAGTTCATTAAACCAAACGCAATAGCCGATACAAGTTCGGTGTCCGTCATGCTTGGGTGTACGTAGCACACTGACGCATTCACAAACATGTAAACGACTTCCAAATGCAAAGCGAGATTTGTGGACACTTGCGGCTTGTGGACGTTTGCCGACGCTTGGCAAGCATGGAAATGTAGCATAAGGCCTATCGCGCAAAGCGGATTAATCCCTTTGATTAATACAAAATAGCGGAAGATAGGGCACGTAAATGATATTACAGAGTATACATATGTTACCTAGTAAATTGCGTTTGCAAATAGTTGCAGTTGCATATAGATAAATAGACAAAGTACAAACTACAATCATGTTCACATGTTTCACTATTGAACGATTGACTGATACGGAAAACACATGAGTAAAAGAAATAGCCATCTGTAACCAATTGCGCTTCGATTGTCGCCGTGGATACACAGATTATGATTTTTAATCGAACAGAACGGACATTGGTAAAGAAGAAAAGTCAAGTGTACCTTAATTACAGGAGTAGCATCTTTTTTAATTAGTGTTCGGCCTTTTTTAGAAATATATTTATCACCACTTTTGAAATGAACACTGCATATTTTGCTGCTGTTCGAGGGCACCCAGTCGAATTCGCATCGTTGCTTACGTACAACTGCGGTCCACTCTTCTTTGCTGACCTCATTAAGAGGAAATCTATAAAATAGAAGAAATAATTGATAATATAATGATTACTTTAAAACGGGTGTTTATCGCGTTTACCTTTTATATATTATTTTCCCGACGCCGACGTTTCGGCCGTGTTACAACGACCAAAAAAGGTAACCGCGATAGACACCTTATTTAGTTAGTTAATACCTTAGTTCACCTTAGATAGTTTTAAAGTTCCTAATCATTATGTTACCTGATCGCGAAAGTTTGAAAAATTCTATAATTGATAACAGTTTAGGTATATTATGCAGCTGCAACCCTACAATCACGTCCCGCCTTACATACGCGCTCCGAGTTCTCAATTCACATATTATACTATGAATTCTCAGTGGATTCAACTTAACACTACGTATATTAAATAATCATATATAAACTAATACTTCTGTGTTGGCACTATAATTCATCCGGCTAAAATGTCACCGTCCTTATCATACGCGTGATTTAATGAAATTACTACCGTAAGATGAGGCTATTTGGATTCCGTGGGGTTATTGGGAAAAGATAAATTATGAGTTTTGAGTTGGTATATTTTCTGTTATGGTAATAGTAGGAATTCAAATGATTCAGCTGGCAACACTATTACTTATATGTTCAAGTTCATATGTTTACTTTTTGAGGTTCCATCGCAAGGAGTTTTTTTTTGTTGTGAGATCAAACAAGAAAAATTGAACAGAACTCATTATTTTAGGTGGGTATTCTATTTGGTGTGCCTTAGTGCATAAAGTGAGTCAAAGGTAAATATTACTATCTTTTGGTGCATATTCTCAGGAACTTACGGAGCTAACTAAATGCATAATGACATCAAAACTTAACTTTAATTTGAATGTTTTCAAAACTGTGCTATTTGGAACAGCGAAAATTGGCCTTGGCTGAGCTTTCTTAAGGTAACCATAACTTTTTTTCTTTCGCAGGACAATGAATCAATGGTTCGTACTTATAAACGAACTTATAGAAACATTCGAAATGGAAAAAGATACTAACCCTACACCTCGTAAAGTCAAGAAAACTTGCAAAAAGCAATTAAAGAAATTAAAGCTGCACCAAACAGATTAAATGAAACCGCGGCGAAATATGATACCTGTATTTTTGGACTGCCACAGTTATTTTGTTGGCGATTCATCTTGAAAAAAAAGTTAACTCGAATGCGAATACGATTATTTTTTACTTGACTGTCAAAAATGTAATCAGACAAATTTAACTGATTAAATACCTACCTCTAATTGTTCGACTGATAGGTACTATCAATGACAGATTGTGATTATTATACCCACTGACTTAATTAAAATAAGAGTATTACAAATTGTGATTTTAATTAATATTAATAATAATATAATAATAATGCCGGACATTTCACACAACATCATCTGGTCCCAAAGTAAGCAGAGCTTGTTTTATGGATACCACGTGACTAATATACTACTTACTTAGATACTTTTTTTTTATTCATATAATACATAGAAAGACCCAGACCCGAGACAAATACTTGCAGATTGTCTCGCGGCGGGAAACGAACCCGCAACCTTTTGCGTCTCGGACTACTGCGTCACAGAGGTCGTTAAATACATGTATCATTAAAGGCTTTTTGTTTTATTCGTGGATAATCAACATAAATAACCTAAAATATAGTACATCCCTTTTTATTGTAGGTATTTATAATTTGATAAACTGCCTGGCGCTAGTGGCACGACAACTGATATAAAGTCTGGCGGTTAAAGGGTTAATCGAACAGAACGGACATTGGTAAAGAAGAAAAGTAGGTAGGTAACGAATTCACAGTCGATTCCACTAAATACGACGTTATATAAAATAATCATATACACTAATACTGTGTTGGCACTATAATTCATCCGGCTAAAATCAATACCTACGACGACGTCGCATCTGATCTTTTAAACTATGCCGCCATCCTTATCATACGCGTGATTTAATGAAATAGCTATCACTTTTCTTTACTGAGCACGTTAACTTATACTATGTAGTAAAAATCAAAATAAGTTGTACTTACGCGTGATATGAGATCCCTTGAGCTTTATTTATTTTTCTTTGATAGTTTGTGCACTTCCGAAACACACACGACGGCATTTTATTTATTTTTGTTCATTTTCGGCTCGACGGTCATAACGTCACATTCATTGACTCTTTTGGCATGAACTGAGAGCGAGAGTGGTCAGATGGGTTTTTTATGAATCTTCAACTCTGGCGCTCTAGTAATAGTAACATATAATTTACTCTGTAATATCATTCCGTTGAACACTATTGAAAGACTGAGACAAATCGATTTGTTACAGCAGTAGCGCGAGCGAGACAATTGTCGTGCGTCACCGGCATACTTCGGGTATTTTACCAGAATATACACGAATTTTGATAAAAACACCGTTTTGGCGTGTCAACAAAAAAACATAATGAAAATGTTTACTGAAATAAAAAATAATTTGATGTAGTGTTGTATGTTTAGTATGTAAGTAGTAGTAAGTGTAGGTGTAAGTGTTTTTAAATATGTATTTATAGTATCTCAGATGCTTGACACCCATAGTAAGAGCTCTTTTTAGTACAACTATTCCTACTTTATTTACTACTTAAACGGAAGGTAAAAGACCTTAATTCAAATCCGGTACCCTCAACTTAGTAGGCAAGTTCACTACTACCTGTTAGTTTCTATATAATAATTTTTAATAACTAGGTATGTAATATCTAATATAAGATTTAACTATAATATACCCGAAAGAATGGCACTGCAGTGTTTGACAATCTTCTATAACCTTTGTTAGTAATATGCATATCTTCCGGTTTGAAGTGTATCGAACATATACAACTATGTTGAGTTGATGTCCAGTTTCGCTTATGCCTTTGTTTACGAACTACAAGAAGCCATTTATTTCTCACAAGTACATCCCCAGGAAATCTAGAAATAAAAAACAAACACGGAACGCTATTACAATACAAAAAATCACTAGTGTTTGAACTAACATAAATTGTTTATTTTTTTACATTATAACATGAGAAGTATTTTATTTGTCTACATTATAGTAATTAATAAACAACAAAACATAACAGGTAGGTAATATTTTTTTTATATAAAAGGCTTTACACGTTTTTATATTCTTGTGCTGACGCTACTGCGAAAACAATACGCAGGCGCTTTCGCTCGGTACGTGCGTGATCAAATCATACTTAACTTGTCGCACATAAAAGTATCGTATATTTCTATCTCGCTCTGCAAAATGGCGATCAAAACAACAAGCTAATTTACAAAAATCATAAGAAATTTCAGTACTTAGTTAGTAGTACTAAGTAGTACTAGTACTTAGTAGTTTTCGGGTACTTAGTAGTTTTCGGGTACTTACAAGTAGACATTGGTTGTTCCGTAATCGCCATACAGTGTATGGCGATTACGGAACTTTTGACACAACCAATGTCTACTTGTAAGTACCCGAAAACTACTAAGTACCCGAAAACTACTAAGTACTAGTACTACTTAGTACTACTAACATTTAAGTACTACTCTTACTCTGTGTCTGTATTATTGAAATATTTTTAAATACACCGAATTCACTAAATTGATTATTAATTATAGGTACTGTAGAAATATTTTCATAGTTTACGAATCGTTCGTTTTGGTATATCGTTTAGAAGAAAAAAAAAATTTCTACCATTTCTACCAAACCCGATGATTAGTTGAGATGGCAAGATATCAGACAAGGGCACACTACCAGCGGGTGCCTTCTCGCCAGGGAACGTTTCTGACTGGCTATCGCTTAAAAGGAAAAGGCTACTTAGACGTGTGAAAATAGTTCACATTTTAGCTAAACAAAAAAATTTGGTAGGTACTCTGTCTAGTCTAGTAAAAAACCCGGACTTTTCACACAGCATCATCTGGCCCCAAAGTAAGCAGAGCTTGTGTTATGGGTACCAAATGACTGATATACTACTTATATACATTTTTTTGTAAATACATACATATTATACATAGAAACACCCAGACCCGAAACAAATACTTGCAGATCATACAAAACATTTGTCCCGCGGCGGGAATCGAACCCGCAACCTTCTGCGTCTCGGCCGGAACTTAGCCCACTGCGCCACAGAGGTTATCATTTCTGATTCGCCGCCGCTAAGTGTATGAAGCTATGAAGAGCGTGGCGCCACCCGTGAACCCGTGCTCCGTTTCAGTACTATATGGGTGAACTTTGACCTAGAGTATTTAAAAAAATAGACTTTAAATTAAGTGTGGTAAAGTATTCATTTCCTTGGAATAATTAGTATTAGATCTCGTTATTGGCTTTCTGTTATTTATGTAATTATTTAAGTTAAACGTGTATAGCTGTTGGTTTTCCTTAAAAATAAATAAATAAATCTCAAAATCACTTCGTGAGCGATGTGATTTTTCACACAGTCACGTCACAGCGACGTCTGTGAATTTTACGATTGTTTGCGATTTATTTCCATTGAGTAGATAGATAGTTTATTGAAATGACATAGTGTTACAAGCTAAAAAAAACCTTCTCCTAATTATGATCTGAAATGGTACCAAATGTAAAAAAAGGGTACTAAAAGAAACACTGGGTTTGCTTGGTTTGAGGTTGGATTCTTACTTTTAACTCAAGGGAGAATAAGTACAGTTATTGTCTTAACGGTTATAATTTCAAACAACAAGTACACAAAACTAAGAAATAAGTGTGCCTCGGCTAAAACACAATGGTGAGCGATGGTGGGCCCCTTGAGATGAATTGCAGTGTGCTTAAATTAACTAGTACTAGGTAATACTGTACAAAACAGTAGTAGGTAAAGGTTGAGTTAATTAGATTTAATTTATTTAATTTAGTTAATTAGATAACGCCGTTCCACATGTTAGGTAAGGTTTAAATTAAGCGTTGTTCGGTTCTTCCCTAATACACTCCGCACTGATAATAGTTATAATATTTGGTAAAATGCACCAGTTACGTGATAGAATAAAAGTTGAGCGCCAATATCAGTATAACCGGCTGCTATTCCAGGAAAGGAGATACTGAACAGTGCCAAAGAGTTTCCTGGGCTGGCCGAGGCCAGATAGAACAGCCGCACTCCGTGGAACGGGATACACCCTCTAGAAGGTGCGTTGAACTGGCGAGGTACGGCCAGCAGCACGATGAAGGGCAGGCCCGTACAAAAAGCCCCTGTAATTGAGAAGCATCTCAATTACAAAGTTGCAAAATACAGTTGAGAACCTACTTCTACACTGTAAACTACTCTTTAGCTTTAAGGAAAACCACTAGATAGGCCCAACAGTAACTTCAACAGGTTCCTAGCAGGGCACAAGATGAAAGTATGATGCCACATGGGTACATAAATAAATTCTACTACTTAGTACCAAAAACAGTAGTAAACATATCTTGGGCAAACTGCAAGGGGTTCGACTTATACAGCTTTAGTAGACAACTCCGTCCAACAAGGTTTTAGACTTGCGCCTTCGCCGCGTGGTAGGTATATAAGTATGCTACGAACAGCCTTAGTACAACGAAGGCTCCATCCAGAAAGGTTTTAGGCTTGCACCGCCGCCGCGGGGTGGAATCACACGCTGGAATCAAATCACATATGAAAATGGAACTTAGAATTTTGGAAGAATCCTTCCAACCAGTGAGTAAAAGTCCAAAAAACCACGCTCCCCAAATGGCGCTACGAATTCCCATGCTCCTTCTGGCTGGACTCCCTCCCAACCAGAAGGAGCATGGAGGAACATCAACCTAACCAGATATGTCAACGTTTTCTGTACATAACTTAAATGTCAACGTCACTCGACAAAAATAGTAGAGACAAAAGAAATCGGTATTCTTCGTCTTTCATTTCATGGAGCAACATGGCTCTGCTAATTTAATATTTTTTACCCGTTTTATTGCATGTTTTATTCAGTAATCTTGGCGGAATTTTAATGAATAAATTGTGGCTGCGGGGCGGGTATGGATAATTGGATTGCATGTGTATTGTGGTGCAGTGTGATTTGAACGACGAGGAGTCCCAAGAAAATTCTAGACGCCATTCCGCGTGTCGTCTAGAATTGACAACTGACCATCGACTAAGACTTATAACAAACTGAATATAAACTATAAACACTTGACATTGGCAGAATTGACATAAGTATGTCACAGGCCATTAACGAAGAAAAGAAGAAGACAAAAGAAATCGATGTACAAACCGCGCCATCTAGCGATCTCTGGAATTACTACGTTACAATATAAATAACATAGGATAGCAGATATACAATTAATAAGACAATGATATCAATCTAAAAATAATAATAATAATGCCGGACATTTCACACAACATCAACTGGCCCCAAAGTAAGCAGAGCTTGTGTTATGGGTACCACATGACTGATATACTATTTATTTACTTTTTTTTGTAAATACCTACATACATATTATACATAGAAACACCCAGACCCGAGATACATACTTGCAGATCATACAAACATTTGTCCCGAGGCGGGAATCGAACCCGCAACCTTTTGCGTCTCAGCCAGGCATTGACCCACTGCGTAACAGAGGTCGTCTAAATATATATAAAAATAGTTCTTAAAGATTGAGGAGTACGTGTACCTACCCTGCACCAACCCAGTCTGTGTTTGTCAAAAAGGCCCAGTCTCAGCTCTATGCTACTTTTTATAGTGCGAAATAGGGCTGGTTTTCAGACTGTGGACTGCAGACTGATATAATAGGTTGGGGAAAAAGTTTCTTACATTTTTTAGGAAAATTAAAAAATAAATTAATATAGTTTATTTACATTTAACTAAAGTATGTAGGTACCATTTTATTCGATAACTTTTTGCCATCTTGTAGGTAGGGACATGATCCCATTGCTATTTAAATTTTGGGACTCTGTAGGGCTATTATGGAACTCTAATTACAATCAATTTCTATCGGTTTTCATAGATTTCTGATAGACATTGATTGTAATTAGAATTCCATAATCGCCCTACTGATCAAAATACCGCGACGGTCTTGGCAGTCCTCTCGTGATGTTAACCTGACACTGCCTAAAGAATTCTGGAGAGACCGAAACAGGTGGAAATCTGAAGGTGCAAGGTCAGGACTATACGGCGGATGCATTAACACCTCCCAGCCAAACTCTCTTAATTTTTACTGAGTGGCTAAAGATGTGTGAGGTCTAGCGTTATCATGATGAAAAACCACACCCCATCTGTTGATTAATTCCGGCCGCTTTCTCTCAACTTCTTGCTTTAATCTCATCCTTTGTTCGCAGTCGAGTTCAGAATCGATGGTCCTGCCTGGTGGTAACAGCTCATAATGAATAATGCCTTCCAATCCCACCACACACACTGAGCATCACCTTGTTGCGAGTTAACCCGGGTTTCGCCACAGTCTGTGAAGCCTGACCGGCCTTTGACCACGACACGCACGTTCTTGTCGTACGTGATCCACTTTTCATCACCAGTTATCATATAAAAATGGTTCGTTTCATTACGTCGTAATAAAGAATCACAAATGAGTACACGGTTCATTAGGTTTCTTTCAGTGAGCTCGTGAGGTACCCAAATATCGAGCTTTTTTGTGTACCTAGTTTTTTTCAAATGCGCCAAAACTGATTTTCCCAGGTCAATTCCCAGTTCCTCAGCTACGTCATAACTACTGATATGCCGATCTTGCTCCACTTTTTCAAAAATGGCATCCATTTTATCCGTAATAGAGCGACCAGAGCGACGTGCATCTTTGACATCAAAATTTCCGGATTGAAAACGCTTAAACCAAATTTGTGCTACTCTCACAGACACTGCACTAGGTCCATAAACTAAACATCGCAAATTTTTTTCGAGGCTTGCGTTGCATTTTTAAATTTTTTGTAGTAAAATTTTAAAATGTATCGAATTTCTTCATTAGATTCACTATTCTTGACAGTACGATAAACAAATAAATATAACACATTTTCCACAATTTGAATTTGGAAAAATGTTCTTTAAAATTTAAACTTTTAATGATACCAAAGCCAGCCAGATACAAATAGTATAGCCAAAGAGATTTTATTAAAAGTTCATACTACTATAAGGGGGCGTCCATTAATTACGTGAGGTGTTTTAGGGGGGGAGGGGATCAAGCTAAATCTTTCCAAATCTCACTTAGGGGGGGTCTTGACAAATATCACGTAATTATTTTTCTCGCAGAAAAATCATTTGCACCATTTTTAATTCGCCAGTGCCTACCGATTCAACCAGTGCACGCCTTCGTGAGCATGCCGTACGACCTCTATTGCCCAAATTTACGTGATGATATGGACAGGCATGCTGCAGTACATCCGGTATCTATTTTGCATCCATCTCAAAAGTCACAGAACATCGACGTGCGGCCCATCGCGCGGTTCATAATTTTATGATTGTGATTTTAGATTACCTACGGTAATATCCACAAATACTAGTCTTTGCTAGTCTTCAATAAAAGTAATAGAACAAGTTTTTTTTTTCTCAATAATCCAACACGTTTACAGTCCAAATAGAAGTTTTGAAGAATCTCGCTTGAGATTAGGGGAGGGGGGAGGGAGTTGAGGAAAATCTTACGATATCTCACCAAAGGGGGACGGGGAGTCGAAAAATGCCTCACGTAATTAATAATGCGAAAGGACTTTTTCTCCAACCTAATATAAAAGTATAATTAATATCAATATTAAATGACACAACTGCACTAGTTCTTAGACAACTGAAATAAATAAACGAATGACTCTGTGAGCTGTAGATCTCGCAATCATTTTTCGAAATTACTGAAATATAACTTTTTTACGTTTTCAACCCCCATATCTCCGCCATTTTGAAAAATTTCCAAAAATTATAAAACCTGCTCATAAAATTTGACGAGAATCGGTTGAGAAATGCGACCTGTAGAGGAGAACATCCGGACAGACATACGAAAGCATTTTTGCCTGAGCTATAACGGAGACACTCGCTCGCTCGGTCAATTAATGTACATGGAGTGAGTGTGTTTATGCAATGTTTGTTTATAGAAGCATACCGGCATTCGTTTGACTCAAGTTGTGACGGAAAACATCGCGGGAAAGCCGGTGTGACCTCGTTGATAATAGACTTAATTAAACCTAATATTTGAAAGTTGAAGTACTTGATTGTAAGATTGTATGCCTAAAATGTTGCTAGTGTTAAAAATAAATAATACCTACTTTATAAATATTGCTGGCCAATGCACACAACATCATCAAGCCCCAAATTAATCATACCTTGTATTATTGTGACTAGGTCACTAATAGAATACTTATATATTTTTAAATACATACTGATGATATTTTATAACACCCAGACACGGAACAAACACCTATGTTCTTCACCCAAATGTTTATCCTGGGAGGGAATTGAACTCTCAACCTACAGCGCAGAAGGCAGAAACAATATTTATTATTTACTAGCTGCTGCCTGCGGCTTCGCGCGCATGGTACAGCCAAAAATTGTATGCTTCTAGTTCTGAAATGTGCCTTTCGAAGCACGGAAGCGCTCAAATGATAATACCACTGCAGTTTCTGACCGCGTTGCTTAATTTCAGTTTTGTTAGAAACAGAATAGCTTTACCAAGAGTGCTTCACGATCTTACTAATGGCTGATATTTGTTGTTTCAGAAACAGAAAGAAAAATGCAGATGAAGTCCGAGAAGATGAAATAGTCTTGATTGAACAATTCGCGATTCGGAGTATTTGTAAAGTAGATATGGAAGACACCGAGAGCGGTATTAGCGCACATTAATACATTCCGTACCCAGTAAAGTTAGATAAATGTTAGATAAACGTCAAAACAGGTATTAAAAAGCTGCGACTGACAGACACTCGTTTATTGGTTACTCAAGTACACACGTACAATTAGAAGAATACTGGAGAAGTAAAAATTGAGAAGACAAAGCATGTCATGTATTAAGAGTCTCGACGAAGGACCTTTTCAGATTAGCGTTTTTTACGCGTATAAACTCGTTTTTGGAAGTGCGTGTTATCTGCGTTGGTATATACGCAGATAACACGCACTTCCAAAAACGAGTTTATACGCGTAAAACGAGTTTATAAACTCGTATAAGAGCGAGCCGCGAGAAAGTTTATTCGTCGAAATCCATATTCCTGAGCTACTGGTTCGAGCTAACGCGCCGGAATAAGCACGAGTACACGCGTTTACGGTTGTGTCGTGATACGCGTAAAAACGCTAGTCTGAAACTGCCCATAGCTTGGCTTGTCACTGGGAGATAGTATTATTAATAATATAAATATTGATGCACAATTCACACATAACCACCTAGCCTCAAACTGTGTATTTATTCAACGGTAATTGTATTTACATATTTTATTTATTGTATTATTTTGAAATAAACTATTTTAAGTAAGACTGAAGTATTTGGAAATGTACCTAAAGTACCTACTTTTTTATTTCAACCTTAATTACTAAAACTAAATTATTTGGCCACAATGTCACGTTTGAATACTTAAAAACTACTTATTAATAACATCAAATGTGAGCGAAGACAGACGCTTTAATTAAATGGAATGGAATAAGGCGGAGTAACATGTTTACCCTTTGTAATACATTTCTTGCCCAAGATGTTAATTTCAAAAATTTCTAAGCTCGTCATTTCAACAGGGCATGCAGCGCTATTCATGATAAACGTACATGATAAACGTAGACGCAATAGAAGCGAGCTCGATTCCCAACGCAAATATTATAAATTGCTTTTTTAATTCTAGTTCTTGGTATTTTTAGCATTGAGATCAGAACTTAGGACTATGTTCTTACTCATGTGGCTGCTAATTCATGACATAACTTTGTAAATTAATCAACGCACACGAGATAGCCACAGCATCATCCAACACTCTCATCAACTCGGCACTTATCACGGAACGGTCCTTAACCAGTGTAAATTCTCTTACTCGTCGCACAACTCTATCAATATCGAACAAAGTGACAGTTGGTCCCCTTTCTTGGTCTATATTTCTTTGCTCTTTTTCTGCTTCATTCGATGTTGAAGCTTTATGCATTTCAGTATCATTCAGTGTACTTTTGATTGGCTCTACTTTTGCTTGAGGCTTTAGAAGCTTCAGTCCCTTCTTTTTCAGTATCTCTTCCACATCTTTAAACCCATTGGCAATGATAGAAGAACCAGGTTTGAATCGCTCCAGATAATTGGTGTTTTCGAGCACTGCTTCATTGCTTTGCCTTCCTCCGTATCCTGGTGAGACGTAGTTGATGTATCCATCTGTATTGCAGCTTATAATATATTTCACGGTGTTTCCTTGTTGAGTCTGAGTGAGTGCTTGGCTCTTGGGTGATACAGGCTGCACATTCAGCTCTAAGGATTCAATAACAGTAGTGCTGTGGTACCTTCGATGAGGTGAGGATAAGTTTATTTGTGTATCCTCATTGTCACTATTTACAAAAGACTGTAAAGCCTTTGATATGATCGGTAGGTTTTTGACAAAGATTTTCTTTGCATCATTGGGGTTCATACCAAATTGATCAGCCAGTTCTTCGAAGTGTGTATCTAGTTTGACTTTCTTGAGGCATAGGAGTATATGCGTGGTTAGTATTTGGGTTTGCTCGTGTAGGATATTGATGAGATGGTAGGAGCTATGTGGTACTCCGATGTAGAGTTGGGGGTTAGCGCGTATTCTGGACAGGGTGATCTTCAATGCTTGTTCGTTGAGGATTCTCAGCTCGGCTTCGCCGTTTTTGTTTCCGGTGGCATCGGTTTTTTCATCTTTAGAAGCTATCAGGTCTGCGATGACAGGATCTGCAACACAGAAATGAATATCTAAATATATGATAATCACAACAAAATACGCCTATGTACCCTTTTATCATCTTTAGATAACCACACAAAATGAGGTTAAAAGACATACCTACCCTGAAACTTAGGGACACCGACATTTTTCCAAATAAGTAACATTTTTGGCAGTCATACCTACACCTACATACTGTTAATGTAGGTACCACACGTGCGTAGCCGCGGGTGGAAGCCAGAAGAGTTTTTATAAATGAACATGAAATTGTTACCTTCAGAACTTGCTATGCTCGTATCTAGTACTTGGAGACTTGTCGGCGGCGATGGCAGGCTTCCCTCGCTGTCGTCGCTGTCAGCTTGGTATTCTTTGGCCTGAATAAACAAACAACAAATACCTAGGTATATAAATAATAGCAAGCCACGCGCCGTCCGCTCTTTAGGTACGAAGCTATAGGTAAATTGGTGGGCCCACCTTGGTGAGCAAATTGGTCGAGAAGTGCCGCGGCAGACGAGATGGTGTTACGCGAAAGAGAAACATTATGTAAGTAATATTAGCATTCTGCACTCTTTCACTATATTAACTAGGTAGGTACTTATAAATGTGCGAAATTTCATACTCCGTCCGCGCAATTTTTGTATTAAAGGGTTAAGTAGATACGTAAAAAGTTGTTGCTTCACGTAGGTATTAATATATACCTAGATACAATGAGGTTTTACTAATAGAGACGTTATACTCATTAAAAAGCAATACAAACATGACTATATTTTACTATAGCTACCTGCATAACTTTATTTCTATCGCTGAGTAGGTTAAAGGATCACAGAGATATTATAGGACCCCGTTGTCAGAAAGAGATAAACATACTTTTTACACCTTACATGAGCGGCCAGCCGGCTGACGGCCAATGACAGCCTATGACGTCGCGTCGGCTAGCAGCTAGGGTGAACTAGGGAAAATGGGTACCGTAGGCAGCATTAATAAAATAAACAGTAAATTAAAAAAAAAGTTTATTTACAAATTATTATATTAAGTACCTACCTACTTCCCTATGTTTGTAATCACACAAATTTAATGTTAAGTCGTTTATCGCACATATGAAATAAAAACTTACTTTACTTTATTTATTAATAACCTACTAACTAATATAATATCATATGTACAAAAGTTTGGCTGGATAGATAGATGGATGGATGGAAAGTAGTTTTCTGTGTTTTTTACCTTAATTATCGGCACTGCTGTCTTTATCAGTTTGCGTACATTTTTTTTCGTGACGTACTTGTCACTTTCCATAAAGTGCTTGGAACATATTGCTGAGTATGTCGTTGGCATCCATTCATCTTCTCTTCTTTGGGTTCTAACGACTTGTACCCATTTCTCTTTTATTAATCCGTCTTTAGGAAATCTAAACAAAATAGAAAGAAGTAAATGCTGAAAGTCAAATGTTATCTTTTTTATCTACTATGGTCTTTATTTTATACTTGGATAACAGTGGTGAAAAAAATACCTATTGCAGCAAGCTAGGAAAGCCGATGTGATATTCGAGTAATAGATCACCCCAACCTCCTCTAGCGTCGTTCGAACCGACAACACGCACGCCATTATCTCGTTCTCTCTGTCACTCTTCACTCTACTAAATACAACGCTGTCCTTGTCTCGTTCGTGTAAGTGGCAAAGCGGCAACGCCGCCGTGGCAATGATTTTTGAGTAAAATTAAATTAATGATTTTCCATAATAGTTTAAACAGTACTTACAAATGAAAAGATACATCCTCCTTGCTTTTTACAGCCGTCCCAGTATAAGTTTTGCACTTTCGAAATACACAACATGGCATTTTTGTTTTTTTTTAATTTCCAAAATACTGCAACGTAGTAGGTACGTACGCGTCGCGGCCAGACGCAGGACGGACTGCGTTCACTCAAGCAAGCTAATTAGCTTATGTTTGTCTTGCCGCGCAGATCTTGGTAGAACATTTATACTACCTCAGTTTATATATAATTTCATTGGTTGCGCTGCGATCGTAACAAAAACAACGCCAGATTCGAAGCGCTACGTAACTGTTTATGCTTACGTACCTACGTCACCACCACAGCTAAGTTAAGCGTCTTGAGTGATACCAGCTCTTGATTATTTCCTATAAATTTAGGGAAAAGTTACACATTCATTTTGAAGTATTTATAGTAAATTTCATTATTTAAAACGAACCAAAACTTTGACGACCTCCGTGGCGTTGTGGGCGAAAGCCCGCCTGGGACGCAGTATGTTGCGATTTCGATCCCCGCTGTAGGGCAAATGTTTGTATAAGCTGCAAATTTGTCTTGGGTCTGGGTGTTTTTCTATGTAAAATGTGTATGTATTCACAAAAAAAAAGTAGTAGGTATATACCTAGATAATGCTTTATGAAATGTCGAGTATTATTTATTTTTATTTTTCTACATATTAGTACTTAACGCATATTGGCAACTAAGTAAAATTTATTTGAAATAAAAAAGAGGTTATATTTTCTTAATTCTAGTAATATTTTAATATTATAATATTATTTTAATATAATATTACTCTATGTAAAGCAGGAGACTTAAAATATAGCTCTCTTTGAATTTGATTTTTAAATAGTTTTCGTTTAGATAATACATTTCATTTTCCAATTTAGTCTTATATATAATATCTTACGACCAAATATTTTTTCCCAAACTGTCTAATCAAATTAACTTGATGCAAAATACCGCAAACATCATCAGTTGTTATTTGAAAATGATTAGTACCTCCAATAATTTTTTTCATTACAATGGATACCTACTGTTTTTGCATAGCTAGTTGGTGTCATGATGAAATCTTGTTTAATAATCTTTCGAATAACATCAGCAGTGATAGGTACATACAAAATAACTATACATCGAGAGAGACATAAATAAGCCCACCTTCATCTCGCATATTAACCAATTTCTGATATTGTAATTTTTAATTTGACAAGAGACGATCAATACAAGCGGCACACTTTACCTGTTTACGCAAACATCTAACAAAAAAACCTGCTATGTATCCTACAATTTGTTCTATGTATTCAGATAAATGCGAATCATCTAATAGCCGAGATGTTGTTTCTTCATTTTCGGTAAAAAATTAAATGACATTCTCGCTCTCGTCCTCGTCCTCGTCGTCGTCATCTTTCCTCAACAATGGAACGGTCGTATTGATGCATTTAAGAGATGATGAGCACATGAGAATTGATATGTTTTCCAGTGGCACGCAGATTCCTGACGTAGCAGACTTATGTTCCATATGGCAAAGTAATTACCTGGCGATAATTTGGCCATTATAGCCATTATAGCCTCTGTGCATCCATATCGCACCAAACAATAATTCTATGTGATCTTGACTGACGCGATACGTGGTTCCAATACTTCAATTTGTTCGATTCTATTAAAAAATCGTACAAAAAATTTAAACTATTGATACAAATCAGAACGCCAAATACAAGATCAAGATACAAGATCTTAATGCAAAGATTATACTAAAATAAGGTAAAGTGTTTTACGAAATCCATTTTTCTTTTAGATTCTTAGTGTCCGAGTAATTTAATATGATAATCACGTCACTGAAACATTAATCGTCGATTTTCTCAAAAACTATAAGTCGGACGAAAAAAGGTTATTCGTTGAAAAAGCTTTATTGAAGTGAAAACTTCTGTTAGCGCGGTACGCATATTTTTAGATGAGGTAAAACCTCCGGATTCGCGACACCGTTACCGTCTGGGGCGAGACGCAGCCGGCTGCCGCGCTCGCCCCATTTGAATATAAACCTTAATTCACATGTTTACAGTCTACTTTATATGGAGAAGTTTACAGAGTTAGGTTCTTTGATATATTATCTACATTCTGAACAAAAAATATTGCATCATCTGTGTTCGTTCAGTATTTGATTGGCAGTCGCCATAATTACTGATTTTGAAGTGATTTATTACTAAACTCCAACGCGCCAAAATAAGTTTTCACTTCTGTCGGCACTCACGGAGTGCAACCCGATTTTAAGTCCCGGGTCCCAACTAATCACTGCACACTTTTTCTATAGCCCGACCTGGTATTTAGTGAGTTTAATTGCAATTTATGAAAGTAGATAAAATAGTGTGTGAAACTGCACGATGTAGGTAATACAACACGTTAACAAGGTAACATTTCAATTCAAAGAACAAGCAACCCTGTCAACATGGCGTCAAATCTTAGAATAAAAATATAATATATTAATTTTGTTGTTTCTTTAAGTTATTTAAAATATACTTACTGATGATAGGTAACTTTTTTTGTTGTTTTCAATCGTCCTTTGTAGTTCCTGCACACGTTTACCGCGCAAATCACCATTTTTTAAATGCAAAGTACACGTTGTTTACTGTAAATGACAGAATCGCTACTGAAAGGGGGGGGGGGGCGTGCTTACGTACGGCCTAACAGTTGGTCGATATATTTTTTGACGTTTTTTTGCGCGAAAGCTCATTCTAGACAGGTATATATTCAAAGGTTCTTAAGTTCTTAAAACTTCCAAAATCGAGGCACGTAGGCGTTGGTTGGTGTTGTATAATGCGTCATTTCCATGCTTGCCAAGCCTTCACAACCGTCCACAAGCACAAACGTGTAATGCTACATTTCCATGCTTGCCAAGCGTTCACAAACGTTCACAAGCACAAACGTGTAACGAGGGCGTTTGGCTTGACTGGCGTAAGCTTGTAGACGCTTGTCTCCGATCCGGTCTAGTGTCGGTTTTTTGACACAGATCAATGGGCGCTTGCGGCAAGCGCTTGCGACGCATTCACACGTTGGTGCGAGTTTAGTAGCAATCGTGATCTCGCGACGAGTGCACGTATGTTATTTCTTTTAATCATAAAGATAAAAAGAAAGTTGCAGATGCTTGGAGTCTCTTGCCGAGTTACGGGAAAGCCAAAATAGATAAAATATAATTACGTTTTAAAAACTAAAAAGAAAACCGACTTCATTGAATGAAATTTGAGCCTATACTACATTTTAAGTGGAAAGTAGATGTATTTTGTATACTTATATATAATACGGGTAGGCCAAATAAACGCACCGCTCCAATAAGACAGCGAGGTATCGAAGGACACGAAAACATCATCGATGTAATACAATTTTAAGATTTTCGTAGATTTTTCAGCTCGACCGATTTTGATAAAATTTATGGGACCACCTGTGAAGTATACCCTTTCAAACAAAAAAATAATTTTCCAAATCGGTTTAGGCGTTTTCGCGTAATCGGTGAACATATATAAAAAAAAAGATTCCAACGAATTGAGAACCTCCTCCTTTTTGATGAAGTCGATTAAAAATACATATAGAATCAATAGATACCTAAATAAATAAAGGATAAAAAAGAAGTTCATTAAACCAAACGCAATAGCCGATACAAGTTCGGTGTCCGTCATGCTTGGGTGTACGTAGCACACTGACGCATTCACAAACATGTAAGCGACTTCCAAATGCAAAGCGAGATTTGTGGACACTTGCGGCTTGTGGACGTTTGCCGAAGCTTGGCAAGCATGGAAATGTAGCATAAGGCCTATCGCGGAAGCGGAACCAAAGCGGATTAATCCCTTTGATTAAAACAAAATAGCGGAAGATAAGGAACGTCAATGATATTACAGAGTATAGATATGTTACCTAGTAAATTGCGTTTGCAAATAGTTGCAGTTGCATATAGATAAATAGACAAAGTACAAACTAAAATCATGTTCACATGTTTCACTATTTAACGATCGACTGATACGGAAAACACATGAGTAAAAGAAATAGCCATCTGTAACCAATTGCGCTTCGATTGTCGCCGTGGATACACAGATTATGATTTTTAATCGAACAGAACGGACATTGGTAAAGAAGAAAAGTCAAGTGTACCTTAATTACAGGAGTAGCATCTTTTTTAATTAGTGTTCGGCCTTTTTTAGAAATATATTTATCACCACTTTTGAAATGAACACTGCATATTTTGCTGCTGTTCGAGGGCACCCAGTCGAATTCGCATCGTTGCTTACGTACAACTGCGGTCCACTCTTCTTTGCTGACCTCATTAAGAGGAAATCTATAAAATAGAAGAAATAATTGATAATATAATGATTACTTTAAAACGGGTGTTTATCGCGTTTACCTTTTATATATTATTTTCCCGACGCCGACGTTTCGGCCGTGTTACAACGACCAAAAAAGGTAACCGCGATAGACATCTTATTTAGTTAGTTAATACCTTAGTGCACCTTAGATAGTTTTAAAGTACCTAATCATCGCGAAAGTTTGAAAAATTCTATAATTGATAATAGTTTAGGTATATTATGCAGCTGCAACCCTACAATCACGTCCCGTCTTACATACGCGCTCCGAGTTCTCAATTCACATATTATACTATGAATTCTCAGTGGATTCAACTTAACACTACGTATATTAAATAATCATATATAAACTAATACTTCTGTGTTGGCACTATAATTCATCCGGCTAAAATGTCACCGTCCTTATCATACGCGTGATTTAATGAAATTACTACCGTAAGATGAGGCTATTTGGATTCCGTGGGGTTATTTGGAAAAGATAAATTATGAGTTTTGAGTTGGTATATTTTCTGCTGTGGTAATAGTAGGAATTCAAATGATTCAGCTGGCAACACTATTACTTATATGTTCAAGTTCATATGTTTACTTTTTGAGGTTCCATCGCAAGGAGTTTTTTTTTGTTGTGAGATCAAACAAGAAAAATTGAACAGAACTCATTATTTTAGGTGGGTATTCTATTTGGTGTGCCTTAGTGTATAAAGTGAGTCAAAGGTAAATATTAGTATCTTTTAGTGCATATTCTCAGGAACTTACGGAGCAACTAAATGCATAACAAATGGCATCAAAACTTTAATTTGATGACATGACAAATTGTGATTATTATACTGATTCAATTAAAATTTACAAATTGTGATTTTAATAAATAATAATAATGCCGGACATTTCACACAACATCATCTGGCCCCAAAGTAAGCAGAGCTTGTGTTATGAGTACCACATGACTGATATACTAACTTATATACTTTATTTTTGTAAATACATTACATATTATACATAGAAACACTCAGACCCGAGACAAATACTTGCAGATCATACAAACATTTGTCTCGTGGCGGGAATCGAACCCGCAACCTTTTGCGTCTCAGCCGGGCCTTGGCCCACTGCGTCACAGAGGTCGTCAAATACATGTCATTAAAGGCTTTTTGTTTTATTCGTGGATAATCGACATAAATAACCTAAAATATAGTACATTCCTTTTTATTGTAGGTATTTATAATTTGATAAACTACCTGGCGCTAGTGGCACGACAACTGATATAAAGTCTGGCGGTTAAAGGGTTAATCGAACAGAACGGACATTGGTAAAGAAGAAAAGTAGGTAGGTAACGACCGAACGAATTCTAGGTCGATTCCACTTAATACGACGTTATATAAAATAATCATATACACTAATACTGGCATTACACTTCGTCCGGCTAAAATCAATACCTACCTACGACGACGTCGCATCTGATCTTTTAATCTATGCCGCCATCTTTATCATACGCGTGATTTAATAAAATTGCTATCCCTTATCTTTACTGAGCACGTGTTTTCGTTACGAACATTGTTATATTAACTTATATGTACTATGTCGTAAAAATCAAAATAAGATGTAAGTACTTACGCGTGATATGAGATCCCTTGAGATTTATTTATTTTTCTTTGATAGTTTGTGCACTTCCGAAACACACACGACGGCATTTTATTTATTTTTGTTCAATTTCGGCTCGACGGTCAAACGTCACATTCATCGACTTGTTTGGCATGAACTGAGAACGAGAGTGGTCAGATGGGTTTTTTATGAATCTTCAACTCGGGCGCTCTAGTAACATATATTTACTCTGTAATATCATTCCGTTGAACACTATTGAAAGACTGAGACAAATCGATTTGTTTCAACAGTAGCGCGAGCGAGACAATTGTCGTGCGTCACCGGCATACTTCGGGTCGAGTCGTGTCCCTGACAATTACTACAAACGAGCGTCAGCAAACAAATTATATAGAGCAAATAAAAATAGCATTTACCTGAATATCCACGATTTTTTATAAAAACACCGTTTTGGAGTAAGTAGTCTCAACAAAAAACATAATGAAAATGTTTACTAAAATAAAAAATAATTTGATGTAGTGTTGTATGTTTAGTATGTAAGTAGTAGTAAGTGTAAGTGTAAGTGTTTTTAAGTATGTATTTATAGTATCTCAGATGCTTGACACCCATAGTAAGAGCTCTTTTTAGTACAACTATTCCTACTTTATTTACTACTTAAACGGCCGCTTCTACCTTAATTCAAATCCGGTACCCTCAACTTAGTAGGCAAGTTCACTACTACCTGTTAGTTTCTATATAATAATTTTTAATAACTATGTAATACCTATTATAAGATTTAACTACAATATACCCGAAAAAATGGCACTGCAGTGTTTGACAATCTTCTATAACCTTTGTTAGTAATATGCATATCTTCCGGTTTGAAGTGTATCGAACATATTCGACTATGTTGAGTTGATGTCCAGTTTCGCTCTTGCCTTTGTTTACGAACTACAAGAAGCCATTCATGTCTCACAAGTACATCCCCAGGAAACCTAGAAATATTAAACAAACACGGAACGCTATTACATTATAAAATCACTAGTGTTTGTACTAACATAAATTGTTTCTTTTTTTACATTATAACATGACAAGTATTTTATTTGTCTACTAGTACTACTACTACTAGTAATAAATAAACAACAAAAAATATCAGGTAGGTAATTTTTTTTTATATAAAAGCCTTTAAACCTTTTTATATTCTTGTGCTGACGCTACTGCGAAAACAATACGCGGCCGCTTTCGCTCGGCACGTGCGTGTTCATATCATACTTAACTTGTCGCACATAAAAGTATCGTATATTTCTATCTCGCTCTGCAAAATGGCGATCAAAACAACAAGCGATTTACATAAATCATAAGAAATTTCAAGTATTCGTGTACTTACGAGTGAAAAGTGATTCCATGGGATTTGTTTTTTATTTTTGAATGATTGGTACAACGCATAAAAGCACACGAAGGCATTTTGGTAACGTTTATCCCGCTTAAAATAATAAGAGTTTCTTTACGTCACACACACGCTGATGTCACTCGCCGATTGCGTTGCGACTGAGAGCAATTAGGCGACCGACGGGGACCTCATTTGAGGTCCACGCGCTAGAGGCGAGACACCTATCTTTCAAAAATCAAAGTTCATTAAAATTTTATCGAGCACTAAGCCTAATAGACCAGGGTAGAAGCCTTTAAAAATATTAAAAAGCTAATAAAAAATAATAGTAGAGGTCGGGAAGGGGAAGGGGGTGAGTTTTTAAGGGTAAAAACGGTTTATCTCGATTTCCGGCAAAACTACAAGTCCTATGGAAAAAAATCAATTGGCAAAGTTGTAGGTAATAAAAAGATCTACAACTTTTGTATATAGGTAGGTTCACTTTTTACACATAACACATAAATACAGAATCCACGCAGAAAAGAAAAATGGATTGAAGCGACTGGAAGGCGAAATTGGTTTCCTGCAAAAACTAGTACAAATTGCTCAGATCACTTTGTCGAAGTGTACTTTTTAACTAAAAGCGGAAAAAAATACCTAGCCGATACAGCAGTGCCAAAACAAAAAAAAAACATTTTTTGGTAAGTTGATATTTACTTTATTTTAGGATTACAAAGAAAAAAGTCTTGAAATGTATGCAGTTTGGTCATTTTTACGCTTTCGAAACATGTTATTGCATCGTAATTCTTCTGACATTCTGGCTCCAGAAATGACTGAAATGAGTACAAAAATACAAATACAAAATAGTTTATTGAGTAGGCAATGGACTTGAATTTTACATATTATTAATTTAATATTCAATACAAAACTATTTATTTCAAGACTCAATTGTAAATATTGTTCTACAAATAAATGTAATTACTACATAGTAAAGCGCAGCCGGATATATTGCCCGAATTCTAATAAAGAAAATTAATTGCGATGTCTGTGTTGGCGCTCTCATCTCAAAACAATTTATTTCTTTACATAAATTTATAATAGCCAAATATAAAGGTGGGCTTGTATATCCATCAAGCGATATGTTAAAGATTTATTAAGTGGCTGAAGTTGTCATTCGGACAATGGATGGAAAATTATTTAAAAAAGAAGAAGTAATTGCCAAAATATTAAGAAAGTTTGTAGGAGAAAAGTTGTTTTAAAATATAAATTTTCATCAAATTGGAGAATTCCCCACATCAAACCATGTAACTGACTTGATAAAAGCCATTACAGAACGCTACATTAATGTGCGAATACATCATTTACTTAAAATTAATATAAAACAAACAAAAAGGCAACTTCTTAACAAGTATGTTATATTTCAAGGCCAATAATGTAAGTATTTTTAGTATTTAGCTGTTTTATTAATGTAGGTAATTAATAAAACTAGTGTTTTAATTTTATTTGTATTAATTATCTCCATTATTATAATAAATTATTATATAAATTTATAACACTTGATTACCAAAAATAAGTACTTAATTCATTTTGAAATTTAAAAATATTTATCGACTCTTTTATTAGAAAGAAACACTTAGAAATAAGTTTAAAGAAATTAATATTATGACAGTGCCTTGTCAGTATATAAACGAAAATTTAATGTAGGTATGTGCACAAAAATGTTTATTTATTTAAAAAAAAATGCGTGAAAAATTCTTAATATTATAATATATTATTAAATTGAGCATTAAACAAAATATCAAAATAGACGCTAAATATGGAACAGGTACTCAAGTATGGGCTACAAATAGAAATTTAATATTAGAATATTATCTTGTAAGAATATTACAATTATAAATATTTATCTTATAAGAGATCAAATTACTTTGGTAGATGGAAGAAATCACATAATTTACTTACAAAAATCACATAGCCCAGAGCTTACACATTAAACATCTGACCCACAGTTCTCCTGCTGCGTTTTCGGAAAAAAGTTCCTGACAAAACATATACGCTACATCGGCAGTGTCAGGAGCCTCTCTTCCTATAGGGGCATCTGGTTCACTATCTGAATCAAATTTGATATCTTCTTCACCTACACTTTCGTCGCTGATCTTGGCTTTTTTATTTTCTATACTTCTTTTCTTTTGCTTGGGTTTCTTATCTTTTGTTTTATTTTCTTTTTCAATTTTCATCTTATTTGTTTCAATAAGGTCATTCTTATATGGAGACGAAGTTATAACCGAGGCCACAACAGCTTTTCTACCTCTATTAGATGTCTTTCTGACTTTTTTTTTAGCCCATATTCTAGACCATAGTCATAGCCCATATTCGAAAATCTTTACTAAAATCAACTTGATCGTGTACTTTACAAATGATAAATATCAAGCAATAAATCAACCGAAAATCATAAAATTAAACTTACATTCTGCTATAAAATACATAGTTACATATTTAGACCTAATTTTCATTAATTAAATAACACATTGATACGTACCGCAGAAAATTTTTCGACAGCAGCAACACAATGTCGCCGACACTGGCGACAGCTCGCGCGCGACTTACGAAAATAGGTGAGTGCGATGTTAGAACGAATGAATACGATAGACAATCGTCGTTTGTTGCGTCTTTCGATTGTAGATTTTCGAGAATTTTTACTAGCCCATATTAAAGCACTAGCCCACATTGACTTACTCTCCTCTACAGTCAATTGTTGACTTGCTACGGAAATCACCCTTACATACCTACTGCTACATAATAAAGCCGCTGCGCTTTACTATGTCGTAATTATATTTTTTTTAAACAATATTTACAATTGAGTCTTGAAATAAATAGTTTTGTATTGAATATTAAATTAATAATATGTAAAATTCAAGTCCATTACCTACTCAATAAACTATTTTGTATTTTGTATTTGTATTTTTGTACTCATTTCAGTCATTTTCCAGAAACCAGAATTTCAGAAGAATTACGATACAATAACATATGTTTCGAAAGCGTAAAAATTACCAAACTGCATACGTTTCAAGACTTTTTCCTTTGTAATCCTAAAATAAAATAAATATCAACTTACCAGAAAATGTAAATTTTTTTTTCAAAATTCTTTGCAAAATTCTTGGCATCTTCACAATTTAATGTAGAAGAATAAATAAGTGCTATTCAAGCACGACCTGCACTGGGATTTCGATTCCAACGTCAATACAAAAACATAAAAGTTAATTTAAGATTGTATGAAATGAATGAAATAAAATCAAAAAGCTTTGGAAGTCGCTCTCGCAATTTTTCATTTCATTAAAAAATTTCCATTTAATGTAAGAATTTTCCAGTAAAATTGAGTCTTCTTCATCTATATTATATTTTGACAAACACTGGACTCGACAACAAGCGGAACGAAGCCGCGCTCCACTGCGGACAGGCACAAACGCGCGCGTTGCCGCACCCGCGCCGCTGCCCGCCCCGCGCTGCCAGTCTGGCCAAGCCCTTAACCTCACACTCCTACTGTTATACTGTTTAATATTTTGTTCACTATATTCGTTATTCATAATATTTTGTGTCCTCCATTTTCTCCTCTGCTCTTCCGTTTGTTCCGGAGTCAAATCAGCTACTTTTGTCTTATAAGATTTCAACGCTCGTTCTACCGACTTCTTTTTTACCTCACAACATTTTTGTGGACAACTATTTTTAAATTTTTCTCCGTATCTTTTCAAGCATTCTGCTGGTTTTAGTGGCATCTGGAAATTAATTAGAATGTCATTATTAAGATACACTACCAGGAAAAAATTAACTGAAAGTACTTAATGGATTTTAAAATATTTGTTTTATGTAGTATTTTCCCCTATTTCGTCGTGTTTTTTAATATTTATTACCTACGAAATAGATACGTAAATAATTGTGGTGTTTCTGTTTCGCCAGACTAGCTCAAATTTCCTTCAATACGTTAGACCAACAATATTAACTTATAATATTATAGGTAAATAAACAAAAAATCTGTAAACTTAAGTTACAAAATTAAAAAAACAAAGCTACAATATAAACGGTTATGTAAAAGTCAAACAAAGCGAAAACCTACTTTTAACATAAAAGGTTAAAAGTTTTAAATATTACCTACTTTACTAACAACTCCTCAGTTTCTTCGTAAGATAGACAAGATAGGGCATGTTGTAGGGTTAGTTTACAATTAGTAATATTCATTGCATAGATGCTTAGTTTACGATTAAGTCTTTTATACACGAAAGGCTAGGGCCTTTCGTGTATAAACACAAAAAATCTAGAAGCGAAAGCATGTTTTAGTGGGATGCTATTAATACGGATATCATTACGTCAATTGTCAATATTTTCAGCACAATAAGGAAAAAATGTATGTAGTCTTAGAGCAAGGTTTAGCATAAATAGCTGTCGAACTGTTAGCACTTAACAGGATTTATATAATAGGTTAGTAGGAAAGAGAAAAGGGCGGAAGGTTACTTTTAGGATTGCTCTTTGAGCTCTTTCTGCAGCTAATATAGAGGTTTTAAACGTACCGCCCCATGACGTAATACAATAAGAAATTATAGTTTGACATAAAGCAAGTTATATATTAAAAACTAGCTTTGAATCTGCAATACATTACAACGTCTTAAATACATGTATTAGTTTAATGAAGGTGATCTATACACAGCTATAATAGCATAACCGGTATCTATTTTTACTAAGACAGGTACAGTCCTTGATGTTTAATTCTTCGACAGTAATATAATTCAAAATATTTCTTGCTTAAAATACTACTCCATCGTTTTGATTATGGCTTGTTTTGGTATAATGTGTTCTATAATTATCCATAAAAGGTAGGTTGTTCTTATGAACAGCAAGCCAACATTCAGTTAGAATGATTATGTCACATTCGACATTTACCCTTTGCAAAAAAATGCTGAAATTGTTTAAATTTTATTAATACCTACTGCGAATGTTTTGGGTTAGTATTGTTATTGAGTTGCAGTAAGCAGAAATGTGCTGTTTACAGTTTTCAACATCACATGTCCTTGACTCGGAAACTGAGAAATTATCAAGGTCGTTAATTAATCAGTCATGATTATCTAAAATTAAGGCTAGACTAGACTAAAGCACGGCGCTCTTAGGCACCTTCATAATCTATGCAGTTGATATACATTTGCTCAACTAACTTTTTGGCAGGGCAGTCTAAATCACCTCTTGTGATTGCTGGATTTTTTTGGAGCGAAGGCAGGTTGCACATTGAGCTGGTGCCGCTGTCTTTGGACACTCATTGGACTGATGACCTACTTCGCCACAGTGTCCGCAATGTAGGCACTTGAAGCATCTGGCCACCAAAGTGAAATCTCTTACAGGACAGGAGGACCAATTCACGAAGACACGATCTTGGGTTATAGGGGCCTTTTGAATGATGGCTGAGACCTCAATGATGTTGTTGCAGAATTCAGCTCCCTTCCTGCCCGATTTATGGCTAAGGGTAATAGAAGACAGGAATTAAATCATTAGTCATATCTGAAAGCTTACTGCACACATTCTGTCTATAAAGGCACTTGTAGAACTCCTACTCCTGCATGGTTGACGGAACTCCAATAATCACTATACCTGGCCTGCGCTTGTGTGGTTCGTCAATAGGAAGATCAGCTGTAGTGAGTTGGACCGATTTTTTCAGCTTTTCAATGTCATCTTTGGTGTTTGTGCTGATGATGACACCACCATTTCTAGTCTTTCGAAGCCCTCGCGCATGTATCTTCAACTCCTCGGGGTAGATAATTCTTTGTACCAACGTTTTGGTGTCATCACTGGTCTTGAGCATCCCATCTTATCCATGGGATAGATTACAACAGAGCTCAGATTTGATAGCCAGATAAAGGCATTGGTACTCATTTTAACCATGTCAGCAAAAGAGGTCTTAGCTGTCGGTTGCAATGATTCCTTTGCTTTGTTGCAGGTCTTGTAGGCACACCGATAAGTCTTCCCTTTCATTGAGGACTTCTGGGCTTGGTATTCAACTGCCATTTGATTTGAGCTACCTTTCTGCATAAATTACTTATCCACAGTTTCTGCTTAAGTTAAGTTTTCCCTCATTAGCAATTGCGAAAATTTATTAAGGCACTGTTAGATAGAGGCCATCCATTTCTGAATCTGCAATGGTAGACATGGTTGTTATGGTCTCTTCATATCTAGGTTGAAGTGGAGACATCTGTATAGTTAGGGCAGTGGTGTAGGCGGGGGAGTGCGAGACACTTTTATTGCTGTTAAAGGGTTGTCCATGATGAAACTATGTATTTGACATAGATATTAAACCAAAACATAATTAAAATCACACACTGTCATTACGTAGCACAACTGCTGATTAAAAACTAGGTCTGTTTTTGTTTATTCGTTTGAATAAATTATTGAGCATGTCCGATCTTGACGAGAGCATTATAATGTACCTATTTAGACTGATCTAAATGGAATGACTCAATTTTAATTTCTTTTAATGCAATGAGTTTGATACGTCCAATTGATTTCACTATTTATTATTATAATAAAATATTCATTTTGCACCACAAATTGTTAAACTTAGGTTACTAAATAATTATTATTAAATATCAGGATAAAAGACAATCACTCAGCATAATTTAGTTTAGATATTAACCATAACTGAAAATTACTCTTCACATAGGTACCAAGGTAGGTATGAGGTACCTACTGAAGGAAAGGAGAACATTCATAGCTTCATCAAACAGGTAAGGATACCAACTGAGAACCATAATTTTGTTATGCCAAGCATTTCACACATCATCCAGCCCTAAAGTAAGCAGAGCTTGTCTTATGGGTACAAGATGGATATACTACTTAAGTATATTCTTTTTTCTTTTGTAAATTATTACATACATTTATATAGAACAATGGATTAACTTACCAGTATGAATGCTTCAGGTATATCAGGTAGTATCAGATAGGTAATCAGAAAGAAGCTTCATTATTTGTGTAACTTTAGTAGAAAAACATTTTTGTTCAAACTGCTTGCTGCCTATGGTTGAAATTTTTTTGGGCAACCACCAATTTTCTTTCTTTCTCATTTGTATCCATTTTTGCCGAGCATCAACATTTCTAGGAAATCTGAAATAATATATGCAATATCATACAATAGTTACCTACTAGCTGTCTCGCTATGTATTTTGAATTATTTTTTAAAACATTAGCTAAAAAAGCTCTAAATATTAACAAACAGAAATTAATAATGATTTAGATAAAAAAGAAAATAATAAAGTGATTATGGCTGCATGCAAAAGAACCCAATATGTCATTAATCGAAACTTAAATTTAATTTGAATTCCTATGCATTCAGAGCATTAGTGTAAAATACGATCGTTTTTATCAATTTGTGTAGAAATATTCAGTAGCAGTTTTAAAACATTGCGTTTATTATCAAAACAATCCAAGCAGAGGCAGGTACTTACATATTATACGAATAATTTTGCGGGTTTTCTTTCTTACACAAGTAACAACCAGGTTAAGCAACCATCATTTACCAAGTCCACTCATTTAATTTAACACTATATTTACAGTTTACACCAGTATTTCTCCGTTTCTATCTGAGATTTTTTTGCCGAATTTATTTTGTTCACAAAAACGCAAACGCACACGCTCCGCTCGAGGCGCTCGACAGTGTTGCCAGATGGAGCTCGGTCCAAATCGCCAAAAAAAAAAGTAGCCTAAATCGCCCAATTTTTTTTATAGCAACATGTAGGTTTATTTCATAAATTAGCCTACATCGCTTAATTCAAAGATACGTAATATGGAGCTTATACGGGTAATAATACTATGATAACCTATTGTTTGCTTAGACTCATCCATGATAATTAAAATATTGAAGTTGAGTACTGAAGTAAGCATGTAATGTTATTTTTTCCTGTAGAGCCTCAGTAATAAAACAACATAGATAAAAATACAACATACAACAAAAACATGTAACGCTTAGTTACATAAGTAAAAACGACTTGACTTATTAACTGTTTTATAATTAATGATTTTACTATGTAGGGTTTAGAGCTTTTATTATAAGAAATATACCTATGTTATTCGTCGTCTGCTAACAAAATAACCTCATCGAGGATTCCTGTATTTATTGATTGGAGGATTTATTGATTAAATGTCGCGATATATGCATCCAACCTACCACCACCATTTCATCCACTTCACACTCTATTAAAAATTAATGACATTCTCATCAACTGACATTTACCGGATGAAATGAAAGAAACGTTCCGGTTTACCCATTTTGCACCTACTTACCTATTATTGTAATTGTATAAAAAAATATGATGGACGTAGACTAGTATCATTCATCATTTTTAATTTCTTAAATAGCCTAAACGGCGACCAGTCGCCGATCGCATTCTTTGGTCGCCCACCAAAAAATCCACCCCACCCTTCGAGATAGCCTAAAGGGCGATAAGTCGCCTAATCTGGCATCACTGCGCTCGACCAAAGATTTCAGTATATTACAACTATTATAAAGTACTCTGTGACTGTGACCAAAGAGTATAATAAAAATACGGGAGCGCTCGACTGAATCCAAAGACAGACAAAGACAGAGAAACTAATAGACACACATAACACAATAGTAATCGTGCCACGTGTGAGTGAGATAGAACGAAAGGTGGGTGGTGCTGCATTAAAACTTTTACCCTAGTCTAAGTAATCCTAGATTTATTAGAGATGAGTGATATCTCTGACCTTGTATTTACTATCACAATACTCAAAATTTTTATAACACGTGTGTAATATAGAAAACAATTCAAACACATTTGTGTTCTTATTGTTTATTATTATTTAAGTTAAGCATAACATTACTGAAAAAAATATAACCATAAAGAGAATCCAACGGATGAATGTTAATATTTCTGAAAAAAACTTCTATCCTACTGCCCTTTTTTTTAACTTTTTGAAGTGAAAACTTCTTTAGCATCGTTGTGATTTGAAAGTCGATAAAACGAAAAAGCGACAGTAAAGAGAGACACATAAATTCATAAAATTTAACGTGGGAGAATATGAGATAGGAAGCATTATACGTGTTTATTATTACTTGTTTGTGCGCGCATGCGTAGTACAAAGCTTGAGAAAAGGCATCACAACAACGGTGGTGTTCTGTATACGTGTACGTATTATACCTTTGTTTTGTGAAGGTTTCACTTCTACCACGTGTGAATTGCACACATGAATTTTTTTCTTACTGCCCCTTAAATAGTACCTAAGTTGGTACTATTTAAGGGGCAGTAAGAAAATGTTAATATTTCAGACTTTATCCTTTGGTTCAAATTTCTTTGTCGCATGATGAATACAGATTTCAAAATAACGCGCCGCAATTGCTTTGATTAACAAAACTTATGAATAAAATATATACTTACCAGCAGTGGAACAGCATTAGGATACAGAATAGTTCGCCTTTTCTTTTTAAACAAGTCATTTTTCTTAAAATGGACACTACAAATCCTCGAATAGTTTTTGGGTGTCCAATTTTTTCGGCCTGTGGCTTCAACCCACTGCAAACGTACATTATCGTCTATTGGAAAACTGTAACAAATTAATAGCGTGATGTTTTTTATTTACAATTTAACAATCATTTTAATCTATTTATTTTTACAGGGTGGTAAGGTTACTTTCGCTGACAGGACCTTATTTCTCATTAAATTGGCTTCAAAATCTGTAAAAGGCCTCCTCAGACAGTTTTTAAACAGCTTTTAAGGTTAAGGTAGATGCCCTTGCTATCATGAATTACCCTGCCACCATCAATATTCATCTATGCAACATCGAGCTATACTTACTTATTGATACGAATGTAGGACATATTTTTATGTAAAATGTATGTAGTCTGGGGAATATTAAGGTCGAATGTAGGCAGCACCAAAAGAAATAAATTAGCTGTTATGTTATGGTTTACGAATTATGCTGTAGCGAACAATGCTGTTATCTATTTTGTATAATATGTAATATAAAAAACAGTTTGTAAGCTAATAACTATTTAAAAATACTTGTACTTACGAGTGAAAAGACAAATCGGGGAGTTTCCGTTCACTATCACTTTTACATCTTAAAATGCTACATCGAACCATTATTTTTAGAAAATCCAGTAAAATAATTTGTTATTTGCAATTCGCAAGTAATTCAGCGTGTTCACAATTAATTTCAATATTTATATTTATATTTTGCTTTTTTCCGATTATTTCACACAAAACGCTCACAAAGCATCCAAACGCGAACTGTCAAACTTTGTTTAGCACAGTAGTGTACTACTGACGACCTTGAAAAAACCGGCACACGACATGAAACAAAAAATCAAACCATTCTATCTCGTTTCTTTACAGTATGTGTATATGCTACGAATTCGTCAGGTTGTTTAATGGTTTTTCTCTGTCTGAATCTGACATGACACGGCTGATACAGGCTAATAGCGTGTACGTGATGATCTTGTCTGTTTATCTCGCTTTAACAAACGCGTTATACTATGCTTTTTCTCTTTTTCATTGCCAATCCATGCTAATTTTCTATTGTTTGTTTCAGATTCATTATTTTCGAATATTATTTTAAAGCGGAGAAGCGAATATCGAAACGCCACTTTTTGACGAAATTCTGAAGCATATCGGCATTGCTATTTTAAAAGATTTAAGTCGCAAACTACTACTCATATTTAAATAAATAGAAGAGCCAACCAATGACGACCTTTGACGACCTCTGTAGCGCAGTGGGCTTAGATCCGGCTGAGACGCAGAAGGTTGCGGGTTCGATTCCCGCCGCGGGACAAATATTTGTATGATCTGCAAGTATTTGTCTCGGGTCTGGGTGTTTCTATGTATAATATGTATGTATTTACAAAAAAAATAAGTTTATATGTAGTATACCCATCAGTCATGTGGTACCCATAACACAAGCACTGCTTACATTGGGGCCAGATGATGTTGTGTGAAATGTCCCGGATTATTTATTTATTTATTTATTTATGTTATCAATGTACCTACTAGAATGCTAACACTTTTTGGTTTAGACGACTACCGACTTACAATATTCTTACATAGCGCAATTTTAATGAATAAATTGTGCCTTGATAGCACTAGTATGAAAGTTCTAGACGGTCATTTCGCGATGACGTTTAGAATAGACAAAATAAAATGACGATCGACTAAGGCTTCATTAAAAATATTTGGTACCGTCAAACAACCTAATTTCGCCTGGTGTACCATAATTTGCCAATTTTTTTTAAATGTTCATAAAATGTAATGTAACATAGATATCGGTTCCTAAACCTACCATTTAGTAGACAATTTATTTTAAGGCAATATTTTGCAATCGAATAGTAGCTAACTTTACGTAGGAGATGACAGTTACATTTTAAGTAAATCCAAAGAAGGCAAGTTTTTTTGGTGGTCTGCAAAACTTCGTCTGGAAACCGAAGTAAATAAGAGATAATACCATAGCAACGCTATTAATCTAAACCCAAATTTTGCCGGCTTTCTAACAATGTACCTACTAATTTGCAAGCTAAGCTATATGGTTGCGGTAAAAAATGCATTTGAATAACTTGAGGTGCAATTTCTGGCATGTTAGTTCCAAAATTCGCCTGGGCTTAGGGTTGTCACTTCCTTTACTTACCCGACTGCAAAATTAAGGGTTATGATTTAGTCGCGTGTTGTAATAAAAAAACCGTCTTATTTTAGCTTCAAATTGCGCAAATCTAATATTAATGTGCCCAATATTAATGTGTACAACTTAAATATAAGATTTACTATGCAATAAACCATATTTTTTTAATTTTTTTTTTGTTTAGATTTATTGAAGACTCTATATGCGACTTAAAAGTAATAACATTTATGTGACATAGTCATAATAAACTAACTTTAATTTTTAGGATAAGATACTACCTACTTATGAGAATAACAATGTATAATAATATTTTTTTTAAATATACTCGACTGTCCCTTCATTTTAAAGTTACAATTTAAGTAGGATAGGTATACCTACTAGATTTGCTTTACATTCGCGCAAGCGACCGACGACGTACAGGTACATATTGCTCTCACAATACGTCAAAATTTATTTGTGGCAGCCCTACCCCCAGCTCGTTCAATGTATGGAGCTGGTCTGCGCAAAGGTCAAAGGTGTGCCTTAATTCGCCTACCCCATTTTTTGTGAATTAAGCTTTGTTTATGAGACATTAGAGTTTAAACTCGTTTAAAGCACAACTTTTATACTAAACTTCTCTAACAAAGCCATTTCTACGACTTACGGGGACCGAAAAAATTAGGATAGGCGAATTTAGGCACAAGTGCCTAAATTCGCCTGGCATCTTCGTGGCTCATTTTAGCATGAAAATAGTTCACATTTTGTATCTTTATTATTATTTTTAAATTACCTGATAGAAAAGGAAGTGACTGGTATATTTGATTTTTTTCTAAACTACATAAGTAGATCTAGAATAGCCAACGAAAATGTTTCAAAAGTAGGCGAATTTAGGGTGTTTGACGGTACTATTCATAAAAAGGCATCTTTCCATTTATAAAATGAAACCGCGAGAGTATTTGAGAGAAATATTTAAATTAATATTCTCACAATAGCTTCACAATATATACCTACCTATATGAAAATGTGTTATATTATACCTACTCATAAAAATAGAGATGGGTTTCAGCAAAATAGTGACCTTTATAGAGTCAGTACTAGGAACAGAAACAAATGATACATTCCTAGGTTTCGACTAGGAAAAGTGAATACCTAAGTCCTTTACGGGGAACACGGTGCGCTTCTATAATAAGTTTCCTGAAAATTAACCTAAACTACCTATCAAGAAATTTAGAGCTTACATAAAGTTTAGTCTTTTGAAGAAAGCGTATTATAATATAAATGACTATATTACTGATAAGAATGCTTGACCTCATGTTGCTCTGCCCTCAGACAGTTAACCGACACATTTGAAATATACAAACTCTCTTGTATTAGTTTTTAGTAGTTTATAAGATGGATCATGTAAAAAAGCGCTAGGACTAGTTTTTTAGAACGAGTTTCTTGCCGGTTCTTCTCGGACTCGGGTTAGGAGGAATTGGCACCTAAATTTACTTAGTATATAAGACGATTCAAAGGATCCTTGTGAATGTATTGAATAATATATCTTTTGACTTTGACTTGACTTAGTTGTTGAAGAGTAATAGCTGAAGAGTAAACTGGCTGTTTTTATATATTTTGTAAGTCACAGGTAATATAGAAATGTAACAAATTTGCAGATCACACAATAAGATGCTATACCTTGTCGTATAGTGTGATTTATTTTGATACGACCGAAATCTGTTCTGTGCATAAACCCTGGAGCAAATCATACATGTTGTCTTTTAGATTAAGCCTTATTTTATAAAGCAGGTAAGTAGGTAGAGTAATAATCCTTTTTGTAAGTACATAACGGACGCACCTATTTAGTAGCGGTAGATGAAGGTGCACACAGCGTCGGAATCGTAGCCTGCGCCAGTTTTGTTCAATAGAAAAATAGACAATTCGGTCGCGTCGCGATGCCCTGTCTTCGCCAACCCGCTCGCACCCGACGCAAACTCAAAATCGTATCAGCGATAGCTGGGCTTCTAATCCTCAAAGCGATTCGATATATCGAAACGATAAAGTCGTTGAAATGTACGTCGAATTCAGCGAATTGACAGTTGTTTCGTTATCACATTCAAATTATTGTATCGTCTGTTATAGTGGATTACGACATCGATTGCCATTAGTAATGTCGGCAGTCAGTTCAATCGTTCATAACGAGTCGAAATGAGTATTCAAGAGTAGCGTTTTGCACGATTATTGTCCTATTATAAGGTGCGTTGTTTTAAAGCATACTAAAGATGACTATATTATTGATAAGAATGCATGGCCTCATGTCGCTCTGCCGTCAGACAGTTAACCGACACACTTGAAATGTATAAACTCTCTTGTATTAGTATTTCGTTGTTAAGGTAGTTATTAGATGGATCATATAAAAAAGCGCTAGGACCAAGACGAATTTCTTGCCAATTCTTCTCGGGCTTGGGTTAGGATGAATAGGCACCTAAATTCACCTAGTATGTAAGACGTTTCAAGTGATCCTCATTTATCCTTGTGATTGTATTGAATAAAGTATCTTTTGACTTTGACTATAACTTTATTGGGGTAAGATCGGCGCTGGGATAAGATCGTATGAATAAAATTTCAGTCAAATTTGGCCATCTTATTGTATGCTGACAACATTGCCTATGACGCCATTTTGTCTGCCCCAGGCTCCAACCTCTGGTTTCCCTCAATGGCTCCGGCAAGGCAGTCATGTGTTACGCGTCATTAGGAAATAAAGGATTTTTTTGTATATTTTGGTCTCTCCCCTTTTACTTTAAATTGTGTTTTTTTGCGAGAATAAGCTATATTCTCGCAAAAAAACACTTAATTTAATTTAACATTTAATTACTATTTTATCTGAATACAAAGTTTTATGATGTGACAGTTGGATGGAACTGGCCTGGAATCCAAACAGGCCTAGGGTCGCTTTAAGCCTAGATCCGGTGTTCCCCCTTGCAGGTGAAGATCGGATAGATTTATCCGAACTTAACCGTCTTAAAAAAATGGATGTGGTTGTCAAACTTTTATTTAGTTTTGTTAAATTATTGTTTTATTAATGTATTTTTTTTTTTTTTTTTTATGGATTTTTAGTAAGAACATTCATAATCACAAGGTATTAATTTGTACACCTAAAGGTTTATTGTACGTTGATTGCTATTAGAAGTAAGTAATGTAGGTACTTATTATTTTAGTGAACTAGGTTAAAAAGGTATAATAAATTTAAAAAACGTTATTTTTATTACATTACAAAGACTTATTGTTTCTTGAATTTGACAGTCTGTTTGTTCCTAAATCCTTCTTAACTTGTTGGGTGAAAAAGCAAATCCATTCGATGTTTCCCGCGCATAGGTTTTTCCTTCTTGTGACATAACAAAGTTTGAAAAACACAAAATCACCATTTTTTTGCATCAGGGGTAAGATCGGATGCCTTGGATGCGATTGGAGTAATTATGTTCCTTAGAATTTGAAAATCATTTTTAAATAATGTTATAGAATGGGAAAGATCGGATGTATTCCTTTTATGGACCTTGTTTTCCAAGCACTAAAAGCGACTTTTAATTGAAGTCCGGACTTACCCCTTGATGGCAAATTTTTCATCATGCTCATAAAAACGTATGTTTTATCTTTGCACACGTATAAATAAAAAACAGTTGAGTTTACAAAAACAAACTAAATTCAGAGCTAAGCTACGTTTATCCATTAATATTTTGCGCCATATTTCAGTAATCTGACGTATTCAGATCTCAAGAAAATCTTTTTTTTGCCGGATGCTTTCAACTGGTCATTAATCCATCCGGTATTACCCCAACGCACTAGTTTCTCAATTTCAAGAGCAGGCCGTCTTGTAAATATGGCATCGGTCTCACTTTTCTATATGGTCTAGTCTACCGCATAGTTCACAAACTCAATAAAATCGATAAGAGCAGATCAAAAATTCAAATATAACTCCAAAACGTAAATGTTATTGTGAATCTGATTTTGATCAATAAAGTTAACGGTTTTTCTTTATTCTAACTGCCATCAAGGATAAGGACATAAGGAGACCATTAAATGACCCTGACTGCGGCCTAAAAACTAGTTGCGAACTAATTACGGCAAAACGTTGTTGGCCTTTTCATTACTGTTTACATTTTCGCCCTGGTACCCGTTTTAGTGTGATTTTAAAAACAACTTATGAAAAATGAAAAAATGAAAAATGTTTATTTTTTGTAGTCAAATTAATATTACAATAAAAATAAGGTTGAGGTTTTCTTTTAAGTATAAAATACTTGTGTTATAAAACCCCGCTCTTCTATATCCATTATATAAAGTTACAGAAAAGCACTTATTCTAAACTAAAATAAGGTAAGTAGGTACTTAATTAATAGTATAGTTAATAAAAGAAAAAAACTTATACAAAAATAAATGTTCCGATAACAATAAAAACTAACTGAATTACACTTTTTATAAATTTATAAATGTTCAGTTACAAATATAATCGTAAAATGATGTTACCTGATCATGATCAAGGACATTCAAAATGCACACACAAACCCTCAGCTCAATCTGAGATTCAATGAGACTCAATGAGAGATATAACCATAACCAACCCGTTTAGCAGAGGGAGTCTGTTGTTGCTGCTCTACTTCCGCTTCATAGCGCTGTCCCTCTCTACTATCCACTGTAGCACTAAATACAAATACAAACTATTGCTTGACGCGTTCAAATAAATACATCGATTTTTAATGCATGAATGAATGAATTAGCTGCAAGGCCTCTCACAGCACAAGTTAAAGGTTAAATCCGATTGTTTGTAGTTATATTATAGTAATATATTTATTTTAATGTGATTGCAAACTCCCATTTTGCATATGGCGAGTTGACCGTGACGTAAATCGATGTACAGCAGATAATTTTTTCAACTAAGCTAGTTGTCCTTCAGTCCAACATATCCCTACGCCGGTGCTGTCATATTTTATGACGATCTAATGGCAATGAATTGATACTTATATGTAACCGAATGGTAAAAAAAACCATGATCGAAAAAAAATTTTACGGTAAAAGTAGGTACGGACGGTATCCTCTCAGGGCGCATGATTCGCACCATTGACCATTTAACCAGATTTTTTTTAGTTTTGTCCCTATGTTTCAATCTATACTCTCACAGCAGAAGCGTGTTTAGGTCACACCTCCGAGATTTTACTTACCGATGGAGATAATAATAATCTCCAATAATCTGGCCCCAAAGTAAGCAGAGCTTGTATTACAGGAACCAACTATGGTGACTTATATACGTTCTTTTTGTAAATAGTACATACATAATTATACATAGAAACAATCAGACCCGAGACAAGTACTTGCAGATCATATAAACATTGGTCCCGTGGCGGGAATCGAGCCCGCAACCTTCTGCGTTTCAAACGGACCTTAGTCCACTGCGCCACAGAGGTCGTCATCTGCCAATATCTGTAAGGGAATTCCGTTAGAGCTGATTTAACACCTGACTGTGCCGCGGAATTCAAAAGTCGGGAATATGCCGGTCAGGATAAAGCCTACATAGGTATTTCAGCCTTTCGGAGTCGAGATCCCGGAACCCGGAACAGGAGCCTATCGCGTTTTCTAAATTATTTCTGTCTGGCGTCTGGTAAAAAACAAGTGACTGAAAAGCTGGCTCCTATCCGGCCCGGCGTATTAGCATTGCCATTCAACGTGGCCATGCCGCCAGTGTCTTGGGGAACGGTGCACTCTGGCAGTAATCGTATCAGTTAAGCTATCTATAAATCTTTTTAAAAGGTCCTTAGGTCGCTCAACTGTTTCACATGTCGTTTATATTGCTGTATGTAATTCTGTACATTTCTGGGCGTCTACTCTGCGAACGATTTCGATACATCGAAACGATAATGTTGTTGAAATGTATGTCGATCTTAGTCGAACTGACAATTGTTTCATTTTCAAATTCACATAAATCATCTGTTTTGGGGGATTACGATATGGCGTCGAGCGTCAAAAGTAGTATCGATCGTTTCATCGCCCATAACGAGTTGATACGATGTAGCTAAGAGTAGGGTTTTGCACGATTTTTGACCCGATATATCGTTTATCGATTTCAAGAGTAGGAGCCCTGTATTATACGAGTCTCGTAGTTGGTAGCGTGTTGCCTAGGTAGTTATTTCTGGATGAAGAACACACAAGTAAAATATCAATACTAACCTCAAAATGTGGAATCGCTGAAGTTTTCAAACGCATATATCCTTTAGTGGTGTTATATATATCAGATTCAAAGAAATGAGTTGAACAAATCAAACTTCTGTCATTTGGGTTATACCATTTTTCAGATCTTTCTGTGGCTACTACTTTGCGCCATTCTTCTCTTCGTATCTTATGTAGAGGAAAGCTACAAAAACATTAGATTTTAAATGAATAACATTGATATGATAGGTAGGTTGGTAGCAGTTACCTTTAAATTATTTTTAATCCACGCTAGCTAACATACATAATGCGAAAAACACATGTTCTACCTTTTTTTACCAATGGCTTGTCTCTTTGTCTTTGACATTGACAACCAGTGACAGTTGTTTGTTTACAAAAATAATCGAATTAAGAATCCAATTAGAGGTACCTGTTTCTAAAAAAAAAAATACCATTACGTCCCCATAGATTTATTTTCCGACTATGTACCTGCTAGTCGCGTCCATTTCCAATTTTGACGTAGCGTACCTACCTATACCCACAGATTACTAGGATGCAAACGCATATATTAAGAAATGTATGGAAATAAAGGCAAAAAGATACCTACTGATTTCAGAACAGGATTCATCTTTTTAAAACAAACTTACCGGTGGTAGGACACACCATCACTTTTATTTGTTTTCATTGAATCATTTCGGCAGCTTTTGAAAGCACACTTCGGCATCCTTGCAATTTAGCGGGCGAATCGCGACTGAGAGAATCGTGTGTTGGTGTTGTGTTGACGCACTCGCTTTTGCACATTTACGTCTGGCCTGCCTTGCGCACTCCGTGCTGCTCCGTGCCCCTTGCATGGGGCTAATTCAGTAGTGTGTCAAGAGCGCATGACAATATAATAGTTATTTGTAATGCAAGGTGGCAAAGCTATTTTTTGGCGCGAGTACTTGTATTGAGGCCTCAGAATACAGAACAAACACACGTAGGTACACTTGTAAAATACTTACAATTTTAGTCTTCGTAAGTCCAGATATTCCCACAGATGTATTGGAGTTTCCTGGGACCAAATCCAAACTATTAACGTCACCAATCTCGAAATTTGATCCGGTAGACGCTGGCTGTGTATCCTAAAAAAGTCAAAATCTCACAACCGTGCTAAACCTATACATTATTAATAAACAGGAAACAATACCTACAATCCTGGGTTTTGGAAGACCCGATAATTCCGCGGGTGTTTCGGTCATTCCTGGAGCTACAGCCAAATTCTGAAATAGTACATTTTTATTAGATTACTAGCATCTGTGACCTTTGCTCAGCAGTGCAGCAGTGAGATGATAGATATAGATAAGAATAAAAAAAGAACCATTATAAGTTTCTTTAAGTCATCATAAAATTTACAAAAATATCATTTTAGGTATATAGATGATAGTGATAATATTACATAAATTAATAAAATAGAGACAAGTACTTACCTTATTTAGAAAAGCTTCTTTTTTTAGTCTTTTCAGACCACTTTTCGTGTAATAAAAGTATTGCTCCGCAAAGTGACTTGAGCAAATTACACTCCGTTTTGATGGTTTCCAGAACTCATCTAGCCGTACTTTTTGCATTATTTTTGTCCATTGCGACTTCCTTTCTTCATCAGCTGGGAAGCTAAAATTTCCCAATCACATTTTATGTCGCAGTCGGGCTGATTGTTTAAGTATAGGTACTAATTTATAATCAATTTTAAGGGGAAAGAGAAAGTTTCCAGTTTCACAAAAATCTAACATTAGGTAATTATGAAAAAGTGGGTAAAATATTCCATTATTCTGTGGCAGCACTTACAAAACGATCGCATCATTATGTTCAAACAATTACAATTCAATGAAAACTAAATTTAAAAAAAGTTGGGTAAAATATTCCGAGTGGCAACACTTACAAAAGGAACGCATGAATTTCTATGACAATTACAACATGCACATTAAATTCAATATTTTAATAAAATGAATTGGAAATGTACTACTTACAGATGAAACGTGATCCCATGCGATTTCTTCGCAGTCGCAGCAGCATTTTTGCACGTGGGAACGACACAAGTCGGCATAATTAATTAAAAACTGACAGAAATTACCGATGCGCGCGTCGGCCATCGACTGACTGACTAGCTATAGCAGTATAGCTATCGAGCCACTCCAATTTGGAGTTGTTGTGATCGCGTTACTTTCAAGCGCGTTGACGGTTTCTGGTTTGTTCTGTATTCTGAGATTGAGACCTGAGCGAGCATAGCGAGGGTTTCAAAGGTACAAGACGCAAAATAACTTCGAAACACAACTTTTCGACTTTTTACATCAAGGAAAATGCTAGGTGCAAGAAAAATATTTAAAAAGTTTTTTTGGCCAGGTTGATTATTCTAAAAACGAGGTTAAAATTGAGGTTGGCGCACTGACATGAAATAAGTATTAATGCATTTTCAGTGGATTGGCGGTATAGAAAATTATTGAATAGGTTCGAATAAAATAAAATATCATGTCCAGTGCAATGGACTACTATGGGCTGATGATGATGATGATGATGAAATAAAATATATTCACGCTAACGGATAAAATGCACTTTTGGACTCTGGTTTCGAATGATAAACATAATCTTTCTAGGGTTGTAATGTGAAAAAAAGTTGTTCTTATAAATACTTAAGCATTGCACTTTCTAATGAGTTTATGAATCAGTCAGTCAAGTCAGAATATGGTCAGTCGAAAAAAATACTGCATAGCCCCCGTTGTGCCCCCGTTGACCCCCATGACCCCGTTGGTCATGAATAGGTGTCGAACAACAGGAATGTCGACTTTTCAGACTTTTCTCTTCTTATGGATATCGAAAGGTATCTATAGTTATACCTAGGTAAAATAATATTATGTATAGCTTAGGATATGTACTTCAGTCAGTAACTGACACCATAGTTACAGTTCAACTAGAATTATAATTGTTTATTTCAGAATAACAGAAAGTCTTAATTCAAACTAAAATACTACTGATGCCGGTGTTGAGTTAATATTACAAGTTTGATATCTGGGAGGAATCGCGCGATAATTTCGACAAAATTCAAAAATTCAATATTTATTTATTCAATAAAATCACAAGGACCACTTTGAATCGTCTTCTTACATGCTAGTGAATCTAGGTGCCGGTTCCTCCTAACCCCAGTTCAAGAAGAATCCGGCAAGAAACTTGTCTGGTCTTAACACTTTTTTGTATGATCCTTGACAATTTTGTTACGGATGCCGAGTCGAGTTGGAGCTGATTCATCCCAAGCTTTTTTGTCATCTAAATAATCAGATATTTTATAATATGATTTAATAGACAGTTTCTGTTTAATCACGTTTTTAAATTTGCCAATCGACAAATCTAACACGTCGCTTGGGACCTTGTTATAGAAGCGTACACATTGCCCTATAAAAGACTTATTAACTTTAGCGAGCCTAACAGTGGGAACAGCGAGTTTATCTTTATTTCTAGTGTTAATACTATGACTATCGCAATTTTTTTTAAATAAATGAATATTTTTGTGCACATACATTAAATTTTCGTATATATACTGACAAGGCACTGTCATATTATTAATTTCTTTAAACTTATTTCTAAGTGATTCTCTAGGGCCCATGTTATAAATTGCACGAACAGCCCTCTTCTGCAGCACAAATATGGTGTTTAATATCAGCAGCACTCCCCCACAACAGAATGCCATACGACATAATGCTATGAAAGTAGCTAAAGTAAACGAGTCTAGCGGTATCTACGTCGGTAAAATGACGGATCTTTTTGACAGCGTATGCGGCAGAGCTGAGTCTCTTCGACAATTTTGCGGGCCCCATTGCAGTTTATTATCTAAAGTAATGCCTAAGAACACTGTGGTGTCGACGAGATCCATCTTTTCGTTTTTAATTTTTACATTAGCTTTCACCTGTTTAACGTTGGGCAGTATAAATCGAAAGCATTTCGTTTTTTTCTCGTTTAGTAATAAGTTGTTTACGTTAAACCATGTTACAACTTTAGAGATTGCATTGTTTACATCGTCAAGATTAGTAAGTCGTCGCTTTAATTTAAATAAAAGTGACGTGTCATCAGCAAACAGTACAATCTCGTGATCATCCTTTACAAGTTTAGGTAGATCATTTATATAAATTAAAAACAAGAATGGCCCGAGTATTGATCCTTGTGGTATACCCATTTTTACCATTGAACCTGGAGAACGCTTTCCATTTACATCTACTCGTTGTGTTCGGTCACTTAAGTAGGATGTAAGAAGCTTAAGTGAAACTTCCTTAACACCATTGTGATGTAGTTTGCCTGATCATAAAACAGATCATAAAAAATACTTAGAAAGGTATTTTTTATGATCTGCCCAGTCCGAGCGGCTGCCTACTAATGTAAGGTTAGCATTAGCATAATTATATTAGTAAAACACTTATGACTTGTACTTGTTACATAGAAAGAATTGTTGAATTGTAACATTGTACCTGTCTTCTCGTTTTTTAACTTTTTCAATCTAAAACTATTATCAATTATGATTATAAACAATAATGTGCATATTATCAGTAGGTAATGTACTACATTACATCTTAATCTTTATCATAAAATCACATAACTATAATGTATTAGCGTGGAGTTAAAATATAGTCAGTTCTTGTCATTCTAAAGTCAATTAACAAAGATAGCAACAAATTTAATCAACACATTAGCTAGTATATGGTTATAAGATAGACCCGTAGTGTATTTACTACCAAATTAAACTTAAAACACCAATAAAAATTAAAGGTGATACTAGGTGAATTTAGGCAGTAAATGTGCCAATGTGAACTCGAATATGAAGAAAAAAAAACAACTACAAAAAATCAAATATCAAATTAAAGGATAATAAATCCAATTTTCATCCCCCTATCTCGGAAAGAGTATTTTTGCTCTTCGATATCTGAGTGCAAAAGCCGTTTTTATCCGCTAGAGCATAAAGTAAATTGAATTTAGAACATCGTGTGCACTAAGTTTGTGAATTCAAATCATTAAATCCATTTACTTCTACCTTCATAGTGCCGAATTTATCATACAACCTTTTTTAATTTGGAACATTCTTGGTGCACTTTTTATTTAATTTGCTTTGCGCGCGCCATTTTCTTTTCACGTCATAATGTTAAAACCTTAGGTTAAAACAACATGTGAAAAACATAAAATGAGTGATTCTGGCGACGAGGAAGTTTATTTGACGTCAACAGAATTGACTGAAACTGTTAAAAATGCGCAAATGTATTTTTTTTGCTTTTAGCTCATAATACTTCTGTATTCTGAGGCATTTAGTCATTTATACAACTATTGATTGTGCAGAAATTGAGTTTTTGCAGAACCATTTTTGTGAGGATAGTTGCCTAGGTACCTATTTGGATAGATGCCTCACCATAAAAATACAAAGAAGGATATATGCCAGTGGTGTAGGATAGATGCCTTATAGAATAAACAAAAGCAAAATACAATTAAAAATGTTTTATTTGTGCATACCTAATAGATATTAATATAAAAAAAATAAAAAATACAACATTCGTCATTTTAATTGAACTTTAGTAATTATTTAAAACTTAAGATATACCATACCATATTTAGGTTTAGCTGGAAAGTGTTATAAAATAAATAAACTAACTTCTACCGCATATAAGTAAGCAGCAAGCAACTCTAGTGACGAATATAATAGGCCGCCCAAACGCCTTCGTTAGGGCATAACAAACACCTTTAGAAAAGTTGAGATCGAAGTGCCCTCCTATGTACGGTACCCACTCTACTATATACTATTTCGATAGAACAAACACTGGGTAAACAGATTATATACTTCACTTATGGTTATGGCGACCATTTCCAAAAATTAACAAAACTTTTTCACCTAGTTTTTGTATAAAAATATGTGATGATAAACGAGAATTGATACACCGAGATTAGGTATGGGTACAATTTAACACACATTTGAAGACTAGATATATAAGTATTTATATTTTTATTTATTTTATTTTCATAGGTATCATAGGTACCTACTTAAGTATTTATATGTGAAGGTGTCAATCAATTATCACACATTTGAGTACCTACTCTGTACCTACGTAGTGTCCGTGATCAAACGTCTCGCATCACCTTGGAGGGCCCAGCGGCGATTAGAGGTTCCAACGACGCGTTGTTGGAACCTCTTTTGATGAATCGCTGAGAGCGGTAGAGACATGGTTGGTCAGTGATGCGACTGCAATAAAATGTCATCGGGGGACTAAATGTAGTCTGATTCTATCCAAATCGGGAGAAAGGGTAGATACGAGAGCTTTCCCGAGTTTATACCCTTGGACATGATCTTGGTCTTGGTATAAAAGGGTAAAGATAATTTCAAAACGATAAAGAAACTATAGAAAAATCTGGGGAAGGCCTTGCTGAAAAGCAAAACAATCTCGATACTGAAATAGACATTGATTTTCAACCCGACCAGAAATTTAAGGCAGCAGACGTCAAAACCCCCATGTATATATACAACGTATCGAAGGAAGTGTCTGAGTGTGACATACAAAAATATGTTAAAAATAAAATTAACTTAAGGGTGACGCTGGATAAAATGAATATGAAGAAAACCAAAGATTACGATGCCTATAAGATTTTTGTGCCCAAAAATAAAGAGGAAATATTTTTAAGTGATAATTTTTGGCCATATGGAATTGCATTTCACAGGTTCTATAATCTAGGTCAAAAATATAAGGATCGGGTCAACAGCTTTATATAATCATTGATAATGGATAACACGAAGACTGTAAAATTCTTAAGCTTCAATTGCAAGGATGTTAAAAGAGGTCGGTAGACTGGGTCAGAAAGCTGTGTCACACTAATGATGTGATATCATTACAGGAGACTTGGCTTTTACCGCATGATATTTCTTTCTTGGGAAACATAGATGGAAGTTTCAAATATACGGGAAAATCAGCCGTGGACACATCGCTTCGTGTGCTATAGGGCAGGCCATATGGTGGAGTGGCGCTTTTATGGAGGAAGAGTTTGTTTACCTGTGTGTCAGTTGTAGCGTGCAGTAGTGCGCGCCTCGCCGCTATCAAAATAGTGCTCAAAGATAAGGCGTTACTAGTATTTTCTTTTTATATGCCAACTGACAACAAGGAAAAAGGAAAGAAAGAAGAAGTTCTAGCAGAGTTTACGCAGTGCCTTAGTGAAATAAGTGCCATAGTGGAAAGGCATAACGTGGACTCGGTTTACATGTTGGGCGATTACAACGCGCATCCAGGTGAGCGATTTACCCTAGAACTATCTAACTTTTGCGCAGAGCAATCGTGGTCGTGTCGATTTGGAAGTGCTACCGAAAGACTCGTACACCTATGTAAGTGATGCTCATGGATGTCATCGCTGGCTAGACCATTGCGTTGTGACAGAGGCTGCTAGACCTACAGGTAAGAATATAGACATCTTATATGACTTTTACTGGGGTGACCATTATCCCTTACAATTAGAATGTGAAGATAGATCTCGTCGACACCACAGTGTTCCTAGGCATTACTTTAGATAATAAGCTGCAATGGGGCCCGCACATAGATAAATTGTCGAAGAGACTCAGCTCTGCCGCATACGCTGTCAAAAAGATCCGTCATTTTACCGACGTAGATACCGCTAGACTCGTTTACTTCAGCTACTTTCATAGCATTATGTCTTATGGCATTTTGTTGTGGGGGAGTGCTGCTGATATTAACACCATATTTGTGTTGCAGAAGAGGGCTGTTCGTGCAATTTATAACATGGGCCCCAGAGAATCACTTAGAGATAAGTTTAAAGAAATTAATATTATGACAGTGCCTTGTCAGTATATATACGAAAATTTTATGTATGTGCACAAAAATGTTCATTTATTCAAAAAAAATTGCGATAATCATAGTATTAACACTAGAAATAAAGATAAACTTGCTGTTCCCACTGTTAGGCTCGCTAAAGTTAATAAGTCTTTTATAGGGCAATGTGTACGCTTCTATAACAAGGTCCCAAGCGACGTGTTAGATTTGTCGATTGGTAAATTTAAAAACGTAATTAAACAGAAACTGTCTTTTAAAGCATATTATAAAATATCTGATTATTTAGAAGACAAAAAAGCTTGGGATGAATCTGCTCCAACTCGACTCGGCATCCGTAACAAAATTGTCAAGGATCATACAAAAAAGTGTTAAGACCAGACAAGTTTCTTGCCGGATTCTTCTTGAACTGGGGTTAGGAGGAACCGGCACCTAGATTCACTAGCATGTAAGAAGACGATTCAAAGTGGTCCTTGTGATTGTAATGAATAAAGTTATTTTGAATTTTGAATTTTGAATTTTTGTGACCTTAATTTAATTAAGCCAAATATTACTTTTTCTGACATATTGTATAATAATAATAATAATAATTGTATTTTTTTTTTTTTTTTATAGTAATAGTAATAATATTCCATGGGGAGAGAGAGACAAATCACAAATAGTTAAATATTCTAATTATTGCCATTTATATTTAAGATAAATTAATTTTCCTGTTGAATTTAATGATTGTGCAAACAGAAATTGTTTTGATGATGGGCACAAATTAGTTATAAATAAATTATATAATGACATAGTGAAAATATTGACCAATGCTGCAATAAATACTTATAAAAAGAAGCTCAAGAAGATAAAACAGTAGCTGGGTGGAATAAGCACGTCAGGGATGCACATGGGAGGGCTCGTCGTTGCTTTCAGACATGGTAAAATTGTGGCAAGCCCAGAATGGGGCTGGCATATATTGATATGGTTGAGTCCAAGAGAGTTTTTAAGACCAAGCTGAAATGGTGACAGAACCATCAGCAGCAACTTAAAATGGACAAAATCTCGCAACACCATTCTAGCAAGGACTTTAAACTCTTTTGGAAAACGACAAATAGATTGAATTCTAAGCCGAGCTTTCCGGTGAGTGTGTCGGGTGTGCATGATCCTGTTGATATAGCTAGAGTTTTTCAGGGTCACTTTAGAGTAGACTCGCCCCTCGGGCCTTTGTCTGCGGTGTTTGATGATGAGTGTCGTACCGATAACCTGAGTGTTCGATTTTCTGCAAAAGATGTTGTAGGCGTAATTAAAAACATGGTCCGCGGTAAATCCCCAGGCTATGACAGGCTCAGCATCGAACATCTGCAGTACGCGGGTGTCCATCTACCTAGGGTACTATCGTTGCTTTTTAACCTTTGTGTGAGTCACTCGTATCTGCCTGAGGAGCTCATGTGTACCACAGTAGTACCTATAGTTAAAAACAAAACCGGTGATGCTTCGGACTTAGCTAACTATAGGCCGATCTCACTAGCTACTATTGTGGCTAAAGTGCTGGACAGTTTGCTTGATCGATATCTAGGTAAGCACACTAAACTAAATGATGCGCAGTTTGGGTTTCGGCCAGGGCTGTCTACTGAAAGTGCTATCTTGTGTCTCAAGCAGACTGTTCAGTACTACACAGCCAAAAAAACGCCGGTCTATGTATGCTACCTGGACCTGTCCAAGGCATTTGACCTGGTGTCGTATGACCTATTATGGAAAAAGCTTTTCCTGCAAATCTGTCTCCTGAAGCAGGAGACAGATTTGCCTAAGGAGCTGGTAGCATTATTTCGTTTTTGGTATGGTCACCAAACGAATAGAGTGAAGTGGGCCGGGAGCTTCTCTGACAGGTACGGGTTGGAGTGTGGTGTGTTGGAGGGAGGAATCTCTTCTCCGACTCTCTTCAATCTGTACATGAACAGTTTAATAGATGAACTCAGTAACACCAAAATCGGCTGTCACATAGATGGCACTTGTGTCAATAATATCAGCTACGCTGACGATAGGGGGTCTGCGTAAGCTGTTAAGTTTGTGTGAGTCCTATCCTATTGGCCCAGGGGCTCAGATACAATGTGAAAAAAAGTGAGTTTATGGTGTTTAAGGCCGGGACTAAATGTTACTCTACTGTGCCACCGATCTACCGAATTCAGCTCAATCGCGTTCCACAGTTCAAGTATCTGGGCCACGGGTGACCGAGGACCTAAATGACTGTGTTGACATAGAGAGGGAGCGCAGGGCGTTATCAGTACGAGGTAATATGTTGGCTCGTAGGTTCACTCGTTGTGCCAGACAGGTGAAGATGACTCTTTTTAAGGCCTACTGCCAGTCATTGTACACGAGCAGCCTGTGGGTCAACTATACAAAAAAGACATACAACGTTTGCGCGTACAATATAACAAAGTGTTTAGGGTGATGTTGGGGTTACCGCGCTGCTGCAGTGCGTCAGGAATGTTTTGTGAGGCTCGAACAGACGGCTTTCACGCTATCATGAGAAAGCAGTGTGCGTCACTCCTGAAGCGCCTGCGCGGGAGCACCAACACTATTCTAAACACGTTGTCAGACAGGTGGGATTCTCCGTTGCTGGCGCACTGGATACGCCTGCACAAGACGGTGGTGTAGGTGTGGTCATGGTGCCATCAATATAAAATCCAAAATTTGTAAAATTAATTAATAAAGTCTAAATCGATCCTCGGAATCTATAGATCGCCTTCTTTCAGCGATATAAATCCATTTCTACTGTCCCTTAGTTCTATGGTCACAGAGAAAAATCTGCCCAAAGGTAATGTTATTATAGCGGGAGATCTGAATATTAATACTCTTAATAATGACAAGCAGCACCCTCAAGCGAGTATATGTGTCTCATCGCTGGACTGGGCTTACAAAACATAATAAACATAACCACCACAGGTCCTTATTGCCTAGATCATATTCTAGTAGATTTCCAATCACAGTCTATCGGACTTGTCTGCAAACTCGGTACTACAGACCACGATCTCGTAATGGCGGGTATACCAACGAGAATTTTTAAATCACAGCGTAAGGAATGCTATACAAAAACAGATTATGACGCCATCTCTTTTGAGTTGGAAAACACATATAACTGGCAAGAACTGCTGCAATGTTCCGACGCATCTGATGCCGCTTATATGCTGTCTACTACACTCGAAATATTAATTAAAAAACATTCAAGACAAGTATCTGTTAGCCATAGGAAAAAGAGATTGAAAGCTTGGATAACACCGGGGTTGATTAGATCTATGAAACATAGAGATAAGCTGCATGTGGACGCAAGGAGGAATTAATATTTTGATCCAGCAGTCTTATAGGAGGTACAGAAATACGTTTTCAGAACTATTAAAGAACCTTAAAATAGACTACAATTTAGGCATTTAATGGAAAGTAGAGATCAGCCGAGTAAAATGTGGAAAACAATAAAGAGCATTTGCGAATTGAATATAATTACGTTTTAAAAACTAAAAAGAAACCGACTTCATTGAATGGAATTTGAGCCTATAATACATTTATAGTGGAAAGTAGATGTATTTTGTATATTATAATATGGGTGGGCCAAATAAACGCAACGCTCCGATGAGACAGCGAGGTATGAAAATACATGAAAACATCATCGATGTATACAATTTTTATATTTTCGTTTATTTATCAGCTCGACCGATTTTGATAACATTTATATGGGACCACCTGTGAAGTATACCCTGTCAAACAAAAAATGAATTTTCCAAATCGGTTCAGCCGTTTCGAGTAAGTAATCGGTGAACATACATAAAAAAAAAAAAGATTCCGACGAATTGAGAACCTCCTCCTTTTTGATAAAGTCGGTTAAAAAATAATGAAGCTAATCTTGAACTCACAACACTGAAATCCTGTCCTACCGAATCATTAGACATATGTAACGATTACTTTGTAAATACAGGTCAGAACCTTGCTAATACCATTCTAGGTAATCTTAACATGACTCAGGAGGATTTGGCCGCAAAGGTGTGTATAGACTATAACTCTTTAAAGTCATTCTTTATGACCCCTACTGATACAGTCGAGATAACCAGCATAATTATGAGACTAAGAAATAATAGTGCTCCTGGGACGGATGGTATAAAAAACTCGTTTCTTAAAACCATAGCCCACTTGATGGTAGAGCCGTTAACTCACGTCATTAACCTGAGCTTGTCTTTTGGCTCGTTCTCAGATTGCTGGAAAGTAGTATCAGTGGGGCCCGTTCATAAAAATGGTCCCAAAACATTCCCATCTAACTATCGAACCATTTCGTTGCTTCCAGTATTCTCTAAAATCCTTGATAAGGTAGTGAATACAAGGCCCATTAAATTCCTAGAACAGAAAAACATACTATCGCCCTTTCAATACGGTTTTCGTCAAGGGAAGTCAACCGAAGACGCCGTGTCTAAGTTAGTAGAACACATCGTACCAGCTCTAGATGACGGTCAGAAATGCATAGGGGCATTTTTGGACTAGGCCAAGGCATTCGACACCGTCTCTTCCAACATTTTACTCAAAAAACTGGAATGCCTAGGTATACGCGGGATTGCTTTGGACTGGTTCAGGAGTTATATTTCTGGTAGAGGGCAATTTGTGTCAGTGGGGGGTTACACTAGTAGTATTCAGAGTACTATTTTTGGCGTACCCCAGGGTAGCATTTTGGGTCCTACGCTCTTTACCATTTATATAAATGATATTATCAGTAGTTTGGAGAAGGTAACTGACACTCAAATTGTGTGTTATGCCGATGACACTGCTATAGCTTTATCTGGTTTCGAAATGGTTTGACTCAATTTTACTCATCCTCAATGCTGATAAGACTAAATATTTATGCTTTCATCTGAACAAGGTATCCTCTCCGCCCACATCGCTTACTGTGAAAATACATAAATGTGATAAACTATATTCGTCTATTAGGTGTAAGTAATCACATCTGCACTTGTAGCATCATTGACCGTGCTCAATCAATAAAGTATCTGGGTATAGTACTGGACGAAAACTTGACTTTCAAGCAGCATATAAACACGCTCTCGGGTCGTGTCCGCAAGCTCACCCATATCATGAAGCTTCTTCGGGATGGAGCTGACAGAGAAGTCCTTTTAATGGCTTTATGTCAGTCTGTCATCTGTTATTGTCAAACAGTTTGGGGCGGTGCAACGAAAACATCACTAATAAAACTGGAAAGAGCACAAAGGTCCGTCTTGAAAGTAATGTTTCGAAAGCCCCCTTGGTACTCTACTAAATCTCTCCATCAAGAAACTGAAACATTGACAGTTCGCCAGCTTTACATACAAAAGGTAGCATACAACGAACTGCACTCCCTAAAGTAAAAACCACTTTTGCTACACATTTTCTACATTTTGCCTCCCCTTTTATCTATAAAAGGATATTAGTTAAGTGTGACATAAAATCGTGCTCACCTTTCAGTGCCAAAGTCAAGATCAGAAAATGGCTGATCACACTTGACTACAACGATACAGAGGAAATAATGGTTAAAATCGCATAAGCAAACATAATTCTGAAAACACACACCACACATACGCACCCACACACACACACACACACACACACACACACACAACACACGCATACACAAATTCGTCAAAATGTTCCAACTGCCTGATATAGTATATTCTTTAACATTATTAAAACTTAGTACCTACCTACCTACCTATATTGTTGGAGCTTCACTCAAACAGTAGTCTTAAATTTTATTATTATTGTTATATCTTCATTTTTTTATTTTATTTTATATGGATGCTTGTTATGTACATCTGCCTCGCAAGTTTCTGACTGTGTAACGTCTTATTTTTGATAAACATAGTTAGGGTTTCCGCTATACAGGCTCGACCTAGTGCGGATCCCACTGTTAAACTGTATATAGATTGAAATTTTTGGGGAAATAAAACATTAATATTATTATTATTATTATTATTATATTCTCTTCCCGCTGTCTGTCTGTCCCTATGTATGCTTAGATCTTTAAAACTACGCAACGGATTTTGAAGCGGTATTTTTTAATAGATAGAGTGATTCAAGAGGAAGGTTTATATGTAGGTATAATACATGCATAATATAGTTATAATACTGATAATTTTAGAGGTTTCTGATGTGATATCGTAAATAAACACATTATTTGCTAGCTGAACCATTCTCTAGAATATTTAGTATCAGCATTGCACCCGTGCGAAGCCGGGCGGGTCGCTAGTTAAGAATAAAGGACGGTAGGTACTAATGGATTTTCTGATAGTTCTCAACGAAAAGCTGTAAAAAAATCGAGATTAGAGAAGCAAACCCCATCTATCACGTTCACGTGTCAAAAAAGTTTCCACTCTATAGTTTGGACGATGACGTAGCTTTGAAACCATTTGAAGTAGACATATAACTTACTAGCTGCTTCCCGCGGCATCGCGCGCGTTGTACCTTCATAAAAAGTAGCCTATGTCCCTCTCCAAGGTCCCATCTATATCTATAACAAAATTCATCCGATTTTGATGAATTTTGTTATAGATATTAGCTATAGATATTGTTCAGCGGTTTAGGCGTGAAAACGTAACAAACAAACAGACAAACACACAGACAGAGTTACTTTCGCATTTATAATATTAGTAGGGATCTCTTTTACTCTCGTATAGGTATTACTTTCTGCTTCTTCGTTAATGTGTTCATGTGCCATAATAATGACAATTTTGCCAGTGCCAAGTGTTTATATTTTAGAGTATGATGTCTTAAAGTCGTATCTTGTCGTTCGCCATTTGTTATTTCATATAAAACTAGCGACCCGCCCCGGCTTCGCACGGGTGCAATGCTGATACTTACTAAATATACTACGGAATGCATTTATATACAACGTTACCATAGTCAACCTTCGCGGACTTTTTAGTAGACCTTTTTAAGGTGTACAATACTGTAGTACATTATTTTGATCTATCTCGTAGGGTTCAGCCAGAGCGTTTGCAATGTACCTAGGTAAGCGCAAAAAAATGTGTTTATTTACGACACCACATTAGAATCCTCTAAAATTATCAGTGTTTCTCTACTATATTAAGCATGTTTTATACGTATAAACCTTCCTTTTGAATTACTCTATCTATTAAAAAAACCGCATCAAAATCCGTTACATTGGGACAGACAGACAGCGGGAGGCGACTTTGTTTTATACTATGTAATGATGTAATGATGGTGCCTTTCATATCAAATAACTACGGATTATTTTTGCTCACAAAGAAACACAAAGTTTTTATGCCAATTATTCACACCCAAGTCCATAACTCAGGCGCTATTTAAATAAAAACACCAAAATTACTAATAAAACCAGAAATAAATAAAAAAAATAGGTAATTTAAGCGCGCAATGTTTGCTTCTTCTTCTTCTTCTTTGTTAATGGCATGTGACATAATAACGTAAATTTTGCCAGTGTAAAATGTTTATATTTGTTTATAGTCAATTGGTAATAAAGTCTTATTCGATGGTCCATTGTCAATTCTAAACGTTATCGCGGAATGGTCGTCTAGAATTTTCTTGGGATTCCTCGTAGTTCAAATCACATTGCACCATAATAAACATATAATTCAAATGTCTATACTTGTCCCATGTAGTCACAATTTATTCATTAAAATTCCGTTAAGATTACTGAATAAAACAAGAATATTCAATTAGCAGAGCTATGTTACTTCATGAAATGACAAACAATCAATGTTTGCTTCGTAAGATGACTAAAAATAATCCGTATTGGTACTACTTTGAAAGTGACGTTGATTTTGGAAGTAGAATAAAAGCTGTACTGCTTGAAGGAAGGAGGAAACTTGGTGGTGCCAACTATTTAGTTTTTTTCCCAAAGAATTAACTGTATAGTGAGGGAATTCACCTAAATTCGCATTGCATGTAAATCCATTCAAGGTGATCCTTGTTGTATTGGTTGTATTGAATACCAACTATATGAATTTAATTGAATTGAATGTGCAAGTAATTAATTAATATTAAGCCTAAAATATGAACTTTGCTCAGCACAACAGTAGTTTGACATAGAGAGATAAAAAAAATTAAGTACTAACCTATTCACTTAAGATCTTATAAAGCTATACTTTTAAAATGAATGGTCGGTAGATTAATGTTAAATACCTTACCTACCTAGTTACCTACCTATTTTTTTATCACCATGGCTTTTTTACCATCGGTTACAATCACTGGTCTTACTGGTTACTGTCATAAACGAATTATTGCTGTTACAAAGAAATAAGTTAGAATGAAGGATAAACTTAACTTTGTACCTGAAAAAATGACACCCAAACATCGATCTATATACGTCACGGTAAACAAAATGTAACTATATGATCGCAAAAACCGTTTCTCTGTGTTATAACTACATTTTTTTTTCTTTTCTCTACTTCTGCTTTGAGTCCTTGCTTAATGCCAAATTTGATGGTCAACTAGGTAAACGGTAGTTTTGATTTAATGGCGAATGTCAAAATATGCAACATAAACGACCGCATTTGTATTGATTGCTATTGCTGCTGCCGCATGATTTTTTACAGTTCTAATAAAGAAGAAATGTAAACACCGCTGTGTTTAGATTTCTTCTTTATTAGAAATTTATTAAAACTGCCTTTGACTCTCCATTATGTTTCGTATAGTGAATCGTTTACTTTTATGGTACCATCTTTTTTTAATGTATCTAAGGATAATGGCATTGTTTAGGAAGAGTGAATGATCAATTTAAAGTTATGACAAACTATCTCCCACTACACTACACCCATGTATTAAAAGTTCGTTAAGCAAATTATTGTTTCAAGTTTTTGTAGCTAAGTAGGTAAATGGGGTCAAATTGATCTTGCATACCTTATAACACTTTCACAAGTCATACATGTTTCATTGACATGGATAACACTAACCTCCCTGATCTTTGAGACTAATTAATTTGTTGAGCCACTTTGGCTCTACAAGCAGAGCTTACTAGCTACAGCTAGTAAAACATTAATGTTAGTAAACATTATAAAAATACTCACGAAACATACAAAATTCAAAATTCAAAATTCAAAATAACTTTATTCATTACAATCACAAGGACCACTTTGAATCGTCTTCTTACATGCTAGTGAATCTAGGTGCCGGTTCCACCTAACCCCTGTTCAAGAAGAATCCGGCAAGAAACTTGTCTGGTCTTAACACTTTTTTGTATGATCCTTGACAATTTTGTTACGGATGCCGAGTCGAGTTGGAGCAGATTCATCCCAAGCTTATTTGTCTTCTAAATAATCAGATATTTTATAATATGCTTTAATAGACAGTTTCTGTTTAATTACGTTTTTAAATTTGCCAATCGACAAATTTAACACGTCGCTTGGGACCTTGTTATAGAAGCGTACACATTGCCCTATAAAAGACTTATTAACTTTAGCGTGCCTAACAGTGGGAACAGCGAGTTTATCTTTATTTCTAGTGTTAATACTATGATTATCGCAATTTTTTTTGAATAAATGAACATTTTTGTGCACATACATTTAATTTTCGTATATATACTGACAAGGCACTGTCATAATATTAATTTCTTTAAACTTATCTCTAAGTGATTCTCTGGGGCTGGGTGATACTTACCTATCAACCTTAAATATCAACGTTATATTAAATTATAGGTACTTAAGAACGAATTAAATACTCACAAAAAGGATAGGAACTGCTTCATTTGTCAAGTAAACATGGCCGCTTTTACTTTTGACAGTTTTATCTTCATCTCGGAAGTGCTTAGAACAAATTCTTGAAAATTTTGTAGGTACCCAGTCTGTTTCCTTTCTGAGCAATCGAATTATTTTCGTCCACTTTTTTCGGCGCTCTGGGTCGTTTGGAACTCTTAACACATTCACTGCCACTGACACGCCTCGCGTGTTCAGGCTAATCTAAGTCTCTACGCCAAGAACACGCCAGGCGTGTTTTGAATGTTTCGGTTATATTTCCAAAACTAGGCCAGATTTTCTGTTCAAATTTTTAGTGCATCATTTTTAAAGGATAGGCTATGGCATATTGAAGCGGTTCCCTAAAAAAACTAGTTAGATTTTTTTACGAAAAATAGGTATTTTGTAGTGCCGAGAACACGCTAGGTGTGTTCACTTACTGAAGCTACCCTTAGGTTCCCAAACTTTTTTATTCTTTTAAATGCTTCGCTAATTTCAGAGTTATAAGCTTGCGATATGAGATTTTTAACCAGTATTTGATGACAAAACGGAATGTCATAATTTATCGAACCGTTGTTTTTACCGTATACAGTACTGTGTCATGTATGAATAAATAATAAATAAATAAATAATGCCGGACATTTCACACAGCACCATCTGGCCCCAAAGTAAGCAGAGCTTGTGTTATGGGTACCACATGACTGATATACTACTTATATGAAGTCGCTTATACAACTCCATACGCCATCAATGAAAAAAAAACGTACCTATCCGATGTATATCTTTATATAATTATACATACACACACAGTGACATACACACGTACAGTAAAATTATCTCTATTATATAAAAATCAATTGATGTTCGTTTGTCTCGCTAAAAATTTTGTCATCATTAATATCTTCCGTTTCCGGTACAAATTTAACTTTTCTGAAAAAAAGATAAGAAATCAATTTATTTCATTTGAATATTTTGAATTTAATTCATACTTATGTAATTAGGTAAGGCCAATCAACCAACATTACGATAATACGAGATAAATAACGTAAACAAACTTTCTGCAGTTCAAAGCTTTTTATCGGTTTAATAATTTAGATGAATTCACTCATATAAGACTGAAAATATGTTTAAATATGATTGTCACTCAATATATTATTAAAAAAAATGTACTTGCACTGTTAACAATGCCAATGTTACAGTTCACAATAAAACTTTATTCATTTATGCATGGGAATTTTAGTAAAAAAAGTTTGAGAACCTTGAATTACGTTATAATAAATTTACTTACTAAAATCTGTTTTTCTAAGCAATGCCGCGAGCACGCCTAGCGTGTCCGCGGTTTTATACGGTGGCATCTCGATAAACTTCAAGAAAATCGTGGTGGCAGTGAATGAGTTAACATACCAGAATAATGATCACTAATCGGTTAATAAGACCAAGACCAGTAAATTCATTCAATAAATCGTCCATTAATACTAGAACCTCCCATAAATGATGGAAAAATTACACACTTTTTGTAGGCAACACTAAACGTAAAACGATAAAATTTATATAAAAATCAGTTTCTCATGTTCAAGTGCATGACGAATGAACAAATAAACATGTTTACCTGTGATAAGTGGTCCCGCTTGCTCTATTAAGTATTTGCGTTTGCGAATTACACTTCTTAACTATACATTTGGTCATTTTGTTGAAAATAAACAGGTCGACGCGACGCGACGTCAAAAATGTGACAGAATTAATGATAGACGCAAGTAGGTTATTTGACCCCTTTAGGAACTTTACGTTCTGCGTTAGTGCAGATCTATTAATAAAAATCTATGCCTATATTTTAGTACATATTAGTCAATGGTATATATAAATTATAAGTATAACACAGATTATGTTACGTTCATAGTTCATAGTAATTTGCGTTTTATATTATGTTCCGAGCAATCCAAAACTGCACACATTGACAAGTTTCACTGATAAGTAGGTAAAACAAAAGATACGAAAAAGCACGCAAATGAAAGAGATAGCTATAATTTTAATGATTGGACTTCAAATGATGTCTTGTGCATAGGTACCTACAGTAACATTTTATAGTCGTAGAGTGGACACTTGATTGGAAAGTTTCGTTTATAACTTGATTCGTTTATATTCACATTAGCCCATTTTATTCAGAACTATTAAAATTAAATAATGATAAAAAAATTAATAATTAATCAATGAAATAATGAAATAATTTATGTAAGTACCTAGTTTTAATTTTAAGTTAACATTATAATTATTTATATTTGGCATGTTAACCAAACTCCATCCTGGACGCGAGCGGATAGATAGTAAGCAATTAATCACTTTCATCAATTATCTATACCTACCTACATACATAATATATAGTCAAGTTAAATAATATAAGAGCACATTTACAACTTTGCCGCAATAATTAAGTCCAAAAATACCTACACATTATTGACTGTACCTATCCTGACCAACCAAATAAAACTATAATGATAATGCAGGCATCAGCTACATACCTACTATTTTTTTTATGTTGTACTTACCTCTATAAATGGAATAGCATTTTTTTATGTAGTGTTCGTCCTTTTTTCGAAACATATTTGTCAGTAGTTTTGAAGTGATTGCTACAGATTCTGCTGCTTTTTGATGGTATCCAGTCTGATTCGCTTCTTTGTTCACGAACAATTGCTATCCAATCTTAAAGTCTGACCGGGGTCTACCGGCCATTCCAATACCAATCTCAATCTAACTAAATTCCAATACAGTTCCAATTCCAATATGCGCATAATTGGCACCGTGGAACAAAGTCGAGATTGAAATTTTACTATTTAAGAAACGTCAAAGGCACAACACTAGGTAGTAAGTCTCTCACTACTGCCCGCCAGTGGGACATTGTTTTTGCTAAATAAATACTTTATGGTGCGTAATTGTCTATGGAACTGTCAGATTAGTCGTTGGTTTTCAAACACATTCGGATTTATTTGTAAAACTATTACGAATTATATAAAAATAATTAAGGTAAGTAAGCTGCCAACTTATATGCTGAGAAATACGTTCAGTGTTTAAGTATTTAAATCTAGACTGATTATGTTACGTTAATTTACAGCGAAGCATGAGTTCATCTCGGCCTTCATATAAACAGGTGTGATTTCAGTCCAAAACCCGAATTGCTGAGGGATAGATTTTAAAAATAATATAAAGGTTTGTGATTACGAATTTCTGTTTTTATATAATGCTATGTGGTAAAACCTACATTTATTAACTACTAGATATTTTTTCTAGCTTGAACACCATGGTCATTGTTGAGGAACCCTCCAATAAGTGAAATGATCATGGAGACCACCATTACGGAATTCTCATTTGAGAAGGCTTTGTGAAATGGTGCTCCCATTGAGGAGGTACACCCGTATGAAACAGCGTTCTCGGGCTGGGAGGAGTATGATGGACCGGGACAGACATGTTTGCTCCCATTAGAAGACAGAGGGGCAGGCAGAAACTACCCGCTGCAAGGGCTCTTTCGTACTGCGTCAGTAGTGGGTTTGACATCTGCTACAATAGGAGTCCAAGGAGATAAAGATTTTAGCACATAAAAAAATTGCAAATGCAATTCTCTAATGTTCGGTCGAATGCCTGTCAATATAATAGTATTTTTTTTATATGTTGGTTGTTTATTATTATATATCCTTACATCCTTTTCCATAGCCTTACTAATGTTATAAACGCGAAAGTTTGTATGTATGTTTGTTACTCTTTCACGCAAAGACTACTGAATGTATTTTAATGAAACTTTACAATAATGTAGCTTATATATCGGAATAACACAGGTTATAATTTATAAAGATATTGTGTGAATTGTCCAAAATAGTAACGATAGGTGTCAAGTAAGTAGTAAAAAATACCGCCATATGCGCGCTATTCTGGCGTGCGCTACAAAAACCGGTAGAATTACACGTATATAATGTACAATGGAAATGTTTATCTTAAATAATCCTAAAAAAAACCCGCGACAAGATTATATCTTCCTTTTATGTTTAAGCTATTATCGCCAAACTAGTGAACCATAAATACAATAAAAATTGATAATTTATTTGTAATGCACATTTAGAAGTAACAAATTGATTCTTATATCAAAATGAATACCTTCATCGCTTCTGGTATTTTAAGTAGATAAACTTTGTCCAAGGGTCTCTCAAAGTAACTCCGTCTGTCTGTTACGCCATCACGACTAAACCGCAGAACCAATTTTGATGAATTTTGGTATAAGGATAGATAGGACAATGGAGAAGAAAATAAGCTACTCGATGTACTAATCCTGCGCAGACGAAGTCGCTGGCACCAGCTAGTAATATAATATTTAAGGAAAATAAATGTAATTATGATTTAAAATATTTTTATTACCACCTAAAGTAATATAGATGTGTTAAAATTTACACTAGTTGGGACGAAGTCCCCGTCTTCATTTTGCGTGTCAATGTGCAATTAAATAAATTTTGAATAAAACACTCCATCGTCCGTGGCGACCATTAGGTAATCCCTTGTGCAGGTGAAAGGGCACAAGGGGTAGACGAGTAAATGTGACATCGTTTGGATGGGAGCTCCGCAGACGCATTGTGCACAGGTATAGTCCCGATAGGCCCATGCTTTCTCTACAGCGGCAGATTTAAATCCGCAGTCGTATAGTCTTCTAAACTGACCATGGAAGATCACGTCCGGAGAGCTGGTGTTCCTGTGAAGTCCCCGTGGAGCCCCTAATTGCCGAATCAGGTTCAGCGGAGGCAGGCCCCTGTTGGTCAGCGAGTATTTCTTTCTTTCAAACCCACTCTTCGGCCATGGGTGGTATATTTTCATTAGCATCATCATCATTCATTACACAAGCATGTTGCAGACGTGCTTGTTAGCATTACTCATTTTAACAGCTGTGTCTGGATGATAATTAAGAGTTCGGTGGCACAACAGGCATCGCCACTTATTTTTGAGCACACCTATTGTACGCTCTACAGTGTTTCGGGCACTGCAATGTAGTTTCGTGTAGTATTCTTCAGGAGAGCCTGGATGAGCAACCACGATGGGGGGTCATTAGGTACTCTTTTGTATAAGTATTAACACTTTCTAAACTCTTCGTCGGTCATGTTAACGGTGGTTTGGTTAGAGCGCGCTATTATTCTTGTGTAACGTCTTTGTTGGGTGTCATCTCTGTGATCATCATCTAAAATATTAAACCAAAGGCCCAAACGGGCCATAATTATGCAAATAACTTAGAAATACAACCAAAACCCGCTCGCTCAGTCGCTATAAAGTTACTTTTTGTAAACTATGAAAAATTGATAGCAAACTCGATTGCGATCCCAATATGTAATGTCTAATTTCCGTCTACTGTGCCATGAGATTGAAATTGGTCGATCTTAATTTTTTAATTAAATAAGTTTCCCACTACTCCCCGCCAGGATCGTATGTTTGGTAAAAACCATTGAAATCGTCCGATTTTTACAATCAATAATAAATTAAATAATGAAATTAAACTAAACCTAACTAAAACAGTTAGATAAACCTCAAATATATATTTGTTATCATGGAAAATGACGAATACTTTTTCTGATTTTATGTCTCTCAAAATCTCGATATGTCATGTCAAATTGGCGTCAAGGGTACCGTGAGAACGAAATTAGATCGAGTTAGCAGATGTCAACTAGTGCGCGCAAATTAGGATTGGGTTCGTGACTCGCCGGTAAACACCCTGATCACTCGGAAACCTATTAAAAAAACAATAATAATCCTCAATTGTGAATAGTAGAAAAACGAATTCAGTGAAACTATTTTAATGTTTACTAAATTAGTTAAATTAATACAAAGATAGCTGTTATAAAAACGAAGTAAAAATAAAGAACAACTGAACTTTAATTGTAGGCGTTTAAGTCAACATCGTTTTGAAGGTAGGTAGTATATCGAAAGGAGACTCAAAAATGTTTTATCAAGGTGATTGTTTCAATAAGTCTAAAACATTGAGGACATCACAACAAGCAAAGACAACCCATTTTTTGTATAAATACCTATGATTAGTATGTTTAGTAATAGCTAAATAGTGATATATAATAGTTTACAACTTTATTTTATTAATGTTCATATATTTACATAGTAGGGATATAAACGGGGTAAACACAAGTGAGAGAAGTTGTTTAGAGGAGAAAGGACGAGGGATTTCAGGAGTAACATCATGCAGAGATAGCCGCAACCTTGGACAAGAGAAAAGGAGATGTTCAACATTACCTTCATCCAAACCACATTCACATGTAGAGTGGTCCCTAACCCTTATTTTGGCAAGGAAAACTGGGGTACAAACATGTCCTAATCTTAAACGACAAATGGTAGAAGTAGTAGTTTTGTCAGCTTTACGATAACTAAAGAACCATGGTTTAGGAGGTATCTCAGGTTGAATGTTTAAACTAAATGTTTAAACTAAAACTAAAGAAATTGTTATTTGCAAAGTGCTATTATTATCTTGACGAATTTTTTAGTGATAAATTGTAATTATTTTTAAACTTGCATGCCATCTCTCAATCTAATTTGCATACCGTAAACCGGTCAAGCATGTTGTTTCACATTGTTATATTTTTGTCATCTTCTGTATACATGTTTTCTGGCAAATAAATATCTTTGAATCTTTGAATCTTTGAATTTCGCCGAAATGTTTGCCTTTCAGTCTGGTACATGTCCATATTCAAAAAAATATTAATTAGATCTAAAAAGTATTGCTTAATTTTATCAGGTGACTTAATTAAACATGAGTAAGGAATGCCATCCACTCCCGGAGACGTATTTTTTAACCCATCAAGTGCCTGTGTAAGTTCATTTAATGAAAAGTTACAGTCAATATTAGAAAGAGCAGGTTGAGGAAAGGGAGGGGAGGGAAAAGAGTCTAGATTTGGAACAAACTGAGGGGATAAATCACTAAATGAGATCACCCAAGATGAGAGATCATTTGAAATAATATTTGGTACATTAGATGATCCTCTATAACGCCGAATTTGTTTCCAAACCAGTGACGATGGAGATCTAGGAGATAAACTTTCGCAAAATTTCTTCCAACCAATTTTTTTTTGAGCGAAAGAACTTTTCTAGCCTTTGCTGCTAAGCGATTGTATTCAGTGAAGTTTTCGTTAGTCATGGAATTATAATAAGCTAGTTCGGCAGTTTTCCTATGCTTAACAGCTAATGTACAATCTGAATCCCACCATGGAGTGGAAATTTTTATTTTGGAACGAGCATGTTTTTTGAGGAGGATATTTTTATTGGCACCTGTTGTAATTAATTCTATTAACTTTGAATAGGCTGAAAGGGGTTTATCTGTGCTGTCTATTTCTAAGGGAGGTAAATTATCTGCAGAATTATCTAATTGTGAAGTATATGATGGCCAATCAGCTCCTGAGAGCCGATATTTTAGACAAGGGTTAAAGCTCAAGTAAGGGGTAAGGGGCGTGTTGGGATGGTTATAACTATAGGGAAATGATCACTACCATAAGTAACGGGTAAAGTTTTCCAGGAAAGAAGAGAGGAAAGGGAAGGGGAGCAAACAGTTAAATCTACAGCACTCTTAGGGTCTTTTTAAGGTAAGACTCTACGAGTGATAGAGCCATATATGATGATGCAAAGATTAGCTTCATCAAAAACTTCTAAAAGCATGCGTGAAAACATATCACCATGACCAGAGCCCAGCAAAATAATAGGAGGAGGAACAGAAGAGATAACCAGAAGGATATCAGGAACGAGAATAGAATTAGGATGTAGAATATAAATAGAAATAAATTTGATGTCAAATACTTTAACAGCTACTATGTTTAAGTCTAAGGAGTGAGATGGGAGGGGGAAACGGCAGCAGTTCAAGCATTGGATTGTCGGAAGTTGATATAATTCTATAGGGAGGGAGGTATGATATGAGAATACCCTTTCGGGTAATACTTGACATCTAAAGGTAAGTACAACCGATTGGCCATCCTCGTATGTCTTACGGTTCAGTTTACGGGCTTTGGCTACAAATACGCTATTGTTCGGGATTCCCAAGCTTGTTGCAAATTCTTCCATAGACATGTCAACTGGGACATTGCGAACAAGACCCAATCGAGTAATGTTAAATGTAGGAATAGTTGCTACATATTTATATTATGTGAGTAGTTCAGTACTGTCCAAAAACTTGTTGGCATCATTGGCAGAACGGAATTCAACCGATATACGGTTCCTACCTACCTGTTTGATACCAGGGCTGATGTTTTTAACATGGTGATTACTTAAGAATTGTCCGAATTTGATCGGTCGAATTGTTGTCCCAGCTGCTGGGTCAGGTTGTTCCCGCATGTCATGAACAATAAAAGGGCCATTATCGACAGTTGAATATTCTTTAACTCCAATTACCATAATAGCGTGGTGCCAAATTGTTTGGATTGAGGCTACGGCCATATCTGGAGACGTAACAGTTTTTTTAATTTGGGTTGGGTTATCTACCTCATCCGAGTCCATCCTGCGTTTGGTGCCCGTACGATTTTCTTCGGGCAACGCAGAGCTTAAAATCGGGTCAGGTGGATCTGGGTCCGGAGGGCGATCAGGTGGGAGGCGTTCGGGAACGACCTCCATCTTTTCACTCCCGACAAGAAGTTCGGACAAACTGTTTATTATAATACAACTATGTTAGTACATAAAACTACAGCTTACCAACAACTCCCAAACCACCAGCCGCCACACTGAAACCAATCAACTTGAATTTGAGCCAAGATATCCGCCAGGAGATTCTAAAAACCCAAAAAATCCTCATCGACACGCTTACAACCTCAAATCCCCGCATTTGCACTAACTAATCCATAACACAAGCATCCTTGTCGCTCTCGCGTCAAAACTTAATCGCTCTCTCTTTCTTCATCGGAATATGGCGTCTTTGCGTCAGTTATATGATTGTGTAATCTAAGTATACTCACATGTGGTATGAGATTCCTTGTATTTTGTTTACCTTTGAGTCATAATTGGTGCACTTCCGAAACACACAAGATGGCATTTTTGAAGTGAAAACTTCTTTTAGCACGGTACGCATATTTTTAGATGATTCTTTTTATATGATGACCTCTGGATTCGCGACACCGTTACTGTAACGGGGCGAGTCGCAGGGCTGCCGCGCTTGCCCCATTTGATTATAAACCTTAATTCCCATGTTTACAGTCTACTTTTGTATGGAGAAGTTTACTGAGTTAGGTTCTTTGATATATTATCTACATTCTGAACAAAAAATATTGCATCATCTGTGTTCGTTCAGTATTTGATTGGCAGTCGCCATAATTACTGATTTTTAAGTGATTTATTACTAAACTCTAACGCGCCAAAATAAGTTTTCACTTCTGTCGGCACTGCCAGAGTGCAACCCGATTTTTTTTATTCTTTTTAGTAAGTACACAGGAACATAAGATGCGGCATGCTCATGATTGCGCTCGACGCAGACTTATTATTAGACGTCCCAATTGGGACGTATTTGAGTCTTCACAACGCGTGCATATAATAATCTGCCTCTTGTGTTTTATTATATCATTGTATAAATCTATGCCACTAACAAAGAGTTGAAATTATTTACATATTAGTACAATATCACCTAGTTGTACATGAAATGAGCAATTAATTTCAAACGAGTTTACAATATCTGCGTTCGCCTCTCGTAGCCAAGCAAACATTCTAACCACAAACTACTAGGATGGCAACCAAGAAACGAACGCAAGCAAGCACACAATTTCATTCATTCCACTCCATTTCCCTTCCCTACTCTATTATTTTTTCATTCATCTTTTTGTTCTTTCTTTGTAGTTTCGTTTCGTCTCTTGGTTGGTGATTTTTAGTTTTCCAAAAAAATGTTTTAGCGTTTCTACTCATTTGTGTTGTAAAGTTGTACAACAAAGGCTAGCTCCAGTCTAAATTCTATTGAACTAATTCCTGTGCTAGAGAGATGGGACAATCTAATTATGGACACAATTACGGATTAGTTTAATAATTCGCATAATATCTTATACAAAACGAAAGGTACGTTCCGTTGTGTATCGACTACCTGAGTTTGGTGATTGGTCTTATTGTGCAAAATTGTGCGTGGTCCTGGGTATGGGTATTACGATCTCTCTGATGTCCACCTCATTCGAGTACAGCATAACACTGGCAGGGAGACAATTCTATTGAAACTAGTCAAATCGTCCTATGGTGGGATGTATCTGATTCATTTTATTTACCGTATTATTGTTCTGTTACATTCCAATTCATTGAAAGTTCTTTACACTATTTCAGAACCTGTGGGTTCATGTTGATTATTTTTACATACAGTAAATTTATAAACATCAAAAACCTGGATATTGGCCAGCATGGGTCTATGCATAAGTATTCACACATTTGCAATTCACAGGTTGGCTTGTTCGATAATAAAGTAACACCATGGAAGAAGATACCTCAGAGCTGGTGAGGATATGGAGGGAGAAGAAGCTTGGAGAGCCAAGAGCAACAGAGGATAAACCACACAACTTTGTTAAACAAGAAAGTTCAGCACCGGAGATGATGAACCTTACAACAATCCACCCTGATAGCCTTCCCCCCAACGCGCACCAGCATTTAGAACAGAGGTCTATCGACCAGAGGTTCAACCAGCACTCAATATTCGGAGGCATATCTACATCAGATCCACTGTGGATGCCCTCTGACGAAATTCCACCAGCACCAGAGAAAAAAGCTCCAAAGAGCTCTTTCCTTGATCCCGCTAACTGGAAACGGTTGACCCTGAATGAAGATGAAGCTATTATAAAGTTTAATAAGCGAGCTACTAATCCAAGATACACAAATGGAAGGTTTAAGTGCCATGAGTGCTTTTCCAATTTTGCCAGGGAGGAGAAATTGGCTAAACATCATAGTATCAACCACAGTGAGGTAAGTACTAAGTACTTGTCAAAGTCAAAGTCAAAAAAATATTTTATGCATTACAATCAAAAGGATCACTTTGAAGCATCTTACATACTAGGTGAAATTAGTTGCCAAATTCTCCTAACACAAGCCCGAGAAGAACTGGCAAGAAACTCATCCTGATCCTCTTTTGCATGATCCTTCTTATAACTACCTTAACTACAAAAAACTAATACAAGAGAGTTTATACATTTCAAATGTGTCATTTAACTGTCTGAAGGCGAGCAACATGACCATGTATCACCATAATTAATAAAAAATAAGTAAATTGGTATTGGTGAGCAATACCAACAACACCATCTAGCCTCAAACTAAGCATAGCATGTATTATAGTGACCAGATGACTGATAGGATAACCGTATATTTTTAAAAACATACTTATGGTTTTTATAACACTCAGACACAGAACAAACAACTATGTTCATTACCCAAATATCTGTCCTGGTAGGGATTCAAACCGCAATCTATCATAGTGTTATCTATATGAAATTAAATGAGCTTTATTTGCCACAAACACATACAGCCAAGGGGAAAAATATAAATAGAAGAAAAAGAAAATGTAAAAAATAGATTATGTAGGTTCACACAAGATACATAAAAATGTTGACTCCTACTAAAGTATGGGATAGGTACTTTAGTATGAATCTAAATTCTTCCCATACGTCTCTCGAGTGGTCAGTCTGTCCCCAATAGGCCAAAATCCAAAGAGAACCTGACGAAACTGAGCATAGCTTGTACAATGGGAACTAGATGACTTAAGAATACTTTTAATACTTGTAATTGCTAATAATAGGTTGGGGAAAATGTTTCATCGCATTTTTTAAGAAAATTCAAATAATTTTTTTAATATAGTTTATTTACATATAACTAAAGTATGTGGGTACCATTTTGTTCGATAACTTTTTGCCATCTTGTAGGTAGGGACATGATCCCATTGCTATAGAAATTGCATTTTTACCTTTTTTGTAGTAAAATTTTAAAATGTATTGAATTTCTTCATTAGATTCACTCATCTTGACAGTACGAAAAACAAATAAAAATCACACATTTTCCTAATTTGAATTTGGAAAAATGTTCTTTAAAATTTAAACTTTTAATGATACCAAAACCAGCCAGATACAAATAGTATAGCCAAAGAGATTTCATTACAAGTTCATACATACTATAATGCGAAAATACTTTTTCCCCAACCTAATACATACATAATATACTTACTCCATAACCCTAGTGAAGTATTACTGTGCCCTAACAAGGTTTATGTTTGATACTAAAACAATGTCATAACATCTTAATGTAACAATTGATTTATTTATTTATCTGTGTTTATCACATAAATAAAATAATTAATAATCCCGGACATTTTACACAGCATCATCTGGCCCCAAAATAAGCAGAGCTTGTGTTATAAGTACCACATGCCTGATGCACTACTTATATACATTTTTTATTTAAAAACACACTTACATAGAAACACCCAGACCGGAGACAAATACCTGCAGATCATACAAACATTTGTCCCGCGGAGGGAATCAAACCAACCTTCTGCTTCAAAATAATTTCATTTATTCAATTCACTTTGTAAGTTTTTGCTGATGGCTTTTTTATCACACTCTCACCCCTAAAGTGGGGCAAAATGGCGTTAAACAATAAGGTTTGTTGTGTTGTGGTTACAAATCCCATAACCTACAGTGCAGACGGCAGAGCTACAACCAACATAAGTAGTACAAAGTGATTCTAATATTTCTGTCTGTCTACTGTCAAAACTACTGAAGCCAATTAATTATTAATTTATTGCCAAATTGGTACAACATAGAGATGCCAATTTACTTTCAGTTTTACAGCATGCAATACTTAGGTAGGTACATTACAATATTAAATTAATAAAAATTTTAAATAAACAATAAAATAAATGTGAGAGAACTGAAATATAAAAATAACTACCTTAGCTACGAAAAACGAATACAAGAGAGTTTATACATTTAAAATCTGTTGGTTAAATATCTGAGGGCAGAGCAACATGAGGCCATGCATTCTTGCATATGCATGCGTTTGATAAATCACTTTAAAGATCATCAACTCTATTCTAGTTTATGAAGTTGAGGAAGCCACTCATATCCTATGAGCAACTTCCAAAATAAATGCACGAAAGGAGGCTCTTCGGTGCACTTAGATGGGTAACAGCAAAATAGTGATCTTTATAGAATCAATACTAGGAATAGAAACAAATTAAACATCTTTAGGTTTAGACTAGAAAAAGTAAATAAGTCCTTTATGGTGAACACAGTGCGCTTCTACATAATAATCTTGCTGAAAATGCAACTAAACTAACTACCAATTAAGAAATTGATAGCATACATAAAGGGTAGTCTTTTCAAAAAAGCGTATCACAATATAAATGACTATATTATTGATTGGAATGCATGGCCTCATGTCGCTCTGCCCTCAGACAGTTAACCAACACATTTGAAATGTATTAACTCTCTTGTATTAGTTTTTCGTATTTAAGATAGTTATAAGATGGAAAAAGCGCTAGGACCAGGACGAGTTTCTTGCCGGTTCTTTTCGAGCTTGGGTTAGGAGGTATTGGCAGGTAAATTCACCTAGTATGTATGTAAGATGTATCAAAGTGATCCTTGTAATTGTATTGAATAAAGTATCTTTTGACTTTGACTTTGAATTTGAAATGATTTTACCACACTGGTTCGAAATAACTAGTCACGATTAAAAGAAGAAGAAGCAACTTCCAGAGATCTGATTGATTATAAATTTGGAGTTACTTAAATGATATTGCAGAATATAACCTTGACCTGGTAGCATCACCTGGAATTTGCAGAATACCTAATTCCTCCCCAACTTACAGCAGTGTTTGGGCTTATTGGAACTGTCACTGGCCTCAATTCTGTTGGCACCAACCTAACAAATTTTAGCTAAAATTTGGTTTAGAACTGTCAAATGAAACTTTGGTATTCTGCTGTTACCAACTTATCCTAATTTAATTTTATATAATTTAATTAAGCGTTCCTAATTTAGTTAGATGGTACCAACCGAATAGCTTTTACAAATGCTATGACTAACTAAAATATATTTTAGACAATTCCTAATTTTAGAAATGAACCAACCGAATTGCTACCAATGTCTATATAGATAGTTTGTAGATAGATTTTGGTTTTGTGTCAGGTGTTTTTTTTTTTAATTTATACTTGTGTTAATTTTTAACAGACTTTAAAAAAGGAGAAGGTTCTCCTTAGCTCATTTATGGACCGATTTGAAGAAATCTTTATTTTTGTTAAAGGATATACTTTCAAATTAGTTCCATAGAAATTTCATCTAAATCAGTTCAGTAGTTTAGTTTTAATTCAAAATACTTAGCAAAAAAAAAAGTCACCTTAGTAAACGAAATGTTGTATTTTGCTTTCCTGTAACATTCCAGTGGTGTTTACAAATTTGAAAAAGAGTAAAATAAAAACTTTTTTAACCAACTTTGAAAATAGGAGGTTCTCAATTCTGTTTTTATATTCAACTAGCTGACCCAACGGACGTTTTCCTGCTTTAACTATATGAATATTGAATTCGAATTGGTATAATCTATAACTGTCAAACGACTGACAGTTATGAGGTTACATTAGAATAGTTAATATCGTCGTTATAATTTTTTTTTATATTTTCTAATTTTCCAGGCCACTTTCTTAATAATTTCTTTCATAAGAACCTTCTTCAGTCAATAACAAACACAACAAAAAAAAAATCAGCGAAATCGGTCCAGTCGTTCACGCGTGATGCCGTGACCAAGGAAAATAGGGATTCATTTTATATAATATAGATTAAATCAATGAAAAGTTTTTAAAACGTAATTTTGTATTACAGAGTGCAGGGCCGCATATGTGCCGGTTTTGCAAGCGACGGTTCCAGAAGCCTTGCAAACTGCGTATGCATGTCAAGAAACATTACGTGCAGATAGAGTGTCTTCGATGTGGCATGCAGTTTGACGGAGAGTTAGTATAAAATATAAATAAATATAAATAATAAATAAATAAAATAATCCCAGACATTTCACACAACATCACTTGGCCCCAAAGTAAGCAGAGCTTGTGTTATGGGTACCACATGACTGATATGACCCGCAACCTGCTGCGTCTCGGCCAGACCTTAGCCCTGGCAACACAGAGGTTGTTAATCTATCTACCTTAAGTTACAACCTTTTACTAGCTGCTACCCGCGGCTTTGTCTGCGTGGTACACATAGGGTCATCTAGTTCCAAAGTAAGCAGAGCTTGTGTTATGGGTACTACATGAATGATATACTGCATAAATTCACCTAGTATGTAAGACGTTTCAAAGTGATCTTTGTGATTTTATTGAATAAAGTATCTTTTGACTTTTGACTTTGACATATATATTCGTAAATACATACATATTATACATAGAAACACCTAGACCCGAGACAAATACTTGCAGATCATACAAGTATTTGTTCCGCGGCGGGAATCGAATCTGCCTATTTCGTCGCAGCCGGGCCTTGCCAACTGCGCCCCAGAGGTCGTTACCTATACTAATTATATGTATTTGAAAGTGCCTTTATCAGTCTTGTCTGTTCGTTTGTTACCTTTTCACGGCTAAATGGAAAGAATGTGGATAACATTTGGTATGGATTTAAATTGTGTCTTGGCGACAGACGGTCTTCTATTAAAGTAGGTTATATTAATGTAGCTCTGTTAATCTAACTAATATTATAAATGTGAATGTAATTCTGTCTGTCTGTCTGTTTGTTACGTATCACTCCTAAACCGCTGAACCTATGATGAATTTTGGTATAGGTATAATTTTGGTATCTGAGACGCAGAAGGTTGCGGGTTCGATTCCCGCTGCGGGACAAAAGTTGGTATGATCTGCAGATATTTGTCTCGGGTGTTTCTATGTTTAATATTTATATACAAAAAACTACAGGTCACTTCCGTAAAATGAACTGCCCTTTTTTTATAATATGAACATGTATGATAATAGAATTGTATGTATTGTCATCAGCATACCAAAGTAAGTCAACATAACTTACCGAAAGAAGTTCTGTTTACAAGATATCAGAAATAGTGAAGCTTATTAAGTAATTGTAGCAAAGGTATTGTAATTATTTATATCTATTTGCAAAATGTCAATTCAAATACAACAAGGAGACTCCGAATACTGAAATACTACTTATGTTTTTGAGACCAACTCAAACGTTGGAGAGCCTGATATATACATTTTGATAAACACGGGCTTTACTCACGTATTATTTAGTCGATGGAGGCACCGACACTGTTTCGATTCATCTAGAGAATCTTCATCAGGGTGAGTTTGATCCGCGGTCCGTGAGTTGCCGCGAGCGTTCATGGTTCGCACTGCGGGTGGCGGGTGAGGTATCTCTTGGCGCGAGTGCAGTGCGTGCAGGTAGAAGTGGAAACGTTGTCACGGCAGGCGGTAGCAAATTTGGTGCTAGCACAGGCCGTGCCGTGAAGAATGCTGACATAGAAAAGTCAGCAATTGCGAACCGTGAACTCGAGCGGCAACTCACGGACCGCGAATCAAAGATGAAGATTCTCTAGATGAATCGAAACAGTGTCGGTGCCTCCATCGACTAAATAATACGTGAGTAAAGCCCGTGTTTATCAAAATCTATAGTACAATTCACGAATGTTTTGAAAGTCTGATATGTTTCAAATATAAAAATAGCCTACATATATGAGCGATGTTTCAGTATTCGTTCTTCTCTATCTATAATTACCATGTCCTAAGCAATAATTCTGCCCCCAGATAACGTAACTCGTAACGTAACTTAAATTACGCGAGCACTGCTCTCAAACACGCTTATTAAACGCTTATATCTCTGCTATAAGTGAATTTGTGGATTATAAGCAAGTTATTAGTAGCATCCATAAGAGTTTTATTTACCACTTGAGATTGATTTCGCAGATGCTGTCGCATAGCTATTGCTGCTGGTACTACGTAATAACCCTGCTTGTGTTTTTATTTCAGAGGGCTTGCATTCCAACACGAGGAGTTTCATAGAGGCGTGACCACTACTTGTAAATACTGCAATCATCAATTCAGGTAACATAATAATATTGTTATAACCTATATCTCCGCCATTTTGAAAAAAAATCCAAAAACTGAATCGACAAATAAATTATGTATAGTTATAGAACCTGCACACAAAATGCGACCTGTAGAGAACAACCGGACAGACGCCGCCCGGCCGGACGCCGTTCGGACAGACATACGCATTTTTGCCTCAGCTGAAACGGTGTCTCCGTTTCAGCTCGCGCTCGCTCGGTCGATAAATTTTCACTTAAAACGGGATATTTCCCATGATACATGAGTTTTTCTGCTTCCCGATATTTCGGCACAGTTGCATGCGCCATAAACACTAGATAAACAGTCGTCTTTGCGGGTGAATTAATATCCCATTTTGTGTGAAAATTATTTTCAAAACCATGATACTTTTAGAAGTTATATAAATATGTAAATAAATATTCAATATTGCAACACTAAGCAAAAGCTTGGATTGACAGATTACTTATACTCTTATATCCATCTATTTACACATAGACACTCATTTGTTACTCAAGCACACATAATGAGTACAAACAGAAATATATTGCAGAATACATAAAAGTGGAGAATACAGAGAGTATGTAATGTATCTGTGTGGCACAGTAACATAATTTCATTTTAAATATCAAAATTTCGTTTCGTTTCGTTTTTTTCAGTTTTTTTTAACCTAACTACTGATTTTTATATGGGACCAATTGGGAAGTATATCCTTTTACATGAAAATTGACAGATTTTTTCAAGTCGGTTCATAAATCATGGAGTTATGAGGTAACAAACATATTCATTCGAATTTAGAACATCCACCTTTTTTGAAGTCTGTTTAAAAGGTCTCGACTCAGCATAATATGCCTCGCCACTTGGAGGTAGCTAGGCGCTGGTGTTCTGTCGAAACGTCAGCCAAAAGACCCTGTGATAAAATTCAAAAATTCTAAATTCAAAATAACTTTATTCATTACAATCACAAGGACCACTTTGAATCGTCTTCTTACATGCTAGTGAATCTAGGTGCCGGTTCCTCCTAACCCCAGTTCAAGAAGAATCCGGCAAGAAACTTGTCTGGCTTAACACTTTTTTGTATGATCCTTGACAATTTTGTTACGGATGCCGAGTCGAGTTGGAGCTGATTCATCCCAAGATTTATGTTATCTAAATAATCAGATATTTTATAATATGCTTTAATAGACAGTTTCTGTTTAATTACGTTTTTAAATTTGCCAATCGACAAATCTAACACGTCGCTTGGGACCTTGTTATAGAAGCGTACACATTGCCCTATAAAAGACTTATTAACTTTAGCGAGCCTAACAGTGGGAACAGCGAGTTTATCTTTATTTCTAGTGTTAATACTATGATTATCGCAATTTTTTTTGAATAAATGAACATTTTTGTGCACATACATTAAATTTTCGTATATATACTGACAAGGCACTGTCATAATATTAATTTCTTTAAACTTATCTCTAAGTGATTCTCTAGGGCCCATGTTATAAATTGCACGAACAGCCCTCTTCTGCAACACAAATATGGTGTTAATATCAGCAGCACTCCCCCACAACAAAATGCCATAAGACATAATGCTATGAAAGTAGCTGAAGTAAACGAGTCTAGCGGTATCTACGTCGGTAAAATGACGGATCTTTTTGACAGCGTATGCGGCAGAGCTGAGTCTCTTCGACAATTTATCTATGTGCGGGCCCCATTGCAGCTTATTATCTAAAGTAATGCCTAGGAACACTGTGGTGTCGACGAGATCTATCTTTTCGTTATGAATTTTTACATTAGCTTTCACCTGTTTAACGTTGGGCAGTATAAAACGAATGCAGAATGCATAAAACGAATGCGATATATTTGTAAGTTCTACACAACTCACAAAAGACATACATCACATATCATAGGGTATTGTATTATTGTACTTCTATTCTTACTGAACTGCTCCTATCTGGCTCAGCGTATTAGCATTGCCATTCAATGTGGTAATGCCGCCAGTATCTTGGGAACGCTGCCCTCTGGCAGTGATCTGGATCAGTTGAGCTATCTCTAGATCGTTTTAAACGGTCCTTAGATAGCTCAACTGTTTCACGTGTATTTTATATTATTTTGTACATTTCTGTAATTATTTCTGTAAATAAATGTATTCTTACTCATTATTATAAGAATAATAATAAGTAAGAATAGAATTACAATAATATAATATCTTTGAGAGCTAAACAAAATAATAATCTAATATTATGAATTCAAAAGTGTATGTGTCTGTCCTTTAGCTTGTAGCCGTTTCACAACTAAATTAATAAATGGAAAGTAAATTTGTAAAGAGGTAGATCGTATGTTGGAGACGGATATAGGCATTTCTTATGTAGGTATACCATAATAAAGAATACAGCATGTCGTGTTCAGCAGCAGTAGAACACGGTTCTAGCATTATATGGAATTTATGATATTTGGCTAGATGGTGTTGTGTGAAATGTCCCGTATTATTTATAAGGAGGTGAAACCCCCTTATAAAGCGCGGACTGCACTGGTGCACTGGTGATAGTGACCCCGCCTTCAGATCCTAAAGTCCTGGTTCAAATCCGGTCGAGCACCAATACACTCTTCTGTTCGAAAAATGTATGTCTCCTTTTCACAACAGGACAAGCAGACGTACCGCTCAGTACCAGTACCTTGTCAGTCTAGCACCCTTACGAAAAAAGTGCTTTACTTCCATATAATGCGTACAGCCAAGGATTGGAATATTTTGCCGTCGTCTTTCCTGAAAACTACAATCCGGGTCTCTTCAAGGCAAGAGTAAATATATGTCTTTTAGACCTGCCCCATTATCGGCCACATCGTCGCTTACCATCAGGCAAGATTGTGGTCAAACGTAGGTCAATCTATGATAAAAAAAAGTGCGCTATACCAGTAGTCTCAAACGGTAAATAAAAACACATAGTGAGGAAACCGGGATGTCGTAAAGCCTAAAAAGTTCAAAGACATGCATGAAAGGAGCCTCTGAGGCGCACTTTTATCACACTTGTGAGAACTTGTGATACGATAAAAAGAAAGCGAGGGCGAAAATAACTTTTTAAAAAGTTACAAGGGCTCTAGAATGATCTAGAACAGATGTAAGGAGTGTTTTTACTTGCAGACACAAGTCTACGTACTACCAGCACCTGAGGACTCAGCACCGCAGCTCGCACATCTGCACTCTGTGCGGTGCCTCCTTCGTCAGCAAAGCGGGACTCAACGTGCATAAGAAACGACTGCATTCTAACGACAACAAGGTATGTAATATATGGTATATCCCGTTCACTCCTCTACCTTCTATAGAATAGTATATTGTACACCTAGGCGAGAAAGTGTCCAATTGCTATCGAGTGCAGCCTAGGGCCTTAAAACACACGAGGCAGGAATCGCACTTTCTCCCGAGTGATAGTGCTACTACACCTACGAGTAAAAACCTACACTATCACTCGACGACATTCTGTAGAATTCATAAAATTACCAAACCCAAAAATTTCGAAGAAATTCCCGCGCATGCTTTTATTACTTGGGTCCTTTTTTCAAAATATTGTTCGGAAATCGGAAGAGGAACAAATCATTTGATGGACTTGGAGTAAAAACTTTTTGTCGTTTGACCTTTAATGAAAATAACCATAGCTATCGGCTGATATATGAAGAAATAAAAAAAAATACGTTAGAAATGGATTTCCATACACTTTTATCTCCTAAAAAGCTAAACGCGTTAGAAATGAAATTCCATAGACTTTTCCATCTCGCATTTTAATAGGCCTGAAATGATGTACTAAGTTATATTTTGAAAGGAATGGGCAAGATTCTCAGTAGGTGTAGTACAAAGTCCTTTTCAACACACTTGCTCATAAAGTGGCTCTATGGTCACCGCAATTAGGCACAGAATGACACCCATAATCAAACTGTGACTTTTTCATTGCTATAACTCACTAGTGAGTTATAGTTTTTTTTTAATTTTATTGGTTGAGGTGCTTTGTTCTTAAAAAAGTTTTTATTCAAAAAAATATCGTGTTTAATAGAACAAATAAATTAATGTTCCTATTGCGTGCTCATTTCATGCAACTTCTTATTTAAATAGATAATTTTAACTCGTACGTGTTTAATAAATAAAACTTTCACTCAAATATAAATTTTGTTTTCTCTGTAATAAAAGAAAACTTTAAATTCCCCATTTTGTACGTGGCAGAATAGGCGCAAACCCTATGCGCGGGAAAAAAAAAACCTCATCCCTGTGGCTAATCGTAATGCGCGCGCATAGGAAAACTGATTAATTTTTCCCGCGATAGCGAATCATTTTTCACAACTCGTTTTCACTGTTGAAGAGTTTTTATTGTTATTTTATTCACAAGTGTGTTGAAAAACGTCGTATGATACACGTGTGTATTGATGATTACCGTCGTCGGCTCTCTTAAGACCCTCACCTAACGGCTCGGGTCTCAATGGCGCCTCAGCGGTAATCACCAACATTACACACTAGTACCATAATGTACTATTACAGTCCAGGCTGTCCGCTTGTGGAACGCGTTGCCTGTACATATCAGAAAGGCCAAGACTCTTCCCATCTTCAGAAAAATGGTCATGAACCAGTATCCGTTGTGGTGTTATACACAGTTATTTCTCTATTTTTAATAGATAGATATATAGACACATTATTGTACACAAATAGAACACAAAAAAAATGATTAGCAATTCAGTTGTACAATGTGCGGCCTTATCGTTTAATGCGATCTTTTCCATGCAAATTTTGGATGGATAGAATAAACAAAAGACAAAAAGTACATAATCGCCCGGCAGGTCTATAATATAAATTAAATTGTAATATATGTACATTTATTGAAATATTGTGGCATTACAGAACATGCCTAAAGAAGTGGAGGCTAACATATACTGCAGACGATGCGACATAAAGTTTGCTTCAATGCAAGCCTACCAGGAACACTATCGGCATTCCGCGCTACACGCAGATGGGGTCGAGTGAGTTATTATATTATATTGATAAATTAAATAATAAATCAATATTGGTGGACATTGCACATAATACCACCCCCAAACTAAAGGATACCTTGTATTATGGTGAACTGATGTTTGATGGAATCCAGTCGAAACCGGATATAACGACATTGAAGGGACAATAAGTCGAAACATTAGGCTTAAAGAAATGTATTCTCAAAAAGACAGGTATTGTCGCTTACATGAGAAAAAGTTTAACATAAAGTAAATATAAATTAGTAATAAGTATTAGGTCGTTTGAGCCACCTGGGTTACTGTATAGGTAAGTAGGATTATTATTTTCCCATCCAATGCATCACGAAAACTTAGAAATATGTCAACAATATGCTGTGAAAGTTTAGTTTTAAATGCATTGAATGAGCTCACATTTTTTATAGTTGACGGTATTTGGTTATAAAGCTGTGCGCCTTCAAAAGTAAACATTTTTTTGCGCCTTCGGTAGAACCAGAAAACTGGCTCGGCGGGTATTTCGTTTGGTTGTTTGTCGCGCTGTTTTAAATGATAGACTAGTATGGAGTGAACTTTTCAATATTTTATGGATAAGTATGCATGTATGATATGTGTATAATTGCTTTATGTTCATTAATTTTGTTTCTTTATAGATAGTACTAGTAGGTGTTAAGTAGGGGTAGTGAAAGAGTAATTTAATTATTTTGTTTTGTATTATTTGAACTTCAGCTAATTTTGTTTTGGCGGCACTGCCCCAGATTTCGATAAGATATAGTAATTAGTATTAATTAATATAGTGGTTTGATAAGGGAGTTTTAGATTGTGTAGCGTACTCGTCGTGGAATGCACCGAACAATGTTTCGAAGTGACCCAGTAAATGTCGAGAGTTTATTTTTTATATGTTCAATGTGTGCGTTCCAGGTCACACAGCTATCCATTCGCAGTCCAAGGTATTTTCAGAGCTTTTTTCTTGAAGTGGTATATTATTGATTTTTCATAGGGTAATTTTTTTTTGTTTTTTGCTCTAAATATGGTATAACAAGTCTTTTCAATATTGACTGTGAGCAGATTATACTGAAACCAAGTGAAGAGAGTATTCAGATCTGATTGCGCTTGTGGAATTATATCATTTATTGATGAACCAAAATAAAATAAGCACGTGTCATCAGCGTATAGCGTTATGTGACCATTCAGACCTAATTCGTGGATATTATTAATGTAAATTAAAAAGAGAAGAGGTCCCAATATAGAGCCTTGAGGGACTCCATATGTTACGGGGACTGAGCTACTTTGAACATTATAGATTTTTACCATCTGTGACCTATTTTTTAGGTATGACTTGAGAATATTGATAGCCTTACCTCTAATACCAATTGATTTTAATTTCTCTATTAGTAGTTTGTGACTGACTGTATCATAGGCTTTTTTTAAGTCAATAAACACGCCTAGTGCTATTTTTTTACCATCTAAATTTGACTGTATTTTCGTAACAAGGTCTAATGTTGCTGATAATGTATTGCTTTTGGGCCTGAAACCATATTGTTTTTCATTTATGAAGTTGATTGAATTTAAATAATATTCTAGACGTATATGTAGGATTTTTTCGAGGACTTTAGATAGCACGGGTAAAACTGAGATTGGTCTATAATTGCCAGGGTCTGTTTTTAGGCCTGATTTATATATTGGTGTAACTTTGGCAATTTTAAGTGTATCCGGAAATTCGCCATTAGGTAATAACTTGTTGAAGCATTTGGCTAGATTGTGTATTATTAAATTTTTTAGACTTTATTTTATTAGATTTAATTGCTTTTGGACTAATCCCATCTAGTCCTGAACTGGAATTTGAATCAATGTAGCTAATAATTTTGTCCATTTCATTAGCACTACATGGGCCAAAAATTGATAGCTCAGATACATTAGCTGCTGCGGTACTTGGTAAGGCGTATGTAGAATTGTCGTCATATTTCTTTGGTATTTGTCTTGCTAGTGAGTGTCCTATGGTAGAAAAGTATTCATTGAATACTTCGCAGATGTCGCTAGTATTTGTTATTAGTTTTGAATCTAATATGAGTTTTGAAGGCGCACAGATTTGTTTTATGTTGTTGTTAGCTAGTTTATTTATTAGGTTCCACATGTTTTTAGGTTCATTGGTAGATTTTGTGAATTCGTTATAATAGTAAGCATTCTTAGCATTTTGTAGGAGTTTCGTTGTGTAGTCTCTCTTTGTCTTAAATTCAGCTTCTAATGATTCATCATTTGGATTATGTTTGTGTTCTGCCCATTGATAGTTTTTTTGGTTAATGGCGGTAAGTATATCTTATTTGATCCAATCTTTCTGCGGCTCATTGATTTCATCTTTGTCTTTGTAATTTTGCTATCGCTGACATACTTTTTGATGTTGTTTTCCAATTGTATAAAGTCGTTTAATTCATTCATATTCGCGTCTTCGGCAGCTTTGTATAATTTAGTGTAATCTTTTGCCTCGTATTTAGCTCGTAGTTTTGGTGGTGATTAAACTTTTTCAGTTCCACATATATTTGTTTATGATCTGACATTGCGGAATTAATGATCGCCATATGGAAGTTAGCGTTCTTCAAGTTGTAGCTAACATGATCAATAATGGACTTTCGTGTTGATGAGTGTCTTGTACAGTATTTTTTTGTTATTTTATTTAGTAGTTTAAATCCTGCTTCCTTTATGGTGGCGTTGTATTTTCTTACTTCTTTTTCCTTCTTGAGTAGGCCGATGTTAAAATCCCCAAATACTATTGCTCTGTTTCTCTGTTGCAATTGAATGTCAAATGCTTCGAGAAATAAGTTAAGGTTGACATCTCCAGGATGATACACTAGGCCAATTTCCAGTGCAAGCTTATCCAGTCGTACCCACAGATAGTTGTTTCCATCGAGGTAGGTTGATTCTGAGAGGCTATGTTTTAGGTTGTTGTGAATGAAGGTTGAGACACCTCCTCCTGTTTTGTTCGTTCTGTAGTTGAAGTAGTGTGTATAATTGGGAAGTTGAACATCTAAGGCTTGGGCATCATTTTTTATCCAGGTTTCAGTTACTAAGATGACATGCGTGGTTGTAGGTATTGAGCGGATGATGCATTTTAATTCATCAAGTTTTCCGTCTTTTCGAATACTACGAGCGTTAAGATAGAGAAAAGTTAGACGGGATTTACATAGTTGCAGGTTTTGATAACAGCTAGTTACTTGGTGTGTAGTGCAGTGACTTGATTTGATGTTAGTACTGTTGATATCCATATAGGTGGCGCCTATTGCTCGGGGTTTTTTGGAGTGGATTTTATGATGCTGGGTATTCCGTTGACATATTTTATAGTGAGGTCACTCTCCCCATTGTTTTGGCGATGTACTAGCTAATCTTTTAAATCTTTAAGATATTTTTGTTGAGCTGGAGTTTTATCCGTGAAAATCTTGATGTGCTTGGGTAATTTTTCCTTATAACGCAGTAGTTGTTTAGCCGGTACAGATGTGTCGTAGCACACTTTTAGTCTGCTATTTTTTCCGGCCTTGTATTTTCCAATACGTAGGATTTTCATTGGTTTAAGGAGCTTTTCGCTTACTGTGTTCGTAATGCTTATAACTTTAGCTTCATCTTTTGACATTCTCTCCTCGGCATTGGCGGATGTTTGCTCCGGAAGACCCACGATTATAATATTTTTCTCTCGCTCATTGCGATTTTGTACTTCGCGAATTAGTTGTTCGCTTATGTTAGGTTTGGCTACAGCCTGATGTAGTGATCCAGTTGGTGGTTCCAGCTTCAAAGAATTCAAATCAGATTCAAGTAATTTTATTTTCTTTTCACCTATGCATACTTTTGTTTCTAACTTGGATAAGTGGGATTTGATATTTTTTTGTTCGATTACTATGCTTGATGATGATGATTTTATATCATGGATTTGTGACTTAATATCTGCAATACTATCTCGAAAGAGGTTTAAGGTTTGTTCATTTGAAGCTTTTATTTCAGTGATCTCTGATTTAACCTCTGAAATATTTTCCTGCATTTTGTCCATCGATTGTGTATTGGTTTTGATAAATGTTTCCAATAAGGATGTTATGCCCCTTAGTTCAGACTGAATTTCTTTAATATCTTGAGAACAATCGCACTCCCGTTTTCTTTTTCGAATGGTAACTTGAGAGTCCATTGCCATAATATTTAGCTTGGACAAGTCAGGTTGCGATCCACCACCCGTTGGAGTACTTGTAGGTGAGCGGTCTAATAATTAACTCATTGCAGTTGTTTATCGTTCTATTGCGGGCTGACAGAATAATGTTTTGTTTGTAGCGTACTTAAACGCAGTAATGTAGTGCGTCCAGTACTTTGTGCGAGCGGTACAAAAATAGCAACTATACCGTTTCCTCGAAGTGGAGAGGGGTGCCGCTGTCGCCGCCGCCGCTTCGCCGCTGTAGCTGCCTGTGTTCTATTGCAAGAGTTGCGTTTGACACAACAGCAAACACAAGAATACACTATAGGGTTTTATTTAGAGCGACTGAGAGTACAGTTTTGCGCAGCAACAATCAAAATAATTTCTGTAAAAATTTAGCACACGTCTTATTCGTACGGGGCTCGAACGACGAATCATTCCTGCATAGATTAGAATAAGTTTGAAAAATGTTCGTATTGTTTTGTTTTGCTAGAACAAGTAAAACGGTTGGTCGTTATAGCCGATGAAAATCGATAAGTTTTAAGCGATATGTCGCTATATCGGATGTTGTTATAGGGGGAATATTTATTTAATTCTTTATAGGGTTTCAGCTGGGACCTTGCTATTCGGTCGTAATAACTGATCTGTCCTTATATTCGGTTTCGACTGTACTTATATATTATTATTAAATATTTATGATACCATAAATATGAACAAACACCCATGTTCATCACACAAAAGTTTGTGTGATGAACATGGGTGTATGTACTCGAACCTTGCACCTAAAACGCAGAAGGCAGAGCTACTACCAAATGAGCACACAGGCCAGTTAATTAAAAGGTGTTTATCGCGTATTACGATATCATTTAATCCCAGTTTGGTTATGTAATATAAGATCACTGGTGATGTAGTGGTAGCACCGTTGCCTTCCTATCATAAGGTCGTGGGTCCGAATTCCGAAATTTTAGGACTAGCCTAGAAAAAACCAGCACATCCTAAAACCTAAAAGGTTAGACAGTGGTGGCAATTCGGTTGGTTCATTTCTAAAATTAGGAATTGTCTAAAATATATTTAGTTAGTCATAGCATTTGTAAAACCTATTCGGTTGGTACCATCTAACTAAATTAGGAATGCTTAATTAAGTTAGATAAAATAAAATTAGGATAAGTTGGTAGCAGAAGAATACCAAAGGTTAATTTGACAGTTCAAAACCTAATTTTAGCTAATATTAGTTAGGTTGGTGCCAACAGAATTGAGGCCAGTGTGTCATTAGTAAGTATTTTTATGAGCGGTGATGGGCTTGCTACCTGTCACGTACGGAATAATAACTACTGTGCAAAACGTGGGCAGGTGCCAAATATAATAAATAAATAATGCCGGACATTTTACACAGCTCCAAAGTAAGCAGAGCTTGTGTTATGGGTACCACATGACTGATATACTACTTGGATACTTTTTTTTGTAAACACATGCATAATATACATATAAACACCTAGCCCTGAGATAATTACTTGCAGTTCAAACAAACATTTGTCGTACGGCGGGAATCGAACCCGCACTCTTATGTGTCTCAGACTGGCCTTGGCCCACTGCGCCACAGAAGTCTATAATGTTTGGTCGTGCCTCTGACTATCCCATTTAGACATCCTAAAAGATATATAGATATATAGTAAATTCTCGTAATAGTTAAAAGTTTATTCCCATTGAATTTGGCTTCTACTTTCAGTGTTTATGTAAATGATGACGTCAGAGGAGCCAACTACGTTCGATGTACAGTGGTGAGTAACATATCATATTCATTCATTAATACTCATAGTGCGGATCATAATGGTCGGATATACTAAAGGTGCGTTAGTTTAGTCGGATATATCCACAGGAAAGATAGGTTAATATTTTTTTATCCGACTTCAAAAATAGGTAAAAAAATTACGAATTGAGAGCCTTCTCAATTCGGTTGTAATTTTTTTTTTCGATTTGAACACTATACAGCTAATAAATCGGGCCACCAGCTACATTGGAACTCTGATTCGATTTTCTCAAAATATATAAAACTCACAACTGTGGATTGATTGATTGATTGATACAAAAAACGATTGTTGTAGGTGTTATACTTTTTGAGAATATCTAATCCGAGTTCCAAACTAGCGGATGGTCCGCAAATGAATGTGTTTAGTGAAATGGTTTGTTTCGTTGTGCCTCCAGTGCCACGAGCAGTTCTTCACGTACCAGGCGTGCCTGAAGCACCACCGCCGCATGCACCCCGACACGCCCTTCATGAAGAAGTCCCTCGCCAGCCCGGCCGCCGCCAGCAGCGAGCGGGTCAACTGCGACGTGTGCGGGGCACTCATCAAGGTACCTGTACCCCCTCCCAGCCAGCAGCCAGCAGCCAGCCAGCCAGCCCGGCCGCCGCCAGCAGCGAGCGGGTCAACTGCGACGTGTGCGGGGCACTCATCAAGGTACCTGTACCCCCTCCCAGCCAGCAGCCAGCAGCCAGCCAGCCAGCCCGGCCGCCGCCAGCAGCGAGCGGGTCAACTGCGACGTGTGCGGGGCACTCATCAAGGTACCTGTACCCCCTCCCAGCCAGCAGCCAGCAGCCAGCCAGCCAGCCCGGCCGCCGCCAGCAGCGAGCGGGTCAACTGCGACGTGTGCGGGGCACTCATCAAGGTACCTGTACCCCCTCCCAGCCAGCAGCCAGCAGCCAGCCAGCCAGCCCGGCCGCCGCCAGCAGCGAGCGGGTCAACTGCGACGTGTGCGGGGCACTCATCAAGGTACCTGTACCCCCTCCCAGCCAGCAGCCAGCAGCCAGCCAGCCAGCCCGGCCGCCGCCAGCAGCGAGCGGGTCAACTGCGACGTCTGCGGGGCACTCATCAAGGTACCTGTACCCCCTCCCAGCCAGCAGCCAGCAGCCAGCCAGCCAGCCCGGCCGCCGCCAGCAGCGAGCGGGTCAACTGCGACGTGTGCGGGGCACTCATCAAGGTACCTGTACCCCCTCCCAGCCAGCAGCCAGCAGCCAGCCAGCCAGCCCGGCCGCCGCCAGCAGCGAGCGGGTCAACTGCGACGTCTGCGGGGCACTCATCAAGGTACCTGTACCCCCTCCCAGCCAGCAGCCAGCAGCCAGCCAGCCAGCCCGGCCGCCGCCAGCAGCGAGCGGGTCAACTGCGACGTGTGCGGGGCACTCATCAAGGTACCTGTACCCCCTCCCAGCCAGCAGCCAGCAGCCAGCCAGCCAGCCCGGCCGCCGCCAGCAGCGAGCGGGTCAACTGCGACGTCTGCGGGGCACTCATCAAGGTACCTGTACCCCCTCCCAGCCAGCAGCCAGCAGCCAGCCAGCCAGCCCGGCCGCCGCCAGCAGCGAGCGGGTCAACTGCGACGTGTGTGGGGCACTCATCAAGGTACCTGTACCCCCTCCCAGCCAGCAGCCAGCAGCCAGCCAGCCAGCCCGGCCGCCGCCAGCAGCGAGCGGGTCAACTGCGACGTGTGTGGGGCACTCATCAAGGTACCTGTACCCCCTCCCAGCCAGCAGCCAGCAGCCAGCCAGCCAGCCCGGCCGCCGCCAGCAGCGAGCGGGTCAACTGCGACGTCTGCGGGGCACTCATCAAGGTACCTGTACCCTCTCCCAGCCAGCCAGCCAGCCAGCCAGCAGCCAGCCAGCCAGCCCGCAGCCAGCCAGCCAGCCAGCCAGCAGCCAGCCAGCCAGCCCGGCCGCCGCCAGCTGCCAGCGGGTCACCATAATACAAGCTATGCTTAGTTTGGGGCTAGATGGTGTTGTGTGCATGGTCCACCAATATTTATTATTTATTATTATTATTTTTGTTCATCACACAAATGTTTGTCCTGATTGGTTGAATTGTACAAAATATTTGACAGATGGTAAATGAATGTAAAATGTAATGTATTGTCCACAGGCGACGAGTCTATACACGCACATGAATGCTCACACGCGGACTAAGGTGTACACGTGCCAGATCTGTGGGATGCAGTTCCCTTACCCCACCTCGCTACTCAGGCATAAAGTGGTAAGTCGATAAATATTATATGAAGAGGTTCGTCTATTTTATTCCTCACTGTCACTAATCATTTCGAACCAGCACGGCGATTATGGAACTTTTGATACAATTCTGTAATTGGGGAGACTTTACCTCTGGAAGACGGACAGGAGGCAGGAACCACAGATTTTAGCGATGATTCTAGATTTTTTATGTGATTATGAAAAAGTTGCGTGTGCATGTGCGTAATGTTTATTTTGAAGAGAATGAATCCGTTGAGGGTGGGGTAAAATGAATGAATGATTGGGACTAGGGTTTCACAATCTATTAATAACAATGATGTTGTCCGATAATAATGCCGGACATTTCACACAACATCATCTGGCCCCAAAGTAAGCATAGCTTGTGTTATGGGTAACACGTGGCTGATATACTACTTATATACTTTTTTTGTAAATACATACATATTATGCATAGAAACCAGACCCGAGACAAATACTTGCAGATCATACGAACATTTGTCCCGCGGCGGGAATCGGGCCCGCAACCTTCTGCATCTCAGTCGGACCTTGGCCCACTGCGCCACAGTAGTCGTCAATTAATTGTGCCATTCTAATTAATAATCCTTACTATATCTTACTAATATTATAAACGCGAAAGTTTGTATGTATTTTTGTTACTCTTTCTGGCGTGCGCTGCAAAAACCGTTACAATAACACAAAGTACTAATCTCGCGCAGACGAGCGGGACGAGAAGTCGCGGGCCCCAGCTAGTGGTAAATAAATATAAAATAATATTTGTATATTCGTTTGTATTATTTCAGACTCACACGGGCGAGAAGAAGTACCCTTGTCCGCTCTGCGAGAAGCGTTTCACGCAACGGAACAGTATGCAGCTTCATTACCGGACCTTCCATCTCAAGGAGCCCTATCCCAAGAGGTAACAACTATCTATTGACCAACTCCATGTGAGCACGCACTGCGAAGGCTTCCGAAGTCTATAAGGACCAACTCAACACCACCTAGTTCGAAAACTACAAGTATTTTTTATAGGACTATCATGTTTTTTAAGGATTATAAAACAGACTGTTACTTATAACCTAGTAAAGCGTTACTCGACGTGATAGTTTTCCTTATGGTGTTGATTCTCGCCGCGGGACAAATGTTTGTATGATCTGCAAGTATTTGTCTCAGGTCTGGGTGTATCTATGTATAATATGTATGTATTTACAAAAAAATCCATGCCCATAACACAAGCTCTGCATACTTTGGGGTCAGATTTTTCATTGTTAATAGTCCGGCAATGGTGGAAATTCGGTTGGTTCATTTCTAAAATTAGGAATTGTCTAAAATATATTTAGTTAGTCATAGCATTTGTAAAACGTATTCGGTTGGTACCATCTTACTAAATTAGGATAAGTTGGTAGTAGCAGAATACCAAAGGGTAATTTGATTGTTCAAAACCTAATTTTAGCTAAAATTAGTTAGGTTGGTGCCAACAGAATTGAGGCCATTATCTATTTAATACAGATAAGAAAGTATGTGTATATCTTTATACGTTTATTTGTTGCTCTGCCAGAGTTACAGCTGAAAAGATTTAGACAAATCTTAGTATAGAGTCTGTGACTTGGAGTAGCTAGCCTTCTTCAGCTATGTATATATACATGTCGCGGCAGGCATGGCAGGGTGCGACATTAGGTGGACATTTTCTTCACACCTTCCTTCCTTCCTTCCTTCCTTCTCCTTGCGTCAAAGTAAACGAAACACGTAACGCTCACAGTTTTATTCGAATTTTCACACAGATTATTCTTAAAAACTTTGCCTTTATTAAGAGAATTACGCGGTAACAGACAAGTCTTTTGTTCACGTCTTGCTTTGTTAATATTAATTACCAACTTAATTAATATTAACTGACCGAATTCAAAAGCAAGATGAACTACAAAAGCTTTGTCCAGACGCCACGGAAATAATTGGCCACGTCTTCGTTTCCGCTTTCATGACATTTTAAAATACCAAGTCAAATCCCAACTAATTTGAATGGAAACGGAAATGAACTTACAATAATACCAACACTCTCGGAAATCAAACGAATGACTTATTACTCACAAAATAATTAAACGGACGAAATGGCTAACCGGAAATCATCTCGCAATTTTTATAGATTAAAAATCAAATGAACATCTTAGTACTTTATACATTTCAGAAATCAACAAAAATAAGTTTAGTTTTATGTCTGTCATCCCGTGACCACGACAGAGTGTAAACCTGTCGAAACGTCGGGAAAAATAGGTAAATAAACGCGATAAATACCCGTTAATATTTATAATAATGTGTTCTGATCGCGTAAGTTTAAAAAACTTTAGTTTTATTAACACAATCAAATGAATCAAGTAATATTTTGAACTAATTGATTGGTTATTTTCCATATTATTTCGTTTACTCTCCGACATACATATAAAAAAATGAGCAAGCTTTACAGTAGTCACATATGTTGTGTTACATCGGACATCTCAACTTAGTAATAAGCCACATTAACATTATATCCTGAATTAGTTTAACAAAACTGTAGGTTAAACGCACAGCTGATGCGTTCTCCTTCTTTATTTCCCTTTCCCTTTCTCGTCACACACACGCTCACTCTGTTAGCTGACAGTACCAACCTCTCGTAAAATGGGTTGGTAGTCCATGTGACGGCTAACTCTACCACAAGTGCGCTTCTTGCTCAAGCAAAGAGCACGCGATTCCCCAGTTGCCTGTTACACATGGAAGTACTCCTTCGTAGGAAAGCGAGAGGTATATTTCAGAGATGATATTTCACACCAAAAATACTAGTACATGTGAGTGGGAGTTAAATATAGAGCCAACATTTAGCACCACATGTGGTTATTATAAAATGTTAAATATCCAGGATTAGTCCAGGTTTTGAGATCTTTGTCTACTGTGGGACATGAGATTTAGATTTATTTCTTTTTCAGGAACCGAAAGAAGAAACCGGCACCGGAACCGGAAGTGGTGCAACCCCAACATCAGCAGAATCACGTGACCCACCTGTCGCTGATGGGACTTTAACTAAGCAATACCTCATTATTAGCGTAAGTCTGTATCAGTGCCCAACTCAGCTGACGGATTATATAAACCGATCGTAGTACTACTACATATTACTACTACTGCATATAAGCCAGTGACCATCTCTGCCGACGGAGTATGTAAGCCGACCGTAGTCACGATTTTATAAGCCGATCGTTAGCCATGATATTGCAACAGCTTGCTTATAAGCCAGTAAGACTGTAAGTAAGTCTGTAAGCCGACTGAAGTTATGCTACTGTAAGCCGACCGGAGTCATGTTACTTCTACTACGTATAACCCAGTGGCTAACTCCGGAGACGAGATTATAAGCCGGGCGGAGTCATGATACTGCAACTGCTTGCTTATAAGTCAATAAGATAGTACTGTAAGCCGACTGAAGTTATGCTACTATAAGCCGACCGGAGGCATGTTACTGCTACTAGTGCGTATAAGTCTGTGGACAACTCTGCTGACAGAGTTTGTAAGCCGACCAGAGTCATGGTACTGTAAGCCTACCGGAGCCATGATTAAATCTCAAAAAGCACAAAGATAACAGAAGATAAAATTAATATTCAATGTCACAATAAAAAGCTATTTTTGGTCACAATAACGATTAGTATAATTTTCACAATATTAATAATTCAATGCTGGTGTTTCCGTATTTTCGCCAGATTAGTTCAATTTTGATTGCAATAAAGTCCAAATTGGAGTAACATTCACACTTCAATTTCGAAAATGTATGAAGGGTCATTCAGAAATGTCACTGTAATTCAAACTTTGGTGCAACTAAAATAAAATACTTTTAAGCAAAAATAATCCGTAAAATTGTTTAATTTAAAAATAGACCATTTTATAATAAATGACACGACAAGATACGACTTTGTAACATCTTACTATACTAACAATCTGAAAACTTGACAATTTTTAAAAATAATCCGTATAGGTAATACAGATTATTTTTTTCTCGAATCACAAAGAAACTCAAAACTATTATTTCAATTATTCACACACCGAGTCAATTACTCTAGCTTTATTTCAACAAAATCACCAAAATTAGTTATAAAACCCCGAAATAACTTAGCTAATCCGGCGAAACTACAAAATCAGAATCAGCGCATCTGTCAAACTACAATCATCCGTCATAAATAGAGAAGTCACATTGATTACTGTTGATGAAGATGATGAGTATTATAGTTGACTTTACGTGCTCTCCGAAGCACAGAAGCACTCAGAAGTTGGCCATAGCAGTCACCAGAAGTGATCGTGTTTATCTTAGTTTTATAGAACGACTAAGCAAGCTGACTAACCAGTGGTCTTGGAGTGATAGTATATTATGATGCAGGTATTATTATTGGGAATGATGGCGTGGATTGTGTTTCTTGACTATATAATTTCACGGAGACGCGTGTTATTGCATTTTGTTTATTATATCAAGGACATAAAGGTCACCACTATTAACGCTGCTACAAAAGTAGCTGAACATTTTTTTATAAATCTTATGTGAATGTGAACTGAAAGTGAATAGACTCAAATTGTATGGATGCTGTTAAATTTTAAATGAAATAGTTTAAAGCAAATGAAAGTTGTTAATATCTTGAGATAACTATATAAACATATATGTACAGATAATTAAAATATGAAACAGTTGAGCTAAGGACCTAAGGACCGGTTAATCCATAGATAGCTCAATTGATCCAGATAACTGTCAAAGGACAGCGTCCTCAAGACAATACCACGTTGAATGGAAATACTAATACGCGGAGTCTAAAATGAATGAAGTAACAACCGTGCCTATGCCTTTACGTCATTATTGTGCTTTGCCTGCTCCGGAAAAGGGTTTGCGGGTTGGCGTAATGATTGTAATATCACTGAAAAATTATATTTGTATAGCAATTATGATTTTTGTGTTTCGTAGTGGTTTTAAGCTTGTTGTAAAATTCATGCCTTGATTTGATGAGTTTCACTAAATGACTCGTAGATAACAGTGCCTATGCTAATCTTTTATTCTACGGTTACTCCAGAAATCCAAATAACATATATTATTTTTCACTAAACACAAACATAATCAAGACTTAGGATTTAGATTTATGCTCTGATAGTTACTCTAACAGTCAGTCTATTAATCAGGCATCGAATGAAACAAAAATGTTAATTAATAAATAAATAAAAAAAGTAAGAGCAGAGCTTGTGTTATGGGTACCACATGACTGATATACTACTTAAATATTATTTTTTTGTAAGTACATACATAGAAACACTCAGACCGAGACAAATACTTGCAGATAATACAAACATTTGTCTCGCAGCGGGAATCGAACACGCTGTAATGTACGAGTGTTTTACGATGCATGTAAAATTTACTCTTATTTTATTACTAACAAAATGTCTAAATATTTATACATAATTTCAATAATTCATTTAAAAATAAGTTATTATACAAAGGTAGATGCTTAACACGTGCCTGAAATAGGTAATCCTGTGTGAGAAGAGCTTAAATAGAATCTTAAATAATCAGTTACTTTAACAGTCCGTAATAATATAACATGTTGTTGATTAACTATCAGAGTACAGTGAAATTAGGCATTACTGTATTTGCAGGAGCGGTCAATCAAACGAATGAGAATGTATGACGATGTTCTTAATTACGTATGATCGCACAACGCGTAAATGAGCAGGCCATAAGCGTTTTTTTATATAAAGCGCGAGGATTTTCCTTAGGTGATATATTGATACATTTTATTATCAATAAAATCATCCCGTTAATGGGACCAGCGTTTCTTTTTATACAAATGTTATTCAGACAGTATCTGTTATTAGTTTTAAGATTATATTTCAGACTCCTGTTACGTATTCCTCTATTTTATATAGATGTCAAAAACTGATGTTTTTTTTTTTTGCAAAGCCAAATTTTTTTTTTTAAATTTTGTAATAATCAGCTAATATTACCATGTACATACTCAAAATACTGCTAAAAATACCGATGTTAAATTAAAAGTCGATCTTATTTTTAGACATATTTTTGTTTTTGATGTTTGTAATGTACTATTTTTTGGCGCCCTTAAAAGTATATTGGCAACCTAGTCACTAGATAGCTTAACAATAAGAATTATGTGTATTTTGCTATACAAAGATGATTTATGAGTGTCAAGGTGGTTTTGAGCATTATCATTCTAAAATATGTATTAGTGTTAAGCTATATGTTTGATCACAGTTGTTAAGCTACTTTTACGGGCGATATTATAACAAAATATCGAAACTAGAACACTGCCGGATACATAACCACTACGCAATGGGAGTCGGTTATATTTTAACAATTTTTAATTATGTCGTATAAATACTACAAATATAAGTATGTATTATACTTAGCTTAAGTTAGGTATGTTATAGTGAATTATGAATAGCTAGAATAAATGATTATGTATAGCTTTTAATGACGTGTTTTATTGAAATTGTGTGACTTTCCTAATAGTCCCCTAATAGATGCGGAAGGTTGCGGGTTTGATTCTTATCGTGAAACAAATGATTGTATGATCTGTAAATTTTTGTCTCAGGGTTTGGGAGTTTTTCTATGTATAGTATGTATGTATTTACAAAAAACAGCGCATGTTTAAAAAAAAATGTTCAATGAACGAGTAAATTTGCTTACAAAACAATTAGATAACGATAATAGTATACCTATCAGTCATGTGGTTCCCATAACCAAAACTGTGTAAAGAAATAAATAGATTAGGTATTTATTTGCGTAAGCGTGTACATAAAATCAGGGGCGTAGCTACCGCCCCGTATCCGCCGTATCAATTATACGGGGGCCACGGGGGCCCCTGACGTGCTTAAGCAAAATTTAGTAAAACTTCAAAATTTTTTTTATTTCAGAAATGACAAAAGTTAAAAAAACAATTTATTTTTTTCCCGCGTAAAGCATAGGTACTATTGCTGTTTAGATTATTAATTTCTCAAACTAACCATTTAGATTTCAGAGCCTTTGCGACCTGAGTAGTAAGTTCGAAATATTACAACCGGAGAAACTCCTGTGTTCTTCAAACGAAGATATATTAAACGCTTCTAAAAAAACTGTCGGCTAAATACAGTAATGAAATCTCAGTTAATCTTTATGACCAAAAAAAAATGATGGGTCTAAAAAAACATGCTTAAAATCTGAAATTCAAAAAAAATATTCTATTACCTATGGAACTCATTGGATTATTGCTGATAAAATTCAATAGTCTTGCATCCAGTTTTCCGGATGTAATAACAGCATGCTTTTTATTCTTGACCCTTCTAGTTACAACCGCAACTGCTGAAATAAGTTTTTTTTTAATAGATAGAGGGATTCAAGAGGAAGGTTTATATGTATAATACATGCATAATATCGTAGAGAAACACTGATAATTTTAGAGATTTCTAAGCACATTAGACATTCTGTAGTATATTTAGTGTTAGCATGGCACCCGTGCGAATCAGGGGCATATCGGGCGGAAAAAAGCAAGGAGAGTGTATATTTAATTTGAATTGTTTGTAAAAATTTGGGAAAAGTAACAGATAGATAATTATGATGAATATTTATTTTAATTTTATGCAAACATTTTTTTTCTTTTGTGAGAAATCTTTACCCTTCATAAGGGCCCCCAAACATACGGGGCCCCGCCAAGGCACGCTACGCCACTGCATAAAATGTAAATATAGCTCGCAGAACTGATAACCGTTGGGGAGTAAAAGTTCTCGAATGACGACCAAGGACAGGAAAACGAAGCGTAGGACGACCCCCCACCCGATGGACTGACGACATTGTAAAGATCGCAGGAAGTCAGTGGATGGAGAGGGCTCATAATCGTTCTTCCTGGAAATCTATTGGGGAGGCCTATGTTCAGCAGCAGTGGACTTCATAAAGGCATGTGTGATGTGATGTAGGGTGGGTTGTCCAGCAATGAACCACGTAAAATTCAAACGTCCATATATCTTTTCCATTTTTTGACTTAGGGACCTAAGATTTGGCGTGAAGTAAGGTAATTTATCTGGCTAAGATTTTTTACTGTTAGGTTGTTCATATAATCTTTAGATTTCCTAGAAATACAGGTTAAGCAAAAAAAATAATTTGTTAAATGCGTACCACCCGTGTTACGCATTGAACCAGACCGAATTCTGCAATGAACTACCTATTTTACCAAAAGGAAGGGTAATGTTTTTACCTTATATTACCTAGTGTAAGCAAAATTATTACTGAGTTTGAAATAAAAGTCGTTAGGTACCTACCTAATGTTAATTATATATATTAATAAACATTAAATTATGGCATTAGGCTCTTAATCTTCTAGTATAAAGTGCTTCATCACTTCCACGAACAGTTTGGCGGTCATCCATCCAGATTTGTGAGCTAAGCCAAATGATCCAGGAGGGGCATCCGTCATCATAAAGTCCTTGAAATTCTTTCTCGGAAAAACTAGAACTGGTAGGAGAGATTCACCCCTAGCACAAACAATGGCACATATTGTTAGAAGTGGTTGGATGTCGTACCATCGCGCACTTTTTTAACAGCCATTTGTATAGCAACTTTGCGACAATCCTTGGCTGTGAGTCCAGATAATTCCAAGACACATTCTACATAGTAGCATTTTAATGCGTTCTCTTGATCAGGCGTGAATATTTTGGCATTTCCATAATTTGGTGTCATCCGTTTCCTTACATGTTCTTCGTCCGAGGCGCTCAAATTTTTACAACGTCGCGACGTAGTGTTGGGTATCTTTCATTAAAATCCCAAAATTTTCTCAAACACAAAATATTTAAACTGTAGGTATTACACTATGAACCGATCATGGTACGCAATAAACCATGGTTCAATGCAGGACACTCATCTTTGGCTCATTGCTGGACACACCACACTGACAAAACTAACCCCAAAATTTCACCCTGTAAATGGTGATACAGAAAACGGAACTACTACGTGTAATTTACTACGTTATGTATGTGTAAATGATTACACTACTTAACGTATGAACGTAGAAGGCAAAAGCACTGTAGTTAAAACCCAAAAAATTTAGAAAAGAATGAAATCACGACAAAAAACTTACTTTTGAGGTATAATATATAAACTTGATCACTGTGCGTGTGTCTTTCGCCAGCGCTGATTGCAAGCTGGGGAGATATAGAGGGGTTCATATGCGTTTCTGTTGGCAGTATCAGTTCAGAACGCCAACGTCGCATTTTTGAAATATAACGGTGGCTCATTGCATCTGGTTGGTTCACAATTGGACAACCCACCCTACATAAAATGATAATTATGATTTTTCTCGTATGTCACGTGTTTTGCCAATTTCGGTGTGCAAACTGTGAGAATGGCATGCTAAAAGTACCTAAACAATAAATCAAATAAAAATGTTAAATATTAGAATAATGCCAAACAATAAAATTAAATAATACAATCACATAGTTAAAATGTGTCATTTACGAATTCGTATTCGAATGTCATTCGTAAATATTGTAATATAATTTTTCGATCAATAGTTTTTAAATAAATTTATTAAATATCCCTACTAATATTATAAATGCGAAAGTAACTCTTTCTCTGTCTGTCTCCCATATATCTCTATACCAAAATTGGTTTGGATATTATATAGGACCTTGGAGAAGGACATAAGCTACTTTTTTTAACCGTCTGGGACTGACGTGGTAGACTGTCAGACACCGCAAAATGTAAAATGGTTTGTATTTTCGTTATTTTTTAAATTGCAACCGCCACGTTCTCAGTACCTTCCGATGGCGCGCTTAGTCTTGGTCAGTGACACGAGGGCAGTCGCAGGGGACGTGTGCGTCACGCTACAACGAGGGAAGGTGTCTACGAAACAACCACGTCAGCGTTAAGGTTCACATACAACCATCTCAGTAAAATCATTATATTTTCATAGTGTTTCCTAGACTACACTTCAGCATAATTGTATTTTGTATTGTTTGTATGACACTTTGCACCTACCTTATTTACCATAAACATGTCTTCTGGGTTTTGCTTCAACGTTTAAAAAACGAGTAATACTTACTTGCAACTGTTATGGCTACTAAAAATATTGTTTGGTTTTAGAATGTTTGAGTCAAGTACTTCTCGCAGATCTAGATATGGCAGGAGTAAGGAGTAGCTTTGTCTTATATAAGTCGTGTGCAGACAGTGATGATAAAATGAGGAGAGGAACTTTCATGTTGAATATGGCAAGAGAATTGGTCACATGAACGCCCGCGTAAGTAATGATAGATTACCCAGGGAACTGCGAATGACGATAAGTTGAGTTTTGGGTAAAGATTTACCCCCCAAAGACTAGATCTAGTTCACCAAGTGGAAGAAAACTATGTTCTAATAAAAATAAAAAGGAGTGACAAAATATCGATGCTGTGATTGTGAGAAGCCGATTTGTCTTCAATGTTCCAAGCTACTTTGTGAATTTAGCCAAAAAAAATTGTAATAGTTTGTAGTTGTGTAATATTTTATTGAACCGTTGAATCTTTCTAAATGTTTATATTTTAATTGAAAAACATTTTGTTTTTCACAAATAATTAATGTTTCTATATAACATATAACTCTTGTATTTTATTTTTCGTAGATGCCTCTATGTTCTGAGATTAATTTTTAGACGTACTTATTAAATGTTTATAAATATTGCCTTGTTTGTTTTCTAGAATGTAGTACTAAATTTAGACAATAAAGAAACACAGAGTATTAAAAAGAAACATTAAATCAGGTTTTTACAAAGAAACTATAAAGTTATGAGTCGTTAAAGTGGTGTCTGATGTACTACCACGTCAGCAGATTTGTGAAAATTAGGGCACGTCAGTCCCAGAGGGTTAAAGGTACCACGCGTGCGAAGCCGCGGGTACCAGCAGCTAGTTATATACAAAGTGTAAATTGAGGAATTGAACTAATAGTAAGTATTTCATTTTAGCTTCAACTTAATACTCGTTCCAGAGAAAAATGGTCTTGTTACACAAACAGACAATCACCGAAGTAATCCTAAAAGCAATTACTTACTTCGGTTCGTTTTTTCCTTTGAGGTACGCAGCCGTAAATATAATTTATATCCGAAATAACGATTCAAATTTAGTATGCGAAGCAATGCAAAATTATTATAGCAATTTTTCCGATCGTCACTTTAGTTTCTTAGTGATAATTGCCGGGCGAATATTTAATTCTGATACTAACAGCTTTCAGTTACTATTGATGAACTGGTATTATCTTACAGTAAGTTGATGTTAGTTGAAAATAGGTGCAAAGAAACGGAACGTACGTAATACCAATCCATGAAATAATGTCTAAAGATATCGAAACTGATAGACATTGATTGTATCGATAGTTCCAATCTCCAGACTGATCTTGAAGATAGTCGCAAATTTTTCGTCCATTTTAAATATAACTACAAACATTGTAATTTAGATTAACGAAGTATTACGTAAAGTTCAAACTCAGTCTCACATAGCTTGGTTCTATTGGTTATGTAAAATATCTAAATTGTTGTTATTAGCCCGTACTGTCCCACTGCTGGGCAAAGGCCTCCCCTCGAGTTTTCCATTGATTTCGGTCCAACGCCATTGTCTGCCACCGACAGTCGCTAAAGGTGTCCAGCTCGTCACGCCATCGCATGCGTGGTCTACCGCGCCGTCTCAGGGCTCCACAAAAATCACGCCACGCCTCCACAGTCGACACTAGCGCCAACTAGAAGTCCTGTGAAGTGCGAACCTCCGCGAAGCGCCCCTCGTACCTCCCGACCCTCGGTGGTCTGCGCGTGATCCCCGCTCTGTGCCCCTACGGCACGGTAGCGGGTGAGTCCCCCCACCGGGGCTCGCGAGTACCCGGGTGCGCTTTCACGAGCTGCCTACCGTTCTCGGTCTCCCTACCGTGCTACAGCCACTACCCGGTGTTTTATGAGAAAACATCCCACGTAGTGGCACTCAACATCACCGCCCGCAACCCACCTGACTCCGATCTTCGCCCAACCGAACTACCTACACCATCCAAGATGCCAAGATACCCAGCGAAACGATTGGACCGCCGCCGCGTGCCGCTCCTGGACCGGGCCATCACTGCGCGAGACATGCTCAACCCTGAGCGGTCCGTAGTGCTGCCCGAAGGAGCGCTGCGGCAGCAGCAGAGGAGCAGCAGAAGCTGCACCTCAACCCCCAACGAGACTGAGATTCGCCGGCAGCCGAAGTGAGATTCCGCCCCGGGCCGAAACCGGTCGCTTGACGGGGGAAAGGGCAGCAATGCCCAGCAATGCGACACTATGCACGGCGCGCTCCCCGGCCCTTCCGGTTGCCGGGTGATACGCGCCGACAGTGCCGCAAGCAGCTACTCTGTCTGCATGGATGCCCGCGAGGTCGAGGTGAGTTCTGACGAGGACTCCACCTCCTACGCGGGCATCGAAGTGATCGAACCACCACCGATGATGTCCATGCCATCGATCGCGGTGGAGTGCCTGCCGAACTGGACGGCGCATTTCGCCACGATCCGCGCCAAGCTTGGATACTCCGCGAATGCTCGCCCCCTAGGCAAGGGGGTTCGCTTCAACCCGCGCTCACCGGAGGAATACAGGGTAATCCAGAGACACCTCGTGGACGCTATGACGGAGGACCCAGCAATCAGCTGGCAGGTACTCCTACAGCGTCCCAACGGAGCTACCAACGAAAGTTGCCATCCGCGGCCTCCCAGCCGACACAGCACCCGAGGACTCGGATTTGAACTTTCCAGTAAAGTAAGTCCGTCTAATCCGAGCACAAAAGGGCCGCGCCGGGTGCCTTTTCCACGCGCAATTGGAGCACCTTACGTTGGACGAGCTGGCGCGGCTGTATCGCATAACAGAGCTTATGGTCATGCCGGGGGTTCGCATCGAACACTGGCGCGGCGCGGCTGACCGCCTAGCGCAGTGCCGCCGATGCCAAGCCTTCGGCCACGCTTCTGCGAACTGCCACCGCCAACAGCGCTGCGTCCGCTGCGGAGGGCAGCACTTCGCGGCGGACTGTGCGCAGCCCGCCACCGACAAACCCAACTGTGCCAACTGTGACAGTGCACACACCGCCAACTGTGCGAACTGTGACAGTACACACACCGCCAACTGTGCGAACTGTGACAGTGCACAAACCGCCAACGACCGCCGCTGCCCAGTCTACCGACGCGAGGCACGCAAGCGAGGGGTGCGGGTTCCACCCACCCAACCAACATCGACTACCGCCAGAGGAAGCGAGACCTCGCCAGCCACCTGCCCAGGAGGGCGGGACCTAGCACCCGGCCGCCCAGCTGCTGCCCGAGCGCCCGAGGGCCCAGCCAATACGCCAGCACCTAGCCGCCAAGTTGCGGGTACTTGGCGGCTAGGTGCTGGCGTATTGGCCAAGCGGGATCTCAACCCACACAGCGGCCAACGGACCCACCGAACGGGGAGCCCAACTCCCTACTGGAAGAGGAAGGAAAGGGCTAGGAAAAGGAAGAGGAGAACAGTGACCTCTTCCACTCCGAACCTGGCCCAGGAAGGACCTACAAATAAGCCAATACCCGTGAAAGACGGAACAAACGAGACAGCCCGAGAAATCCCGCGCCCACCACCCCCTGGAGCAAGCGCGACAGCCACATTCAAAAAGAGTATCCTCATACCGACTGTGCTGTTAGCACGCGCGGTTGAACCACCAACACAACCGCCACAGCGGGGAACAAGCCGCAGGCCCAGCGCGCCCCCCCCCTGCCCCACCTGAATGCCACCCAGCCGCCAGCGCACATACGGTACCCGCGGCCGGGCCAAACATGCCGGGTGACGCCGGGATCGCGACAGTCATACTCGCGATTCTAACGGAACTCTTGGCCACCATCGCTGCTGGAGGGAACCCCCAGGAGGCAGCGGTGCGAGGACTGGCCGCCTTACAGAGGCTCCAATACGTCCCTCCTGCGCGCCGGTAACCGGAAGCGCTAAACCCATATGAAGGCCACCGCAAACGCCAAGATGGCAGCATACCGTTGCAGAACGCAACGAGACCCACTGACCCAGGGGCAGTCGCCCCTGCGAGTTGAAGCCAGGGTAATGACAAATATGTTGAGGCTCTTACCTAAACCCCAAGATGGAAATAGTTTAGACGACTGGAGTAGTAGTAGGGCTCCACTCAGTGGTAGCTTTGGTCCACAGTTTGGCAGACGTGCCCAGCCTAGTACCACTTCAGTTTCGCAGCTTTTTCAGCCACGTCGAGGACCTTAATTTTTGGAACGAATAGTAGCATTTTTGATTCGGTCGGTTAGTTTAATGCCGAGGATGCTTCGCTCCATTGCCCTTTGAAAAACCTCGAGTTAAGTCCTCTGAACACCAGTGAGGGACCAAGTTTGAGGACCATAGGTTAGAATTGGGAGGATACAGACGTCCATGAGTTTACGTTTGAGAGATAGTGGCAGATCTCCTTTAAATTGTGCTTTCATCGACCAATAGCTTCGCCAGGCGTTTTCGGCCCGTCTTGCGACTTCCTTATCCTGCCTGTCTTCGAAAGAAACTAATTATATAAATATCAAAATTAATCTATATAATAAAAATCAATTGCTGTTCGTTAGTCTCGCTAAAACTCGAGAATGGCTGGTCTGATTTGGCTAATTTTGGTTTTGAATTATTTGTGGAAGTCCAGAGAAGGTTTAAAAGGTGAGTAAATATGAAAAAAATGCTTGCTTTTTTTATTATTTTTTATTCAGAGGCGGTACGAAGTTTGCCGGGTCAGCTAGACTAATTAAATATATATCTAAATTAATAAGAAATAAATTAATAATAGGTACCGGACATTTAACACAGCGTCACCTAGCCCAAATGTAAGAAGAGTTTGTGTTATGGATACCACATAACTACCTACTACATATATACTGTTTTTTTGGAAATAATAATAATAATAATCCTTTATTTGGCAGAAATAACTTACAGTAGTACAGTATACCCAATTTTAACTTAACTTACTTATAATTAAAATTATAATTTTGAATAAAATTTGACACTACTTAAAATAAAAAAACAAAAAATTGGTAGTAGGCATACAGTACAAGAAACTTTACCTCCCGTGCTAGTTTAAAACTGTGTTACGGCAAGGTAATGACTCTCGCCCTATAGAAATACATACTACATAATACATACACATTATACATAGAAAAAGACCTAAATAAATTGTCCCGCGGCGAGAATCAAACCCGCTAACGTCTGCGTCTCAGGCAGGCTTTCGGCCACTGCGCTACCTACATCGTGTGACTCAAGAGCTGGCCCCTATCTGTCTCAGCGTATTAGCATTGCGATTAAACATGGCAATGCCGGTAGTGTCTTGGGGACGCTTCTTTCTGGCAGTGATCTGGATCGGTTGGGCTATCTATAACATAGCTCAACTGTTTTATGTGTTTTATATTACTGGGTTAGTGTTTTGGACTGACAAAATATTAATTTACTAGCTGTTGCTCACTGTTCCTAGCGCGGACATCTTACAATCTAACTTACGTTCAATCGATGTTTACACAGGCGCCTGAGGGTTAGTAAAACCTTTTGTTGCAATAAGATTCTTCTATTACTCGAGAATTCGATTTAGATGCCTCCTATAGTTATTGAAAATGGGTTTAAATGTATCGGTCTGTTGAGTGCCAGTAAAAAAAATACATTTTAATTGTAATATGTTTATTACCTGACGTTAAAAAACAATAAATAATCATTAACAAACCATTCCACAACTATATTACATACGCCATTAAAAAAATAACCTAATTCTGTTTATGGAAGTATTCAAGTATAATCATTATTAACATGGAAAAGATATATAAATAGATTTTGGAGGACAGTTCAAACAGCACTTTCTAGCTCAATACTAAGCAAAACTTGAACTAAGGAAACTAGACGACTGATTTCTTATAAATACATAAAAAACATCATGTAGGGCGATTATGTAACTCTTGATACAATGAATGTCAGTTTCGATTAGCAATCGGCATCAATGTTAATCAGTTTCGATTAGCAATAGGCATTATTTCAATCAATCATATACGATGTATTTAAATGCTGAGTACGCTAAACAAGTTTCTACCACAATCGTACTTTGTAAATTGGTCGAGTTATAGTTTGACACCAACTTCACATTGTAACTAGCGATTGAGCCGATAGAAATCGCAGCGATCCGTAATACCAATTCATCAATAGTAACTGAAAGCTATTTGTATCAAAGTTCCATAATCGCCCCGTAGATACAAAACAAACATTTGATTTGACGACCTCTGTGGCGCAGTAAACCAAGGGCCGGGTAAGACGCAAAAGGTTGCGGGTTCGATTCCCGCTTCGGGACAAATTGTATATCTGCAAATATATGTATCGGGTCTGGGTGTTACTATGTAAAACATGTATGTATTTACATAAGTATAAATAAAATAAGTATATATGTAGTATATCAGTCATGTGGTACCCATAACACAAGCTCTGCTTACTTTGGATAAAATTAAAATATTTTGCTTAAAATACCTTCGAAGCTTCATCTAGCCGATGAAGCTGTGTGAAATGTCCGGTATTTTTTATTTTTATTTAAACATTACGAGTATGTTCATGGCACAAAGTTTGGTCTAAGTGGGATTCGAACCAACCAGGCGCAGAAGGTAGAGCTACTTCCAACTGATCTGTAAGACTACTCAAATGATTAATACACTATAACGTACACATTGAATTAAATTTAATGCCGAGGAATGGCTTCAATCAATGACGATCCCCACAGAGAAAGTATAACGTGGTAATCTAAACAACATAACAAAACATATATTTTTCCTAAGTTATTTATTTATTTATTTATAAACTTAATACAGAAGTGAACAGTTATATACAATAATATAATACATGTGAAACAGTTGAGGTATCTAAGGACTATTTAAAACGATCTATAGATAGCTCAACTGATCCCGATCACTGACAAAGGGCAGCGTCCCCAAGACACTGGCACTTGGTTCGCTGGACTAACGAATTAGAGTAACATTTTGAAATGACACTTCTTTAATTTACTAAATTGATGTGTTTTAACTCATTTCACGTCATATTATTTGGTGTTCAATAAAACTACCTAAAAACCTAGGCAGATCAATTCAATAAAGAAACAAAATGACAATTTGAACGTATTATGAAACTGTCATTTAGAAATGCTTAAATAATACATAATAAATAAATCAATGCCGAACATTTCAAACAGCATCATAATTATGGCTCCAAAGTAAGCAGAGCTTGGGTATCACATGACTGATATACTATTTATATATATTTCTTGTAAATTCATATCTACATATTATACACTCGTGAGCAAAAAAATCGACTCAAGACGCACGCTCGCAGTTAAAAATCTCAAGCTTTCATTCTATTTCTGATTTTAACATCTCAAAGCTGTTAGTTTTAGCTTTAAAATGATATATAATATTGTAATTTTTCTTGCTAACACAACATTTTTGTGATCAGTAACCACCCTTTTTACGCATGTTTACAATAGTACTAATTAAGGGTTACAGACCCATATAAAAGGTTATCTACCTGACCCACCCTAATCAGTTAGCCGTCAAACGTCAACCGATCCACATCTCCGTTATTAACAAATAAGAATTCTACCTGAAAATGGACACAACAAGTGAAGAAGCTGCTCAAGCGGTCAGCCTATTGCGACAAGGCCAGAGTCAGCGTGAATTGGCACGTGTGCTGAACTTGAGCCAGTCTTCTGTTTCCAGAGTTTACCGTCGTTACCAAGAGACTGGTAACTTTAATCGAAGACGCGGTTCCGGGAGAAAAAGGTGCACATCGGAGAAAGATGACCGATTCATTGTCAGCACATCGCTGAGAAATCGGACACTCACTGGCGTTAAGTCCACCAAGAGCTCAGAGAAACGCGAGGAGTGGCTGTGAGTGGCTGGACAGTCAGAAGACGACTTAAGGCAGCTAGCCTTGAGCCAAAAATGCCAGCTACTGGCCCCAAATTATTAACTGGCCTTCGACGTTAATTGGACTGACGAACAATGGAGCTCTGTTCTCTTCTCAGACGAAAGCAGAGTGTGCGTGCATGGTAGCGATAGAAGAGGACGAGTCTACAGAAGACCTGGAGAAAGATTTGCGCAGTGCTGCATTAAATAAAATGTGGCTTTTGGAGGAGGTTCCTGGATGGTGTGGGCGGGCATTTCAATGGAGGCAAAAACCGAGTTGACAAAGCTGAAAAAACCGAGTTGACAAAGCTGAAAAAACCGAGTTGACAAAGCTGAAAAAGCCGAGACTGGCGGTCGAGTCGAGGATTGACGGCAAACTGATACATCGAAGAGATTTTAGGGGATCACGTCGTTTCCTACGCCGGTTTTATCGGCGAAAACTTTATCTTAAGAGGCCAGCGGAGGACGAATTGCCTCATACAAACGTAATACCAAAATGATTTGTAACTCAAGCATATTTCCACTATATTGTTGTATTATTTGTATTTGAATAGTATTTATCTAGGTTCCTGGATAGTTTTTATTTGGAATTACTATAACTTGAAATAAGAGCCAATCGCATTTTGCACATTTTTTTGCTAAAATTGATAAGTTTTCTTCCTATTTGTTTCGTATTAAAAACCACAATATCTTACGTGTTGTTTGTCAAGGAACATAGCTTATATTGTCTAGTTACAGAATAGCATTACTATGTGAGGAATACTAAATGTTTTCAGTCATAATTTTTGGTATTAAGAGTGAACTAGTCGATTAACTTTCCATACAAACCGTATGGACCATACTGACTGAGAATGACCAGATAACGTTTTTTTTGGCAACTTTGCAACATTTCGCTGAGAACAGTGTACATATTTCCCACTTCGCGTCACTCAGCACATATCTTATTATTTTCAGATTTCCATACAAAAACATAATATGATGATGATGATGATGATGATATTAATAATAATAATACTTTTTTTGTAAATACTTGCAGATCATAGAAACATTTGTCCCGAGGCGGGAATCGAACCCGCAACCTTTTGCGTCCCAGCCGGACCTAAGCCCACTGCGCTACAGAGGTCGTCCCCTCGGTCGAAACTTTGCATAGATGTAGGAAGATTAAAATACCTATGTATATGTTACCTACTTTTATCTCAGAAAAAGGCGTGCGAAACCGCAGACAGAAGCTTGTATTTTATTTACCTACCATCTTTGAATTGTCAATGACATCAATTATGAATGACAGAAGTATACCTACCTACCTACACCTACTCATACACACACACGCGCACGTCACTACGGTTGTATGTAGGTACAGTAGTGCCCCGTCCCCGTCCCCGCCCCGCGCCTCTCCGCGCCCCGCGCGGTGCTTACATCATTTAAACAGAGATAGAGATATTTGGAGCGATTTTTGCACGCGCCTCGAATTGAAGTTACGAGCGAGCTTCACCGGCTTCTTAATGCCCGACACTGCCCGTCCACATCCTGCAGGTTCCGTCCGGCAGTATTTACAGGAGGTCGAAATTGCCGACTGGCCAGCGCGTAGCCCGGACTTAAATCCTATCGAGCATTTGTGGGATGAACTTAAAAGAAATGTTCGGGCTAGAAATCTTGCACCAGCCACGAAATCGGACCTCAAAGCGGCGCTCATTGAAGAATGGGATAGCATCGAACAAAATCGAGTAAAGAAACTTATTCGATCCATGAAGAAGCGATTGGAAGCTGTTATTTGGGCCAGGGGGGGGGCAACACTAAATATTGATAAGTTAATTTCAATTAAATTAATATTTTGACGAATTTAAGCTGGAATTTTCATTTCTGTTAATTATCATTGCTCTTTTCATTGCTTAAGACTTCTCATTCAATATTTTTTCATTACCAAAAAAAAAAAAAAAAACAAAGTAGACCACTTATTTTAAAGCTAAAATTAACAGCTTTGAGATGTTCAAATGAGAAATAGAATGAAAGCTTCAGATTTTTTACTAGAGTTTTTTAACTGCGAGCGTGCGTCTTGAGTCGATTTTTTTGCTCACGAGTGTACATAGAAACACCCAGACCCGAGACAAATATTAGCAGATCATACAAACATTTATCCGCGGCGGGAATCGAACCCGCAACCTACTGAGTCTCAGCCAGACCTTAGCCCACTGCGCCACAGAGGTTAATTATTAAATAATATAATAATTCTTAGGACTTGAGAGCAAAATGAGAAATTGAAGCTAATATTAATATTTATTTTTATTTTCTTTAATTTAATTGTACTTTATTGTTTGTTTTTTAATATCTATTGTTTTAATTATGTGTAATTTTAGGCCAATTTAATGTAAGACTATATTCAAATACAATGTATATTGTTAAATGAATAAATGAAATGAATCCGCCGAAACAACAGAATCATCGCTATTGACCATTTTTGATAAAAGCGTTATATAACTTTTAAAACTATCATGGTTTTGCACATAATTTTCACTCAAAACGGGATATTTACCATGATATATGAGTTTTTCTGCTTCTCGATATTTCGGCACAGTTGCTAAACTATCAGTTTATCTCGTGATCATGGCGCATGCAACTGTGCCGAAATATCGAGAAGCAGAAAAACTCATATATCATGGTAAATATCCCGTTTTGAGTGAAAATTAAAAGCGTTATAGCCATGTTAACATGAATTGAGAGCATGGTCAACTGGTTATATCCTAAACATGCCTATCTCCAGCTTGGAAGCGCTCTGAGCTATGGAAGAAGAGATACGAGTGTAGCATTCCAAATGCTTGGACACCGTCCATGGTATTTAAATAAAATTATTCTGTACAAACACTGTAAGAACATTAACTGGCGTTTTACTTATACATTAGTCTACAATATTATTGCGTTCATCGCTGAGAAGGACTACCTACTGACTACCCTGAGATATCAAAGAGCTACTTTACATGTGAGAGGTCTACCAAAAATGATACCAGTCATCAACATTTCGTTTTCAAAACTTTCGTGAGTTGTACATTATGATAAACACGGGTTTTACTGGTTTAGAGAATCTTCATCAGGGTGAGTTTGATCCGCGGTTCGCTCGTTGTCGCTCGCGTTCGCGATTCTCTAGATAATCGAAGCAGTGTCGGTGCCTCCATCGACTAAATAATACGTGAGAAAACCAGTGTTTTTGTTAGGAAGATCTTTGTCGTCTTATTTATAAAATTGAATCCTAATATTTACAAAAATAATTACAGATTTTTGGATTGTAAGTGGGTTGGACACCATATACATACATAAACAAGGCGCCGCCGTTTCATTTCATTATGGTTTTACGAGTATACGCGCATTGCTGATGCATGTTTATACAAAAATACTTGCGCCCGAATAGTTCGTTTTTAATTCACTTCACTATAAAGTTTTATTACGTTATGCGCCACCTAGCGGCCAAAACGGGGTCAGTCTCGTCGCGATCTCTGCATGACTCCATTATTGGCATTTCATCAGTTTTTCGTTTTCGATTTCTGCAAGTAAATAAATATTGAAAAGTGAAAATGAAAATATTGTATATTTTCTGTATCAACACAAAACAGAATATAACTAAATAAGCATAAAAAATATAGTTTTTCAAGTGTAACGATAGCCGTTATCAAGTTAAATTTATATCTACTGATCTCACACTAGGCACGCCTGTACGCCTGGTGAGGAGATCAGATCAGATAATTTTTATGCTTATTTAGTTATATTGTTTTGTGTTGATGCAGAAAATATACAACACAATACCTTTTAGTCCTAAATTAAGCAAAGTTTATATATAAGAAACCTATTGAAATAAAGAAAAAGATTATATAAAACATGCTGCAGCCCGCGGCTTCGCATGCGTGGTACCTAAGTAAGAAGTAACTTTATGCCAGTCAACTTACAACATATATTTTTTTTATGTTCCTATCAGTCGTTTAGCCATGAAAACGTAATTAACGATTGAGTATGTGCGCAATCACTATGAGCTAAAATGGTGGTGGAAAAAAATCGCGAAGAGACCGTCATGTCCAAGAAAAGGTATCTCAGAAATCAGGATCATAGTGGAATTATACATTTTAGTACCTTTTAGGATATGGCTGCTTCAAATGAAATGTCCTATAGTGTAGCTGCATACTATTTTTCTGAGTAAATCGTTTGTCACACAGCGGACATGGGTACGGCCTTTCTCCCGTGTGCGTCTGGAATATTCATACAAATATTAAATAATGCTACGTTCCGACTTTAAAGAAAGAAAGAAGAAAGAATATTTAACACTGTTGGGGCTTCTTGGAGTGAATATGCAGCTTGATCTTATATAAATGTATTTATTGTAGTTCTTCAGAGTTAAATATGTGATTAAGGTATAAAAGATAAGATTACGATGTCGTCGGTCGCCGCGGCCATTAAGAGAGTGTGAGAACGGAGCCGAAAACGGAGTGCGCGCCGTTCGTGTCACAGCGGCGCCACTAGCGCCGCCACTAGTCATGGGACTGGTTTTCTAGTGTTGCCAAGACCGATTATCGACCGATACTTTAGTCGATGTCGCGCTGCGACAACACACACAAAACAAAAGAGAACACATGAGCGGAAAACATACTAAAAATAGGCCCCAAGGGGAATCTTATACAAACACATTCACATTTATACAAAACACATAAACAAACAAAAATCAACTAAGTATGCGTAAGAAATTAGCCCTTCCCGCAACCAATCAACATTTTAGTGTGGCTAAAATGGTTTAATCTCAGCATGTGCTACTTCCAGGCACGGAAGTAGCGCTGGTTTTCAGACTTTACTCTTACGGTCGGTTTAAAACAACACTAAAATTCGACAAGAGCTTAGGCTGAAATCGCAGTTTTCGCAGTATGCCGCTAACCGATGACCTGGCTGGATGACCTGGGCAGTCTGGTTTTTGAATGGGAGGCGCGTGTCGAAAAACGTAGCGTTAGGAAACAGGGATTGGAGGAAAGCAGAAGATTGAGCTCAGTGCCGAGCCATGGGAGAGGCAGCCGTCCAGCAGTGGACTGACACGGGCTGATGATGAAGCTACCGAGACACTTCAAACATAGGGAAAAACTAGCACACGGCCTCCCCAAGCCCTCAAAATATCCATTCATTCTGTTACTCAAGCAAGTAGAAGTGAAGACAATTATTGTCATGTCATGTTTTGCTATATCCTATTCTAGCTTCTGCCCCCGGCTTCGCTCGCGTGTTGTCTACATAAAAGGTTATTCCTGGTCACTGACTACAGCAATACCAAGTTGCATCCAAATCAGTTCAGCCGTTGCAGTGTGATTGGGCCGCAAACAAACAAAATAATATGCCTAAACATATAAATATACAAATATGCAAACACGTTATCCTCATACTAACTATTTTTTCCTGAATAAATGTTGGTGGACAATGCACACAACATAATCTAGCCCCACACTAAGTATATCTTGTATCTACTATGGTGACCAGATGACTGATAGAATACTTAGATGTTTTTAATAACTTAATAAGATACTTAAAAACACCCAGAACTGACACCTATGTTCATCTCAAAATGTTTATCCTCGGAGGGAATCGAAAACCCTCAACCTACAGCGCAGAAGGCAGAGTTACTACCAACCAAACTGTCAGGCCAGTCGAATAAATAGGTATATAAATAAAATTGTACATATTGTAACATATTTTCAAATAGATAATTTAATGCAGCAGCAGCAAAAGCTGACATCCGTGCCTCATCCGATCAGGTTCCAACGGAAGACCAGCGCTTGGTAGCTAATGCAGAGTTGTAGCCTTTTTGTAAAGGCCTTGTTTATGTATTGATTGTAATTTTAATGTATATTTCGATGATACCGTCACAAGTAAATATATTTTCTTTCAACTACGTAGTAATGTTATCATTAATAACTACAAAACCGATCACAAAGGACGTATTTTTAGCTTAGTACCAAAACAGTGCAGTAATGTTATATGAAATCTCATTATTGCACTGTTTTTCATTATTGCACTGTTTTTTACTTTTTATTTAGATAGGAAATTACCACAGAGGTTTAATATCTCCCATTAAGTTTAATATAAAATGTTTGCATTGGATCAAAAAGATACTGGCTGATAATAATAATCGGCTGAATAAAACCGACTTGGTGAAAAAAAAATAACAAATGGCGCGCATTTTGTACCATTGTAAAACTTTGATTCTTCATATTTTTAGTTTGAGTAGGTATATTTTATCACAGTAGGTAGATTGGTAGTTGAAAGAAATAGTAGATTGTTGAACCGAGCGCAAAGTGAGTTATTAATGCACGAGTGTTATGTTGGTGCCCGAGCGCAAGCGAGGGCACTGAATAAACACTCGTGCATTAATAATTCACTTTGCGCTCGGTGCATCGGGCACCAACATAACACTCGTGCATTAATAACTCACTTTGCGCTCGGTGCAACAATCTACTATTGTTTGTATCCAAGTGACTTACCACTTGATGCCTGTGATGGCTGCTCTTGGATATGAACTGCATGCCGCACACCTCGCACGGGTAGACGGTCGCACGCGTGTGTCGGTTCATGTGACTCGCTATACTCACGGCCTGCATCAAAATACAAACACAAAACGTTTCATTACCTATTTTTAGATATAAAATGTATGAGAATATCGAAGAATAAAATACACATAATACTGGTTTTATTCACGTATTATTCTGTCAGCTCCGCGGTATTCAAAGCTCAATATCTACAAGCACAAAAAAACGAAAGAGTTTTATAATCTTTATTATTAATATTATAGCGGTTATTTTCCGCAGTTTATAAAAAAAAATATATTAAACATTTATAAAAAAAAAAGTAAATAAGTAGTACATCAGTCATGTGGTATCCTAAAACACGAGCTTTGCTTACTTTGGAACTAGATGTTGCTGTAGGAAATGTCCAGGATCATTTATTATTTATTTATTTTTGTAAACCAAATCCCTCTACTAATATTATAAATGCAAAAGTAACTCTTGTCTGTCTGTCTGTTATGTTTTCACACGTAAACAGCTGAACCGATTTTGATGAATTTTGGTATTTATGAGACTTAGGAGAAGGAGATAGGCCATTTTATATGCGTACCACGCGTGCGAAGCCGCGGGCAGCGTACTAGTAGGTAATAAACCAACATAAGGATCATATAAAAAAGCGCTATTCATATAAAAAAGAACCAGTTTCTTGTTAATTTTTCTCGGACTTAAGATAGGAGAAATTAGCACCTAAATTCAACTAGCCCGTAAGACAATGCAAGACATCCTTGAACAAGCAGAATTATATGGGCTTGTGGTGAATTTAACAGTACGCGAGTAAATTGCTTCATATTTTATTCGCGTTTATTATTAGTATATATTCAAAACTCAGTACATCAGTCGCACTACCGCCCCCGGAAACACTTGCCTAAAGGGCATACGCGATAGGTACATTGTAATTTATACTGCATACACTGCCATCTGTTAGAAAATAACGGAACTTTTAATAGAAAAAATATTGAAATCAATAAACCGAGATATTGGCCTCAATTCTGTTGGCACCAACCTAACTAATTTTAGCTAAAATTCGGTTTTGAACTGTCAAATGAAACTTCTTCTGGTATTCTTCAGGTACCAACTTATCCTAATTTAAGTTTATCTAACTTAATTAAGCGTTCCTAATTTAGTTAGATGGTACCAACCGAATAGGTTTTACAAATGCTATGACTAACTAAATATATTTTAGACAATTCCTAATTTTAGAAATGAATTAACCGAATTGCCACCAATAATTGCGTTTTAAAAACTAAAAAGAAATCAGACTTCATTGAATGAAATTTGAGCCTATAATACATTTTTATTGGAAAGTACATGTATTTTGTATATATATAATACTAGCTGTACCCCGCCACGCTTAGCTGTGGCACAAAAAAAATTGATAATAATGCGGATTATATCATACTAAAATTCCAGCTCGATCGGTGGAGAACTTTTTAAGTTTTTGAAGCGTACACAAACCAACATAACATTTTTATGTATATAAATGGGTAGGCCAAATAAACGCACTGCTGCAATGAGACAGCGAGGTATCGGAGTAAACTAAAATATCATTGATGTATACAATTTTTAGATTTTTGTTGACTTTTCAGCTCGACCGATTTCGATCAAATTTAAATGAGAACCTGGGAAGTATACCCTTTCAAACACAATAAGAATTTTTCAAACCGGTTCAGGCGTTTTCGAGTAATCAGTGAACATACATTAAAAAAAAGATTCCGACGAATTGAGACCCTCCGTTGTGATGAAGTCGGTTAAAAACTATCCTATCTTTTAAGAACACAGTAAACCAAATTTCATAAAAATTGGTCAAGTAGTTTCGAAGTTTATCCCGAACAAACATAGTGACGCAAGATTTATATATACAAAGATATATAAGTATTAGTTACCGCTAGGGAGGCGCCGCAAACTTCGCAGATATGTCTCTGGTCGGCCGAGTAGAACGTCTTCCGAGGATGCTCTGCCAAGTGATGCTTCATGCAAGCCGTCTGTGTATGAAAGTGTTTGCCGCACTGCAACAATATCAAATATAACCTGTTAAATAAACAGGGTGTTTTGTGCATGTACTTACCAAAGGAGTTTTTTGGGTGGTTGGAGCTATGCGATATACTTCTCCGGAGGTATAGACCATATTTCCCGAATTCACCCCAAATTTCGCCTTTAAATCGTCATAAATTTTTTATTTCTGGTTGTAATACCACGTAATAATTTGATGTAATCTGCAATGATTCTAAATAATGATTGTAATGCAATAATGAACTAAAAATGATTCTAATGCAATAATTCTAAATTAGTTGATACAATTCCCATACTTTTTTACCGCAAATGTATTTTCCAACTACCTTATCCAGGATTATGTAAAATTGTGATTGGACGATCTGTGTGTACCTTGTGATTGGGTCAAACAATACCAGTTTTCAATTCCTTGTGGAACAATCATACAACACTATTTTTTACTATTAACATTACCCAAAATTTACTTAGTTTATTATAAGAACCATATGACAAATATAATACTTATATATTTTTTAAATAAAAAATTAGTACATCAATACAACACAGAATATTACACAAATGTTTGTTCTGGGAGGGAATCAAACCTACTACAATATTGTCATTCCCGCCACGGTCTTGCTTGCTCTAATTGTCATCAATAAAAGGGTCCCGTTTCTTGAAACCATTATATGAAGATATTTTATTTTACTAATGACGTTTAGCAGTTTGTTTTCAACATCTCTACCAGGCTGCCTGAAGATATTATTTCCATGAAGAATGCAGACATAGATAAGTCAGCGATGGCAGACTCGTTACCTTGTAGGTAGAAGACGGTAGAGCTACTACCAACTGAGCTGACAGACATCGTGTCACTGTTGGCAACCGCCTCATACGGGATTCTTCATTTGTCATTTCATGAAGTAACATAGCTTTAATATTTTTTACTCGTTTTATTGCATGTTTTATTCAGAAATCTTAGCGGAATTTTAATGAATAAATTGTGAACACATAGGACAAGTATGGACATTTGAATTATAAGTGTATTAGGGTGCAATGTGACTTACACAACGAGGAATCCCATGAAAATTCTAGACAGCCATTCCGCGCTGATGTTTAGAATTGACAATTGACCATCGACTACGACTTTATAACCAAAGAAGACACTGACACATATGACATTGTTATGTCACATGCCACTAACAAAGAAGAAGTACCGCCTCATACAAAGTAATACTGATTATTGGAACTATCACTTACGTGTATACAGGTAGTGGGTTTCTTGGCTTTCTTCGTAACCTTCCGAGAGCTATCTCCTGAATTTTTCCCTTTGTAATTCCTTCGCTTTACATCAACATCACTGAAAATTACATTCAAATAAAATTATACAAGAAATAATAAATAATGCCGGACATTTCACACAGCGTCATTTGGCCTCAAAGTAAGCCTCAAAGAGCCTCAAAGAGCTTGTGTTATGACATGACTGATATACTAGTTATATATATTTTTTTAATAGATACATTTTAAACATAGAAACACTCAGACCTGAGACAAATACTTGCAGATAATAAAAACATTTGCCGGCAGGAATCGAACCAGCAACCCCAACCAATTTTAATGTTTTCAAATAAAAAAAAATAGAGTTTAAATTGCAATTAGAGCGCCGTGAATACGCGTTAAAATTATCAGGAAATCGCCTTAAGATGCTCTTCGAAGCATAGTGAATTTGGTTTACACAGTTAATGTTACTGATTCTACGTTTCATTATCTAATGCTAGAACTAAATTAAGTGCTCTTTTATTTTTAGCTTCGCACGTGGTACCTACAAAACGTAACCTATATGCCATTCCAGGCCAAAGACTATAGAGTGTCGTTTAAATACAGTGTGTTTGACAAGAACGTGACCACTATAAAAAAATGTATTCGAGGCTTTTTTTCAAAACAAAAAATACGAGCAGATAACCCAACGTTTTGCCCATGACGCATCAAAAAAATAAACCAGTTCTTGCGTTCACTTCGCACAGAGCGCACGCTTCCCGAGATGAGTGCCGCGTATGCTTCCCGCTATGAGGCAGTGTTGCTTTGTTCGCATCCGAAAGGACCCAAAACGTCACGTGTTCAGGCAGCAAAGTATATGAAAAAGTCAAAGGCGTTCGTGACCAAGTGGGTAAACCGATATTCAGTAACAAAACACGTCGATGACCTACCAGAAAGTGGTACAACAAGAAATACGTCGTCCGCCGAGGATAAGCGGATAACTAATCTTTTTTTGAAAAATCCACTTTTCCACACAATTGCGATCCGCCCTAGAAAAACTGTTGAAAAAAGGGCTAAATATATCTCTAGCTACAATTAAAAGACGTTTAGTGGAGATTAAGTTAAAATACCGAATCACATTGAAGAAACCCCTTCTTTCACAAAAACACATTAAAAAAAGAATGGCCTGGGCACAAGAAAACAAAGACCGCGACTGGGACAAGATAATCTTTTCAGACGAAGCTTCGTTTTGGGCAACTAGTATCACACCTCGTGCTTGGTCCTCTGCCGATAACAGACTTGTCGAACGAACTGTTAAACACCCGGTAAAGGTGCATGTTTGGGGATGCTTCTCAAAACGTGGTTTTGGCAATTTGAAATTGTTTACCGGTTCTCTAAATGCTGTAAAGATGAACCAAATATACCAGAAAGCATTATTACAATCTGCCCGAAGGCTGTTCCTGAATCATGGATATTACAAGAAGACAATGAACCCAAACACCGAAGTCGCCTTTACACCGCCTGGAAACTAGATAATGGCATCGAGGTTTTGGATTGGCCCTCACAATCTCCTGACGCAAACCCAGTTGAAAACGTTTGGGCGTTGATGAAACTCAAACTTCGAGGAAAAAAACCCTAACTGCCGCGAGCTTACTCGCAATTTAAAGGCCATATGGAAGTCATTATCCCGTGAATACGCAGAAAATTTAGTCGAAAGTATGTCACGAAGATGCAAGGAGACTGAACACCTTATTATTAATAAAGCATCTAAGTACATATGATTAACTACGTGTTTTATTTTTTTCAGACGCTTGACTTAGTTTTTTTTATAATTTATGCCGGTGACGCTCTTTTGTTACATAGGTACTGTAAGTATAGGCGTTACGGCGTAATTGACCCACAAACAAACATCTACATCAATTTCTCGCATTATAATGTTAGGAGCCAGGTACAGATAAATTGATGAAACTGCTCGATTTTACCCAATTTTAACTTTCATTTCCAAGTTACCGCACACAGAACCTAATCCACTGATTCTACTAGTTCACTAATAGAACACAATAAAAGTCACAACATTACAACACAACTGCACACTTCGAAACTATCGCACTTGTATCACTTGTTAAGCCGAGAATCGACCGACTGTATTCACACATTACCGCCGCTTTTATATAAGCGACGAGTGCGTCGTGTAAAACCTAGACGCTACTCGAACGTTTGAACCTGGACAGGCTAGTATAATCGCTTGTAAGAGAGATATATCCATCTCTCTCACTCTTATACATTAGATACACGTTTGTTGTAGTGTACTCGATACTAGATGGCGCTGTGCTGATTATATACTGCGTCTCGACAACAGATGGCGCTATGTATCATGCGCAATTATAATATCGGTAGGATAGCACGAGACGGCAAGACTTATAAGCTTTACTTTAGATGCTATATTTATATATATATATTCTGTACTTAAACTCCTCCTAAACGACTGGACCGATTTTGTGTTCAAGTGGATTCGAGAATGGTTTAGATTAACTTTTTTTTAATTGTTTTTTTTATTATAATACGCGCGGACTAAGTCGCGAACGGGACAGCTAATATATATAATAAATGTTTGATGTTTTTGTGGTTCAATCATGCTGCAATATCTGATTTCAATAAAACCTGGTATAGATGAAGTCAGAGACCTTAAATAGCATATTATATGTAGTACCTACATATAATATGCTATTTACTACATATAGCATATTATATGTAGTACCTACATATAATATGCTATTTAAGGTCTGGCTTCTGCACTCTTGAGGCTTCCATTATCTTCCAAGACAAACATTTGTGTGACAGACATAGATGTTTGTTCATACATATCATAGACAGATCATACAAACATTTCTCCCGCGGCGGGAATCGAACCCGCGACCTTTTGCGTCTCAACCGGATCTAAACCCACATGCAACGTCAAAGCCACTACCAATATCGTCATTTCACTCACACGATCCCGTCAGTGTGCATGTTAGAGTGAGACAGGTGTAGATCGTACGCGCTCTGCGAAATGAACTTGAGGTCGCATTTCTCGCAGTATATGTTCTTTTCTGGAGATTCTGAAGTTGCGTCCTGCAAAAATAAAAATTGTTATTAAAAGGATAGCGATGAAGTATTTAATTATTGAGAAATGTAAAGCTTACATAAATGGTAGTCTTTTGAAGAAAGCGTATTAAAATATAAATAACTATATCATTGATAAGAATGCATGTCCTCATGTCGCTCTGCCCTCAGACAGTTAACCGACACACTTGAAATTTATAAACTCTCTTGTATTCGTTTTTTGTAGTTAAGCTAGTTATAAGATGGATCATATCTAAAAGCGCTAGAACCAGGAGTTTTTTGCCAGTTCATCTCGGGCTTGGGTTAGGAGGAATTGGCACCTAAGTTCACCTAGTATGTAAGACGTTTTAAAGTGATCCTTGTTATTGTATTGAATAAAAATAACATAGATTTAACTTTATCGGAAGTGTAGCCAGCTGTAACCCTGGCCTTATGTAGTAGGGCTGCTAAAAAATTCGGTATAATTAGAGAGCACAGGTGACCCTAATAAGGTCGTGGGTTCGAATCCGATCGTGCACCAATAGATTTTTCGGTTCGAAAAATGTACATGTACAATACCAGTACTCTAAAATGGCGAAGGAAAACATCATGAGGAAACCGGCATGTTGTAGAACCTAAAAAGTTCGAAGACATGTACCAAGTGCACGAAAGGAGCCTCTGTGGCTTTCCTTTCAGCACACTGGTTCCAAATAACACGATAAGAAGCTATGTCATGAAACGTTCGTCGCATAGCTATTCTTTGTGCAGTAGCTGGATTTTTTAACCCGATTTTTTCCATAAAAACTTAAAACTAAACTATCAGCAGGCCAGGCGTATTCCACACTATAAATAAGAAGTTACAAATGGATTGGCGCATTCCAATTGTTGGATAAATTCGTTAAGTCCTCAGATGAGAGAAAGTTACAAATAAATTCGCGAAACATTAAACATTATTTCTATCGATAAATAGAGGCACTATATTGGGCACTAAGTGCTTGTGCGAACTGAATCGCACTTGTTAAGTGGTAGCTAGAGTCGCTATTTATATAAATGTTTCGCGAATTTATTTTTCTGTACTTGTACCTACTAATAAATATTCTGTATTATAAGAACATTGTAGTATCTAAGGTATAGGAGTGAACGAGGTATATTTCTATTAACAAGCGAATATAGCCCGATCTGGTTAGTTCTCGAACATTCGAGTAGCGCCTAGGTTTTACCCGACGCACTCGCCACTCATATAAAAGCGACGGTAATGTGTGTATCCAGTCAGCTCGAAACCATACCTCACCGGCGAGGTCGAAGACGTTCTTTCCCGCCCAAGTTATGCCGTCTAGGCAACAGCCCAAGCCGAGGTCCGTTGGACCTAATAAAACGTCCGAAAGAAAGGGTTCAGTCAGTCTACTCTCGTCTCATCGGCGTATAAAATTATTAAAATAAAAAATAAACGTGTGCGTCTGGGGACGCCCGAGAAAAGTGATAACTTAAACTAATTTCTAACTAACTTTTTTACAATATTTGTAAAAAAGCATATAGAACTCTTGGATTCATACTTCGGAGTGCTAACAAATTCACAAACATAAAAGCATTGACAGCATTGTACGATGCATTAGTTAGAAGCCAGTTGGAATGTACAGCCGCGATATGGGCTCCTCATGGAGCTAAGTATAGTCTCATTATGGAGCGCATACAAAATAAATTCACACGGTATTTATATTTAAAACTCTACGGTGTATATCCATTCTTTCCATTGATGTACCCAACCTTGTTCGTTCTTGGCATGGTTGCATACAACAAATTGGAAATTAGAAGAGATTGGGCACTTGCTCGGTATGTGCTTGGAGTGTTCCGAGGTAACATTGTAAACCGGACATTTTAGAGGTTATGAGTTTGTGCGTGCCCGATAAGTACGTACACAGACGTAGGCAGCCGCGCCTGTTCTCGGTGCCTCGAGGAAGGACACATTTATTGGGCAAAGCACCTCTTACGCGCACATTGCACACGCTGAATCTGGTAGCAGACAAGGTTGACGTATTCCATTGTCCTCTGAATGAATTCGCAAAGGCTACTTTATATGTGCTATGTTATTTTGTTAAATTGTAATTAAGGATAATTTGTAATAATATGTAAAATGATGACTACACTGTTGTATTGGGTGATTCCTGTATAAATAGCTGTAAGAAGGTATAAATAAATAAATAAATAATCTAATCTAATCTAACGAGACGAGGAGCCTACCTACCGCTACCGTATTCGTGAGAAAAAGGGAAGCCAGGCAGACTGGCACCGTAACGCGTTACGTAACGCAGCGGTTTACTCTCCCATAAGAAGTTATCACTTCAAAAAGAGTGTATAACATACGTTGGTAATATAATCGAAGTGTTTGATCCGCGCGTGTTGCGCGAGGCCGGCGCCGCTGACGAACGAGACGCCGCATCGGCCGCACACGTGCGCACTGCGATGCGACATCCGCATGTGTGTGTAGAACGTAGACGAGTGTCTGCAACCACAATACACATCTCTCTATATTATATATTGATTCAGAACATACTATCTATCATTATTATCTATTATGAAAATAATGTACATATAGTAGGAAGTTAAATCTAAAGAATATCTAAGATACATCCCACATCATGAAACACTGTTTAAGTCTTAAATGTTTCATGGTGTTGAGTGTTGGTTGTATCTTAATCTTTAAATTCTACAATGAAATATGTTTTTTTGTTAATCACGCTATTCTTAATTTTATTTCATTGAAAATGTTTTTCTACTTTTAGTTTGATTTTCTGTTAAAGCATGTTTTTAGTTTTTTTGAACTATTATTTATTTAAATACGAAAAAATACGAAGCGCATGTGAACGCTTTCGATGTTAGTAAGGATAAGAATGACTATAATCCCAAACCAATTTACCACCATCTTGTTAGTAAAATAATTTAGTAAAACCATGAATAGTATATTCATGGTTTTTAAGGTTTACAAATAAATATAATCATATTTTTTTTATAAACCCGGACATTTCACACAGCTTCATCTAGCCCCAAAGTATAAATAGCTTGTGTTATGGGTTATGGGATAACTGATATACTACTTAAATACATTTTTAATTAATTTATCAGTCCTGAGACGAATACTTGCAGATCATACAAAAACTTGTCCCGCGAATGAGGCTGTTACTTCTATGATCATTTTTCTTTGGGAGCAGGATGCCACAGACAGACACACTATCACAAAAACACATGTTAAACTTAAAGGACCGGTCTGTTCGCTTCCGAATTTAAAAATGTAAAAGTTGTCTGGAAGAAATCGTTCCCCAAGCGATAAGACCGCCCATAGTACATAAATATTCTTAGTTGTCAAGTTATTTATGTTAAGGTGTACCGAAAAGTGTTTTCATTCATTCATTCAAATGTATAAAATATTAGGTAGCTTCTGCGCAAGATGGGTCGATTACAAATAAAATGATAGGCAAGATCGAGGTGGATGGAACAAACGAAGAGAGAGACCTATGTCTAGTAGTAGGATGAAACAGAGTGCTCATTATCATTGACGGGAATTCTTTCTATAAATAATAAGACAATTTCATACAATTAGACTTCATATTAGACTATGTATAATATTAATGTGTATGTATTTACAAAAAAAAAGTATAAAAGTACATAAGTAGTGTATCAGTCATGTGGTACCCATAACACAAGCTCTGCTTACTTTGGGGCCAGATGATGCTGTGTAAAATGTCCGGATTATTTATTTATTATACGCTTTATATTAGCTTCAATTGTATGTATGTTTGTATGTTTGTAACCGACTCCTTAGGACGCGATTTTGACCCACTTTAAACGGCCAGAATTCATTCAAATTTTGCACACCTGTCAAAGACCGATGACAAAAAAAAGCACCCCACGCTTTTTTTTAAATAAAACTTTTTTTTCTTACTTACATTTATTAAAATTTATTTTCTATTTTTTAATTTTGTTTTCTATATAAAGCGTGTTTTTAGTTTTTTTTACTATTATTTATTATATTCATTTAGTATGTAATACCTATTATAATAACATAAAAACTAACTTGAATTCCTCTCCACAATGCTTGCATTTCCTTATGACGCCGTTATGATAATCCTCGTGGAAAATGGCTGATGTCCTGAAATCAAAATAAATTATTTCAAATTGTGTCTGTCGAGACATTGTGTCTCACTTATTGTGAGAATTAATTTTGTGTAAATATACTCATATAATTTAGGGTATTAGTTGATTTGGTTATTTTTATATGTTCCTTTTTTTATTCTTATTTTAGTAAGCAAAATATTACGCAACTCTGTTGTTTCTATTTGTCCCTTGTGTTGTACATAATATAAAAGTTTCGTGTTCCGATTTTGAACGCATAAAGATAATTAATATCTGTAATATTATAAATAAGGTAAAAAAATAATGTGAGCGCATTATTTAAATATAAATGATATTTAAATAATGCGCTCACAAAACCCCGAAGCGAATGTATCCTAAACAGTTTTCAAGGCCCCACAGTTTGTTAAACAGTCAGTTTTTTGTCAGTCATTCAGTCAGCTTCAATAACACCCTACTTCTGAAAATACTGCATGGTCAATATCAATAATAACTCACGTATTATTTTGTCGATGACACTGTTTGGATTCATCTAGAGAATCTTCAGTGCTCGCGGCAACTCACGGATCAAACTCACCCTGATGATGATTCTCTAGCTAGATGAATCGAAACAGTGTCGGTGCCTCCATAGACTAAATAATACATGAGTAAAACCCGTATTTATCCAATTGTATATTACAACTCACGAAGGTTTAGAAAGTAAAATGCTCAAATATAATAATAAAAAAAAGTTTTAGACAACAACAAATAACATTACAGTTATTGATGATATAGGTGGCGTAAAATATTATAGTGTGTTAAGACCCTTGGAAAAGTTTCAACAGGTTCTCGCTCTAACGAAGATTGCACTTGTATGTAGACGCGAGGGATCACTGCTTCGGCTAGGGCCAAAAGACTAACATTTCCCCACCTCTTTGGCTTTTGCAATTTAGATTTCCTTTTACGATTCGTATTTAGTTGAGAATGCAGATTCATCGAGCTAAGAAATCCTTAACATACAGTGTAAACATTTTTGTTCTACGACAAAAATTTACGAAGTTATGACGAAATTACTAGCGAAGTTCACTGAGTGTTTGCCGCGGTGGCTGTGGCGTCACAGGGACGGTCGCCGCCAGTTATCGAATCGTGAAGTAAGAGGGCCAGCTGCGCTTGGACCGTCCCATTTTACCGGCAGGAACGGTATAATGTTTATTACTTAATATCTTTGTAAGTAATGGTCCGATTTGGATAATTCAAAAAGATATATCATTCTTATGTCATTACTTTACTGATCCTTATTCTAACAAATGTAATCGAATCACTTTTTAATATTCTAACAGGGTGTGTGGATCTGTTTTATACCTAATTATGTAACTGAAATGTTGATAAAATATGGATAAAATACTTACTCAAGATAGAATCTCATGTCGCATCGCAGACAGTGGTAGACAGCGTAATGCTGTACCATGTGTTTGGTGAGCATGCATTTCCGTTTGAACCTCATATGGCAGAACCGGCACTCCAGAGGACCTAGAGACTGCAAATTATGTTTTGATAACTTTTATGAATGTAGACTAGCTTCAGTTCAATTGATAGATAACCTCCTGTGCAGGTTGACGGTACAATCCCCAGAGCACACTTGTTTGATGAACATTGATGTTTGTTCTGTGTCTAGATATCTTAAAGTATCATAAATTAAATATACAATTAAAAATATATATGTATTCTACCAATAATTCGAACCCGAAACCTTCTGCGTCTCATCCGTATTTTAGCAGAGCCATATATTGCTGTGTAAAAAAAAAAAAATTACCAATATTATTATTATTAAGACTTATAAAGTTATGAGTTGGTAGAAACTCCTTAGAAAAATAAAACCTTATTATCTATATATTAATACGTGAAGCAAAAACTTTGTACCCCTTTTTAAGAAAATGCGCGGACAGAGTATGAAATTTCGCACACTTATAGTTTATATAGAGAAGAGTGCAGAATACTAGTATTGTTTGAAATTATGCATAAAAAATACATTAATTTTTAATTAGGTACTTAACTTAAGTATAATATAGTCGAATTTCATCCAGTGGGCGACCAGTAGTATTTATAAATATAAAAGTATTTTATCAGTCATCTGTTTCCATAGTTCAAGCAATGCTTACTTTGGGACCAGACTTTTTTGTTTTTTTGCTACAAGTTTCCTGATAGTTAAAGCAACTATATTAAAAACTCTTCAGGTACCCTAAACAGAGGTTTACCTTGTAGAACACGAATAATAACGATTTAAAAAGCTTAATATTGATCAAACAAATACCTGTATTCAAACAGTGATTAATATTTAAGTCATCTATGTCCCCTAAAATAAAAAAAAAGCCCCACATTACATGTAAGGCAGGTTACCCATAAAACTATTATAAATATTTTTTTGAATGTGATATTTTTGTAAATGGGCCACTCACCTCATCATGTTTCATCTTCACATGACGCATCAACATCTCTAACTTTGAAAATCCTTTAAAACAGTTATGGCACTGATAATTAGCTTTTGAATACTTATCGCTGTGTTCTTTCCTTCTAAACTCAATGTTCGCTTCTTCTTCTGTTAACCTATACTTCTTCCAATACTCCATAGACAAATACTCTTTTTTTCTTTTCATAAACTTTCTAGGCTTTGACTTATTGTTAGGTTCCTCTTTAACTCCATCGAGGAAGACTAGTTGATTCTCTCCGTTGACTGCCTTCTTTATAATATCAAGGAATATGTTTTCATCATCACTTGAATCGTCTTTTATAGGTCCTGGGTCTCTAATGTCATTGTCAGCATCCATAGACGTGTCATCGACTAGATCATCAGTGATTTCTGATTTGACAGTGACAGATTCCTTTTTGTCTTCGTGAGGGGCCTCAGTTTTCGTTGGTGGTTCGATTTCATCATGCTTTGTATCTTCACTTTCATAGAATACAATGGAGACAGGAGTAGGATTTTCTAATTCTTTCTTATGTTTGGACTGATGCTTATGTGTGTATGTTTTAATATTGGAGTGGTTTGCGATATAGGAGATTCTTGAGTTTAGGTTTTCTGACGTTCTGTTTATTTGCTCGATTGATTTATAAGAGATCTGCAAAGAATTTGCGGTATTTTACACATACACATGTATTTAATGTTTGGATGTGCCTCTGACTGTCTTCTTTAGACCTACTTGAGAATATAATATAAGTAAATAAAAATCTGATGAGGTGTCTACAAAAGCCACATTTTTTTACTTTTCTTTTAATTATAACAAGTATTTTGGAACATGTGTGAAAGAGATTAGCTATCTAAGGACAGTTCTATCTATCAATAGCTCAACTGATTCAGCTTGCTAGAGGGAAGTGTTTCCGAGACACTGGCATTTTAGTAGTAAACCAAAAAATAAATTCCCAGAGGTGAAACAGGCATGGTTTTATATCCTACTTATATTATAAAAATGAAAGTTTGTGTGGGTTTTGGATGTTTGTTTGTTAGTCAATAATGACTAAAACAATTTGGATGAGACTTTGTATAGATATAGATTTGGAACGGAAATAACATTTAGGCAGACAAGGCATACTCTGGACTTTACGTGTGAAGTAATAAGTACATTGGCGTACCCAACCTGATGGGCAAATTCGTAAAGAAGTGCTGCACCAAATGAGATAAGAGTTACGTAATAGAGAGGGAAGTACTATATAGGTAATGTTAGGCACTAAGCGCTTGTGCAATCTGAATTGCACTTTGTTGCATCATAGCAAGAGTCGCTATTCACATAAATAATATGTACAACACAGACAAAGTTGCAGGTAGCAGCTAGTATTTATAACTTACTGGCTCTTTAACTTGTAAGCGCTCAAGTACACTTTGTCCATTAAGACACTTCTCTTTGAATTTGTGGAATTTGTGAAGCAGAGCTGCACACTCAAAGCAAACCCAGCGAGGGAAGCCATCTTTATGATTCAACTGAAATAAAATTAATCAGATTACCGGGTACAATCATATTAAACTATTAAGGTGAAAGTTGTTGTCTTTGTTAGAAGCTCAATCATTTGGTAACAGCTGAACGGATTTAGATGAAACTTGGTGTGGATGTAGTTTGTGACCTAGAATAGCTTTGAAAAGGTACCGCCGCAGGAAGAAGCCAGTATTACTGTAAACATATTATACAGCTCTATGGAACCAGTTAAATGTATTGAAATTAAAGGATACACTTATCTTGTTAGATCTAGTATTTTCTATTAGGTTTAAATTGTTTTTTTATAAGCCCTAGATTTTTATTAAAATTTAATCCCGATATTAAATACAGGAATAGCAGAAATTACTTCTCTAGAAGGAATATTCCACAGCATAATTTCTTGTAGCGATTTAAACGTTGTTTTTGATGTGAATATGCGTTAATACAGTGTTAAACTTACCTTGAACCCCGTAACATCTTCGTAGTCTCTTCGCAAGTTGTTGAAATCAAAGAAATATCCTTTTAGATTTGTATTCAGGCAAACACGGCATATTTTGAACTCCGACATAACATCGCTTGCTTATATTATAACTAATAGCTACTGTTAAAATAATGTACAGTTGATGTAAGTTTCACATTATCATTTTCATTTCATCAATTCTTATTTTTATTTTGATTGGCGAAGTTTGGGTCTGGTCTGGCTATTCTAGTAGGTAGGTATTTTATTTTGTTGAATTCCGGCTTGCTTGTTTGTTTGATTGCAAGAGATACTTTTGTTTGCGTTGATTGTTTGACTTGACTGACCGAACGAAAGACTGACAGTCAGTATAGCAAACAACCTAAGCAAGCAAGCCGGCGCAGGCCAAACCTAGCATAGTTAACCCTTTACCGGTCAACCAACCAATTAAACAGTTACGATACTGAACCTTATATCAATATCAATACCGGTATACGAAAGAATGCTCGGTAAAATGTTGTTGTATTCGTACTTCAATAGTATATTTTTTGCACCATTCTTACCTCTGTGTATACCTTTACGACATATACTGCAATATACTTTATCGGTGTGGAGACTGATACGGTCGCTCTATTCGTCAGCTTGGACTCGTAACATTTGCTGCAATTCTTTGTGGTGTACGCCTCATCAATTATGTATAATGACAAATTTGATCTTCTTCTGATGGATTTAATGACATCGTTGTGTCTAAACTTTCTGTGTCCTTTGAAAGTACCCTTGTTCATGAAATCGAATCCTGACCCGTATACAACAAGAGTGTCAGGCTCCGTACCAAAGTGTCCTTTCACCACCTTCTCTATGGCCTTTTGTTCTTGCATGTACTTGTCAAATTTGAGCCTTTGAAGTGCACGTCTCTCGTAGACTTTTTGTTTCTCAAAGAACCATTTCAGTTGAAATTTAGTGTAATCTAAAGCATTTTCGCTCTTAACTGACAGGACCGAATCGGTTTTCTTATTAAACTCTTCTCTGTCCGCTTTAATGCGATCCTCCAGGTCACCCACGTAACGTTTTCGTTTATTCTCGCTTCTTCCTTCTTCAGTATTTTGTATGTAAATTTACCCTCGTCAGTCCTCTGACAAGTGACTATTGGAGTTTTAGCACCGGGATCAACCGCAATGACTCGCTTATACGCTCGTTTCTCATCATCTAGTTTAAGTTTGTTTTACTTGCAGCTGGCTTGGGTACAATCCTGTTCATGGAGATGCCCACACTCTCACCGTCTGTACTGAACGAATAGCCAAAGTTTCGTTTGAAATTAAAGTATCTAGACCAGTACTGTTTTGTGTTCTCCGAGAACATTTGCCAAGTGCTAGGCGTATCTTTGGGAGATACTCGTCTCAGTAATTATATAATCGTAGGTTATAGATTTAAGACCGTGCTTGTATATGGAAAACACTGCAAAAGAGGTCTGGTTTGCCTTATATAGTTCCTCTTGCATTTCTATAAAGAGTGGGACAAATCGCCAATAATTCTTCTTCATGTTTTTTTCGGTCAAATCATGCTTTTTCAGCCAATGACCTAGCTCTGAACTGGATTCATAGGTACTCTGCTTTATAGTAGGCGCGAAATACCGTTTCATGTACAAACTTTTTTTCCATTTTAAATTGAAAACGCATATATCTCTTGATTCTAGCAAAGGCGTGGGTGTGCATGTTTGTCTCGAAAATTGTCTTGTATTGCTTAGCGATGGCTATGATGGTGAAGCTGCGCAGTTTTCCGTCGTACATCGAAGAGGACCCTCTTTAACTTTTTGTACTCATCAAACACACGCCTGGGATCGGATAGATTCGTGTAGTTTACGTTTTTCAATAGATAGGTGAACGCCAATGCATCCAATTTGTTGTATCTTTTCATGTAATCAGAATCGTTTGAATAAGTTTTATAGAATAAATTTATAAGATATGACATCTCCAATGTGAAACTGCTCAGATCCCTGACATCTTTTCTGATCTCTGAGAGCAACTTTGCTCTCGTCAGTAGATCGAGAAGAGGACACGTAAAAGTATTCAAACCACATTTTACGGTGTATACATGCACATCCTCATCGTTTTTTAGATCAGTTTCTCTTATGCGACGTTTTCTATTCCGCACGATGGACACGGCATGTTTCTATAATAGAGGAGCGGTATTTTAGTGTGTAATTTATTATAAAAAAGGTATTTATGATTATAAGACAATTTGGTTTTTATTTGTTTTGGGTGGAAGGTATAGTTGAGGGTACTTGTGTCGATTCATGGCCTAATTTTGTTATTAGCTGACTAATTTACCTCTATGCATTAAAGCTAAAAATACTCACTTTTTCTTTTAATATTTTGTATTTTTACAATCCATCTGTCCTTTTTTCATCACCAATTCAAGTTGCCGCCTTTTTTTCCTTCTCTCTTTATATTTTCACTGTGGCTACTACAATCAATCTATTCTGCCAAAGATTCCTTCCTCCTTCCTCTAAATATTCTACCAAAATATATCCTCTAAACAAAGAGGTCATAGAAAAGCATTCTTATTTGAATTTTTAGAGGCATTAGATTATTTTAACAATAAAGATGACATGTTTTAAAGCTGTGCGCCTTCAAAGGTTATCATTTGTTTGCCATAATTTTGTCCGTATCTTCGGAAGAACCAAAAAACTCGCTCGTCGCTATTTGTTACCATAAAAGGTTTAAGTAAAACATTACCGTGGTAAGACTAAGGTTCATTTTACAGTAACCGAGGTGGGTTACATATTGCCAGTGCCTGATAAAGGATTAAATAAATTAAAACAAAACCCAACACAACAATCGAATAAATATTTCAAAAATAAATTCTTCTCATGGTACATCTGTCCCAATGGGAATTCTGTAATTATAGTAATGAATCTTGTAAATACATACAAATTAAATTATAGTACATAGAAATAGGATATTTTTTAAAAGAAACTAATTTAAATATTTTTCTTGTTTATTTTATAAATATTTACGCTAATCAAATAACATTTTTACATAGCCCGTCTAGACTAGTTTCACATGCCCTTCCATTTAACTTATGCATGTCCAAAAAATAGTCTAGGTCATTTCAGGAGGCGCTACTGGCTCATTCGATAACGCGCACTGCAATACATAGAGTATCTTCACACAATTTATACATACTTTTCTAGTCATAATCATAACAGTAATTATTTTTTAAAATACTTTAGAGGTACAGAATTATAATAGCTGTCTATTTCAAAAATCAATAAAAACATGATACTCTGCACGACTATGGAAGATAAATAGAGTAGGTACTTAAAAAATTCAAAACATTTTATGTCGTCTTTTTGATACCATATAAATAACTTGTATATTTTCCCTACACTGTAGGTTATAAAAATATGAATATCTACACTCTTGTGTAGTGTTGTATGTAAAATTATAAATACGTAATAAAAGCTATTCATAAGTGTCATGAAAATGTACCTACAACATTTCACCATAAAAAAAAGCCTAACGTCCAATAGAGTAGAGTGGAGATGTGTGAAATCAATCATAATATCTTCAATCCACTCTGCTTTGGTGGACCTATTCCTTCATTAGGAAATGAGGTTTTTGTTATAGAAAGTAAAAATTATTTCAAATTAAAACATGTAAAAAATGTGAATATTTATGTGAGTATTAATCTCATTCATATAATATTATCGTTATTTTGACTAAAATGGCAACAGTTTAGAGTTTTTACAATAATAGTTAATTAACTAGGTATCATAAGCAACCTTTTTCAAGAAAACACTAATTTTAAACTTAAATTAAGAGTATAAATACCTATTTTTATATTTACCTAGTCTTACATTTGCATACAGATCTGGATGCCTCGGAGGTATTCCCTCCTTTAACCCCTCAAGTACCGAAGTCGTGATATCATCTCAAGTACAATATTAAAGCAATTGTCTTATTTTAGTGGTTTTCAAAGAGTTAAAGGTCTAACAAAGCGCAACAAAGTAAAATAAATAAAAAGAGGAAAAAATTTAACGCTTCGCTTTGGTGGACGCTGGCCCTTGCATTATTATTTAATTTAATTTGAGCTGCCACTAATAACTGCATGTATTTCCGAATTATCTTTTTGTATTCTATTTCTTAATCGATTGTTTTGTTTGTTTTGTGTTAAGACTGTATTTTTGTTTTATACTTATACGAAGTATATGTTATATTAGTTTTCTTTCTTGTATTTTCTAAATATACTACTCGTAGTAAATCACCTAAATCCCCCAAAAGTCAGACACCATAATAAAAACCCCGCACTAGGATTTCTGCCGTAACTGCGTTCAGCGCCATCTACCGATTGGGAAGAAGTTGCTTTCCACATCTCGTTCTCTGCACGCTTCGTTCAGTGGAGTTTCATCGGTTTTACTTTTTCTATTCCTGAAAATAAACATACAAACATTCAATAAAAAAAAGTGTGCGTCTCAGACGTCCGACAGAAGTGATAACTTAAACTAATCTAACTAACTGTGGGTTAGAGTGAGAGAGGAGGAGCCGCTGCCGTATGCGTGAGAGAATGGGAAGCCAGACAGACTGGCTACGTAACGCGTTACGTAATGAATCGGTTTACCCCCCCATAAGAAGTTAACACTTCAAAAACTGAACGAGTCGCGGGACACGCGTTTGGAACGAAGTCCCTTTCGTATGCAGAGTTGGCATAATTAATCATTAACGTAACGTAAGCTCTCATTATCTAACCACCCCTCTTTTTAATTTTGATTATTGATGCAATAAATAAATATATATACACACACTGGTCTCCTTCATTCTCTCTTTCTTTTACGGTTTTTCGTAACGCGTTACATTTTGTCTCGGCTAGGTCCCCTCACTAACCCGCGATAAGGAACTTCAAAACTCACACATAGAGTAATCATCTTCCTGCCTTTAGAGATAGCCGCAGTAATTTGCCCACTAATATTCGTGCTCATTCGGCCTCACATAAAAACTTGAAAATTACCTAAAACTGGTTAAGATTTGTCAATCACTATTTGTTCAAATATTACAAAAAGTAATAGCACTATTGCGCTGTCACATGGTAACATGCGGCAGCATTATGCTGAGCTGGGTACCATTTCGCCACCACATGTACCTATATTATATACTCGGAAATTTATTTAACGTTTATTATTGTTATTGTTGTTTTGTAAATGGGTACCATTTCGCCACCACATGTACCTATATTATATACTCGGAAATTTATTTAACGTTTATCATTGTAATTGTTGTTTTGTAAATGTCCCTTTTCCTTATTTATTCTTTTGTATTTTGAGTGGTGGACAGAATAAATACTTTCTATTTCTTATTATTTCTATATACTTTAAGAGAAGTTGAGAGTCGTTTTAATTAGAGAAGTTAGTTAAGTCACTCTTTAGTATACATTTTCTTTGTCAAATTCCAGCTTAATTGGTAGTAGCTCTGCCGTCTACGCTGAAGGTTCGATACCGTTTCAGGACAAACATTTGTGTGATGTGAATATCAATGTTATAAATGTACTATAAGTATGTTTTTAATAAAATATAATATTCTATCAGTCATTTGGTCACAATAAAACATGCTATGCTTAGTTTGGAGCTTGATGGTGTTGTGTAAAATGTCCACTAATTATTTATTTTAATGAATGTAACTTTCATAACATTCTTAACATTAGCGACACAGTTAATTTAACTTCTGCGTAATGTTATCGTTCTTTCCATGTTCTTGTATATACTTGTTTATGCTCCCAAATAAATACAAATACAATGTCCCTTGCTCCAGTGCCCTTCGAACGGGCCCACAGTAATGCTTGCACACTACTGCTTGGGGCCAGAATATCTAGCTCTGTGCTGGTACCCAAAAAGAGATACTCTTGCTAAGGAGCTTACATAAAGGGTAGTCTTGTTAAGAATGCGTATTACTATAAAATATATATTGTTAAAGGATCTATACAAAAAAGCGCTCGTACCTGGACGAGTCCCTTTGTCAATTCTTCTCGGGCTTGAGAGGAAATGGCACCTAAATTCACCTAGTAGGTAAGAAGTTTCAAAGTGACCCTTGTGATTGTATTGAATACAAATATTTTTGACTTTGACTTTGAATGCTACCACCAGGTAAAAATAGGAAAAGGTAAAGAAAACAGAAAAGTTAGTGAAACCACATTTTGTTAGCGTTCAAGTCTACAGAAAGATCAAATTTTTATTCCTCTTTTCTTCCTATAATGGCATCTGACTTGTCGACAATGTTGCCAGTGTCAAGTGTTTGATTGATAATAAATTCTTAGTCTATTGTCAATTCCAAACGTCATCGCGGAATGGCCGTCTAGAACTTTCTCGGGATTCCTCGTCGTTCAAATCACATTGCACCATAATACACTTATAATTCCATTGTCCATTATTTTCCTATGTAGTAACAATTTATTCATAAAACATCCGCTTAGATTACTGAATAAAACATGCAATAAAACGAGAAAAAATATTAATCTAAAAGTGCTATGTCATGAAATGACAAACGAAGAATCGAATGGTCAAATTGCATGGATAAGACACTAGCATATGATAAGTGACGTGACTGAAGTGTGACAGCTGCTGTCATATCCATACAATTAGTTCTTTTCGCAAACGTTAGTGTAAAGAAAAGATATTTGTCTAGACCCTCTGGAAGTATTATTTTGTTAGTCAATTAGTGTTTACCTTGGCGGATACGGCATTTTCAAATGGAACGTCCTGTAGTGGAGTTTCATACTATTCTTCTGAGTAAAACGCTTTTCACAAAGCGGACATGGATACGGCTTCTCCCCTGTATGTGTCTGTAACATTAAAAAGGTAATTTAGATTGGTGATCGCTAGATAGTGTTGAAATACCGGTTTGAAGCTGTGCATGCAGTTAGTTCCAGGTATTTTCAGTCCAATGACTCGAAATCGGGGAAGAAATTTTGATATATGTAAAAGACTAAGAAATTTTAAATGGTTATTGAATATTTCTCCACTTGGCTATTAAATGCTACAGGGAGCTTCTGCTCGGAAAGTTTAATATCACACTTTCTATGAGTGGGAATGAGAAGTGAGTGAATATCGTACGCATAATAAACGCCATCATCTCAAAAACGGTTGTTTAATGATGATTATTCATCTCACTTTTTGAGCACAAGCTCCTAAAACTATTGATCATCTCATCTTTTGTCTATAGAATATCACAAGACTATCACCACTTTGCTATATACATTTTAATTGTTATGTTACCCTAGATATTATAAGGCTTCCTATGCTTTATATATTTTAAGAATGCCACCCTTTAGTGTACAAATTGACGTGCCACTGTTACGGAACATGTTACGAAATTGATAAACAAAAAAAAAGTGCTAGCCTTACAGTAGTCGCATATGATGTGTAACATCCGACATCTCACCTTGGTAATAAGAAACATTAACATTATATCCTGAATTAGTTTACATAACAGCACACTTTATACACAACACTGTAGGTTAAGCGCACATCTGATGCGTTCTTCTCTATTTCTCGTCACACATTCGCACACTATTGGCTGACAGTACCAACCTATTAGAAAATTGGTTGGTACCATCTGAAGGTCAACTCTATCACCACACTCGGTCAAATCAAACAGCGCACGCTTCCCAGGCTTCCTTTTACACATAGATTGCAATAAAGCAAGAGAACAGATCAATAAATAAATAAATGTTACACATCAATAAATCTAAATTCAGAATATTTCACCACTTTGTATAGAATATCTTACCACTTGGTGTCGATCGTGGCTGCGCTTGGATATGAACTCCATGCCACAGATGCTGCACGGGAACACGTGCTCTCGTGTATGCATGTTCATATGGCTTGTTATGCTCACAGCCTGACAAACACAATGCATCAATTATAACCAGGGTAAATAAAGATAAGCGAGGGTAATCGTAAACAGTTAGTTGAAAACGTCTCACAATGTGATGTGCCTGATTTGGATAACTTGAAATAGATATTATAAATGTTGGACCAGAATGAACCTAACATATGGACACTTTTTATCAATGTACCACGCGTTTGCCTATGCATATGAATTACTTACGGTGCGTAAGTTCAAATCTCTATATCTTAACTCTTGAGACTGGTGAGAATCATAAAGGCGCATAATAAGAAAGAAATTCCCAAATACAACCTTTAAAGGTGCAGCGATGGGTAAGGTTAGAATAAATAAAAATATTACAGATACAAGGTCGCGAGTTTCACAAATCCATTATTTATATACTTAGTGTGTTTTTTCTAGACTTATTCAATCAAAATTTCGAAGCTTTTTCACCTAATTCTTATTGAATTGGTTGCCTGAGAATGGTACATAATAGACCTATAATGCACGATCCTTCGCGGAATAGATAGGAATTAATGGCAACCCCAAAAACATTTCTATATTATTTAAACAACCTCTGTGGCGCAGTGGGCAGCAGAATGCGGGTTCGATTCCCGCTGCGAGACATATGTTTGTATGATCTGTAAGTATTTGAAAGAAAGATGGAAAGAAAATGTTTTTATTTGACCCAGCATCTAAGGCACATACATGGTATTTAAAAAAAACAAAATATATACCTACTAATAATAATAATAAAAAAAAAAAAAACTTAGTACCTAGATTGTTGTGTGGGGCAAATAGGTCCCCGTCTCAGCATGATTCTGTATTGTATTTGTCTCGGGTCTGAGTGTTTTTATGTATAACATGTATGTATTTAAACAAAAAATGTATGTAAGTAGTATATCAGTCATGTGGTACCCATAACACAAGCTCTGCCTACTTTGGGGCCAGATGATGCTGGGTGAAATGTCCAGCATTATTTATTATTATTATTTATATGATATCCTTTTCAAGATCAAATGGTTTTGATTAGTTCACCAATGGTTTTGGTATTGTGAAGTCTTCTTCTATTTTGACATACCGCTAGCGAGGCGCCGCAAATCTCACAAATATGCCGTTGATCCTGGAAAGTCTTCCGAGGATGCTCTGCCAAGTGATGCTTCATACAAGCTGTCTGCGAGGTGAAGTGTTTTCCGCACTGCAACAAACCATGGAGGGTGACTAGGAAGTTCCTATGAGCTACTAGTGACTAAGATATTTCAAAGCCGCCTATCAAATGGCTGATGACTGGTTAATTGAACCCGATGGGTAGCAATTAACCAGTCATTGATTTACGATAGGTTGTAAGTTCGAAGGCAGTCATGCAACCACATAAACTTTACTGCAATTTAAAATTTCGAAATCTATGGCACTTGTAATTCAATAGATCTGATTATAAATCTTATAATCCTACATTACGACCTCTGTGGCGCAGTGGGCCCAGGTCCAGCTGAGACGCAGAAGGTTGCGGATTCGATTCCCGCCGCAGGACAAATGTTTGTATGACCCGTAAGTATTTGTCTCAGGTCTGGGTGATTCTATGTGTAATATATTTACTAAAAAATTAGTATTTAAGTAGTATATCAGTCATGTGGTACCCGTAATATGATGCTGTGTGAAATGTCTGGCATTATTTATTTATATATTTTATTAGTCCCAATAAGTGAATGTGTTCTTTAAATGTGCTGCCATATTAAACGCTATGCTAGTTAATTATATAAGATAAGGGTTTTGTATATCGCATAACTTACATGTATACAAGTGGTGGGTTTTTTCCTCTTATAAGGCCCAGAAGCGAGGTGCTTCTTACCCTTCAAATTCTTCCTCTTAACTTCCGTATCGGTTATGATTTCATCGTGCATGTTAGAATGGACCAAGTGCTCGTCATAAGCGGACTGCGATACGAACTTAATGTCACACTTCTCGCAGTAAATCTTCATTATCACTTGTGTCTCGGATGATGTGCCCTGAAATTAATTATAAAAAATACTAGCCGTTTTCCGCGGCTTTGCCCGCGTGGTAGATAAAAAGTAGCAAGATAATAATTGAACGAATGAATGTTTCGGAAAAATTACAAAGCATAATCGCGGTTTTTGCGGTTTGACCATGATCCTGAGTGATTTTTTTGAAAACCTTACTTAGCGAGCACCTACGGCCCTAGAGGAAGCTGCATACCAAATTTCATACCAATCCATTCGGTGGTTTCTGAGATTTCGTGATAAATATGTAGTAGATTTAAATAACAAAACATGCTTTTTACGACTATGGTCATCTCTGATCTTTAGAAACATAGATCTTTTTGATGATGGTTATTTAGAGGCACGTCAAAACATTCATTTGACACATGCCAAATGTAATGTTTGACGACCTGTGGCGCAGTGGGCCAAGGCCCGGCTGAGATGCGGGTTCTATTCCCGCCGCAGAACAAATGTATATATAATCTGCAAGAATTCGTCTCAGGTCTGGGTGTTTCTAAATATAATATGTATGTATTAAAAAAAAAACAATAAGTATGTAAGTAGTAGGTACATCAGTCGTGTGGTACACATAACATAACACAAGCTCTGCTTACTTTTGGGCTAGATGATGCCGTGTGAAATGTCCGGAATTATTATTATATTATGCCCACATTTGCACATTAATCAGTATTCCATACGTGGAAGCTTAAAGAAGCCGCTTATAAAATGCTTATTAGTATAATGCTAAATTAGTAACACACACCTCAAAATTAGGAATTACTAATAAATGAACTTTTAAGGTCTTTTCCCACTATCCCGTATCATACCATGACCGTAATAGGAACGTGTCAGGCAAAATAATATTATTTGTATTGAAAAGTATGAGACCATACCCACTAGACCGTCCCGTAACCGACCAGCACCGTCGCGTGCCATGCACGGAGCGTCAATAATTGTCGGCGAGAATATTTCACCGGTACGGACACGCTACGCGCACGGCGTGCTACGTTGACAGACCGCTGCCCGCAGGCAGCTAAACGGTGAGCTTACGCGGAGTATGACCGTAGTTAACGCGTTGTTGTAACCTTTCCTTTGGTTTTGCGTTCATTTAAAGAATCGTGAATCCAGTAGCGTCGAGTGTTTTTGTTGCTTTTCTCTTCCTCTTCCTCTTCATCCAAAATGATGGCAATCATTGCCAGTTGTCCAAAAGAAAAATTTCTTATAGCCATACCTATTTCAATATTTACAAACTACACCACAAGACGTCTACGCAACGTAATAGTTGTTCAGAAATGAACCGGTAACTGCACGTTATTGAACCGATTCCTGCCGGTTTTGATGCGTGTTGCATACGGGCATCATACAGATAACATACGGGTTACATACGGGTTGCAAACTGGTCTAGAACGCTGTCGATTCGTTTCAGTGGGCATAGTGAAGCGTTTCGTGTTGTTTTCCGTGCCTGACACGTTCCTACTACGGTAAGGGTATGATACGGGTTAGTGGGAAAACACCTTTAATTAATTAATAATAGTATGTGTAAAATTTTACCATGGTTGGATAAAATAAACTGTGGTTGAATAAAGCGTTTAACAATAGTTGGATAAAATTGACTTGGATACAAATCTTTTGGATTACATAAATAACGCTAAGCGGAAATTACCACCAGATGCCTGATAGTATACTTATATAATTGTAAATACATACTTATGATACGTTATAACGCCCAGTCACAGAAAAAACATCTAGGTTCATCACACAGATGTTTGCCCTGGACCTTAAACCTTCAACCTACAATGCAGAAGGCAGAACTGCCAACTGAGCTATAGGTTGAGATAAGTTGATAAAGGATTTATTATTGAAAAAAAAAATATTAAGCAAAAACGAGGAACTTATATTGTCAATAAAATACAATACAATACAATCATTTATTAATAACACCGGGTTACAGGTTAGATTTTGTACAAAAGGTAGGTATATTAAAATATACTTTCATTTGAAAACTAATTACATTCAATTAACTACAATCAACTTTGTAACATTCATTCAATGTCAATATAATAATAAAACTAATGTAAAATAAATAAATCACGGTTTTAAATTAACAAATATCAATCATAAATGTATTAATTAAATCAGTGGCAATTCATAGAACTCATTTACTGAGTAGAATGAGTTGTGAAGTAGCCACCATCTTATTTTGAATACCGATGTGGAAGTTGCATCTTTTTTTATACTATCCGGCAGCCTATTACACACTGAGGGACCCATTATGTACGCGGACCTCTCGGATTTGGTCAGTTTATGTGCGGGCGTGACAAGTTGGTGAGCCCGATTATTACTGCGCAGGGCCCGAGCGGTAACACCTCGTCACCGGAAAGCATCTATGTTGTTGTGCGTGTAAAAGAGCTATCTGGTAAATGAGTTCACAAGGAAGTGGCAGGATGTTTAATTCCTTGAATAGCTCTCTGCATGAGATAGGCACGCCTACGATGGCGCGTATTGCTCGCTTCTGCACGACGAAGACTCACTCGACGTCCGCGGCTCGCGCCCACAGCTCTGTACCGTACGTAAGGATACTGTGGACGGTTGCAAAGTAGCAGCTTAACACAACGTTTCGAGACGCGGTGCTGGCGAGTCTACGCAATGCGAAGCATGTGCGACCAAGCCGTGAGCATATCCCGTCAACATGGGTTTCCCAGGTCAAGCCGCTGTCTACATGGAAAATAGGTACCGATGGTCCTCACACTAGGCTTTGTCTGGATCGTGTAGACCATAATTCGACGATTACAATATATATGTGGTGTGGACTTGTGAATTAAAAGAAAATTTGATTCAAACAAATAAAGAAAAGTTAAACCAAAGTATGAGCGTGTGTGTGTTCAAGGGTTAGGATGTGTGTTTGTGAGGAGAGGTGGAGTCTGTTTGATTTCATGTGTGCGTATGGTGCTCGTGGTATCACCAGTCTCTTAAGAGTCTGAATATTTCATTTAGAATGTAGTTTTTTTTATCGTACACCTACGTGTGATGACGACCTCGCCTGGTGGAAAGCGACGAAGCGGCCGACGATGCGGCCGACGATTGGGCACGAAGGTCTAGAAGACACATATTACTCTCGACTTGAAGAGATTGTAGTTTTTAGGAAAGACAGACGACGGCAAAGTATTTCAATCCTTGGCTGTACTTATTATGAATGTGGAATCAAAGCGCTTTGTTCGTAAGTGTGGTAGACTGACGAGGTATGGATGGTAAACAATGATATAATAATGAATATAATGTGAATTAGTCTTACCGCCAACTCCTTGTCGAAGTGTTTGATCCGGCGATGTTGCGTGAGACCTGTCTCACTGAAAAACGAGGCACCGCACAAACTGCAGATATGGTTGCTGCGATGTGACATGCGCATATGCGAGTAATACGTTGATCTGTGCCTGGACAAATTTACCCCTTTTATTTACCGAGAATTTGACCATTCAATTATCCTAAAACGTGCTATTGAAAATGAAATTTATATTAATAAATCACAGAACACTCTGATGTCATAAAAGAACCAGTTCATGTTTATTTTTATAACCCGGAGAAGGGCGATTCTGCGACACAGTGCTACATTTCTGCAGGTATCATCGTTTTTCGTTTATGGTACTGTGCTGTATTTTCGCATAGTATACTAGACTTCTCCTTCATGCAAATAAGCATGTCACCCTGTATGGCCCAGTCTGAAATCCAGGGCTGTCTCTTATAGGAATGGCATTAAAACTGAAACTCGACCTGTTTGGCACCACAAGCGAAAAATGTTAACTCCTAACATGTACAATTTGGCTCTTGTCTCTCTATCTATAACTTTTAACGTGTTGTCTGTCCAATAAACCATTATATATTATATTCTATTTAATGTGACATTGGTGGTATTGTGGTCCCTTCCACAAAGACCACTAGCTAAAAATTTAAATGAATTGTTTTTGACAAAAAACAATATTAAAAGGATAATCATAAAAAAAATTTGCAGCATAAAAAAGTAACAGCATTAAATTAGAGTAGGTTCAGTATATAATTAGATAAAAGTAAACCTTGTTTTATTGTACAAAACTTTGTAAGGTACACAAATAAGATCAGACTAGACTTACTTGAATTCTTCGCCGCAATGCTTGCATTTACTCAACTGACCACTATGGTATCGTTCGTGAATGATCGCTGAATGTCTGAAAACCATAAAAAAATACATTTTTGATTCCTTTGCTATAAGATTCTTTTATTATTTTAATAAACTATATACTGATTATGATTCCACAAAAAAAACACAGACTATAGCACTATAGCATACAGGATAATATAGCTATATTTAATTTCAAGGATCAAGGACAATCCCACAATACTACACGCAAACTTTACTCTTTATAATATTATTATAGATAAATAAAAATAAAGTCTCTTGTTATAGAAGAGTGTTTAATTGCTCAAAAACTCAAATAACCAAAAAACCATACTAATAATTTAAATGTGATAGTTTTTTTGACAATCAAAAACAAATACCAGATGAACATCAACATTTAAAAACCTACATTTATCTACGTGCTGCACATGGCCAAAGCCGCGGGCAGCTCATGTTCTTCTTTTCCACTCTCCTCTATAATCCGTTCAGTCACTTCTTTCTTACACAAATCATCTTTAACATAGTCCATCCATCTTTTTTAGACCTTTACCCTTATCCTCCATCCAGATTCAAACCCATCATCCTGCTTAAGTCATGACTTTCTTCCCTCCACATAACATGCCGCGCTCAGATGCTAGCAATAACAGACGGGTGACTTACTCGACTCGGAATCTCATATCGCACCGCAGACAGTGGTAGATGGCATAATGTTGTCTCATGTGTTGCGTCAGACGGCATTTGCGCCGGAATCGAGTGTGGCAGAACCGGCAATCAAACGGACCTAGCGACTGAAATAATAACAGTCAAGTCTTGACATTTCTGAAGCTATTCAATTGTACAAATAGCTATGATTTAATAAAAGAGACTACCATGGTTGAATAAAAGTAACATTACTATGGTTGGATAAACATAACTTTATTATGGTTAGAGAAGAGTGACTTTGTTATAGTTGGATAAAAGTTACTCTACTAACAGTAGGATAAAAGTATCGTTACTATGGTTAGGTTAGGTTAGGTCATTTCTGAAGCTATTCAATTGTACAAATGGCTATGGTTGCATAAAATAAACTTTACTATGGTTGGATAAAAGTAACATTACTATGGTTAGATAAAAGTAACTTTATAATGATTGGCTAAAATAAACTTTATTGTAGTTGGATAAAAGTTACTTTACTATAGTAGGAAAAAAGTAATAACTATGGCTAAATAAAAGTAAATCTCATAATCAGTAACATAAAACTAACGCCCTTACCAGTTCATGTCTACATTTCTGATGCCGCACCAACATATGATGCTTCGAGAACCCTTTGAAACAATTCGTGCACTTATAGTTCGCCTTCATATACTTCTCGCTGTGCTCTTGATTCTTAAACTCGAATAATGCCTCTTCATCGGACATCTGTATCTTCTTCCAGAAATCTGCTGTTAGGTGCTCTTGTTTTTGACGCGCGAATTTGACCTTTTTCTCTTTAGAGTTAGAGTTGTCCTTAAAAAATAACAATGTTTGTGTTAGCTAGACTTAAATAATGACTTGGTATTTAGACAGAAATATAGCATATCAAGTTTATATGGGTTAAATGGTATTGGTCATTCAAGTTTCTGGTTTTAGCCAATGATGCAATAAAAGCCTTCAAGGGTTTTACTCACATATTATTTTCTCTCTCTCTATTTTCTATTTCTTTGTCTCTCTGTGTGTGTATACGAAAATGTACATTATGTCAACATAGTTCCCATATTCAATGATTTTTATACAATAACATGCGGGTTGGTTCTTAAATGTTTTTGTGAAAATTATTGCTTTTATAGATTTTAGAGGTTTTTTAAATTTAAATTTAATATGCTACAACAAATATATACTAGTAACCAAGAGTTACCTTCTTATCATCTTTAATTTTGTCACCAAAATCATCATCGCTTGAGTCATCATCATCCATTGGAGGAAAATCATCATCTATCGAGGGTATGTAGTCAGCATCATCTAAATCCAAGTTAATGTCATTTTTTTCAGGTTCTATAACCGGCTCAGGTATGACAGGCTCAGGAACCAGGTCTGGGATTAAATCTAGTACCTTCTCTGGTTGAGGGTGAGCTTTTTCTTCTTCTTCTTTGATGTCTATCTGCAAGGTTTTAAGGTATTTTAATCAGCAGTAAGAAATATGTATATAAAGAATTAGGTATTATAGTTTTGAGTATGTGTGTAGTACACACAGGTTTACTAGATACTGGCTACCAGTAAAGATTTTATTTATTTGAATATAAATGAGCAGCTTCCAGTCTTCTCTCATCTTATCATTGTTGTTCTGTCACAGAAGTGATATACAACGAGTGAGTTGGCAGTAATGATATTTCTTAGACAGAAATTATAGAAATTCCTAAACATAATCCTCTATACAGACAGACCATCTGTACTATTATCAGCAATTAGCTAGCTTGTAGTCTGTTCTTGTCATTCCAATGTCATAGAAGAAAAATGCCAACAGACTTAAAAAAACATTCGCTCATAAGATAAACTCAAAAAGAATATACAATGATGGTACCGTTACCAAATTTTTCTTATCATCATCAAATTCATCAACATCTTGTATCTGATCGTCTAACACTTGAATTATATCCTCATTCTTGATGAGGTCTTCACTCTTATAGTGCAGCATTACTTCAATGGGCTTGGGTTTGACTTTACGGCGGGTGCGTATAATAGGGTATTTGTGCTTAGTGACATATGTTTTAACATGATTGTTCAATTGCATTATATTTAGTGAGGATTTGAGGTTCTCTGACACTCTGTTTATTTTTTGTACAGCTTCGTAGGTTATCTGTGGACAATTTAACGTATATTAGGTTTGCTAATTTGAGAAGGGCAGAACTATAAATGAAGAGATGCTTACAAACTTTAGACCCTCAGGACAGTCATCTGTATCAACTGGACGTCTCATCTGATCAGTTCAGGTATTCTCAGATGGTTTTAAACAGTTCTTAGAATGTTCAATTGTTTCACATGTAATTTATATTCATTGTATATAATTTATGTACATTTAAAAAAAAAAAAAAATATTTTTTGATTCACCTAACCACTACGGATTGATTGTATGTAACACTTTGGTTACATGTAATCTTTACATAACTTATAATAAATCATGTCTAGAAAAAAATACATCTGGACGTCTCATTTGATCTCTAGTTACATATATGTTTGAGATTTAGGTACAGTTGTTTATAATTTTAAATATACCATTGTTTTATGTATTAACTTACCGGGCCATGCTTCAGTAAATGTTGCAGCACTTTCTGTCCTTTGACACACTTATCCTTGAACTTGTGAAATTTGTGCAGCATGGCACTGCACTCGAAGCAGAACCAATGTGGCTCATCATCAGTAGTCTTCATCTAAATATAAAAATAACTGATAAAACAATATGCTTTTGACTTGGTTACTTGAGTATGATGAAATATAAATAATAAAATAAGCTGAACGATTTTAACTTATCTAGAAATGCTTATAAATCTAAAAGTTGACCAGAAACATAAAGAAAATAGCAAAAAACTTAGGGATTGTGTCCAACCCAAAACACTAATATAATCAAATATAATAATAGAATTAAAAATATAAAAAGCAAGTGTTAAAGCACTTCAAATACTTACTTTTATACCCGTAAGCTTTTCGTAAAGGAGTTTTAAGTTAAATTCATCGAATTTATACCCATTTACGTTTTTGTTCAGGCATATGCGGCATATCTTTAGTCTAGACATTTTTAAATACGGTTCTATGAATTAGCAAATATATAACATATTACACTGAATTAGTGGAATTAAATTAGGCGCTAAAACAGGCATATTTATTTAAAAATATCCAATGCATCTTCAATTCAATGCAACAAACCAAACCACCATCAGCAGAACCAATTCTTGATATTTTTTTGTTTGATTGATGGATGTTTGCTGTCAGGTCTACCTATCTTAAGCAAGCAATCGATTTCTAAACGAGTGAGTAGTCCTTATTCTACGCGTGCGAATTTTTTATTCGGTTTTATAAATGCATCGTTAGCGAGTGAGCATTCAATTTCCCCTCACTATTTATATCAATCAAACAGACTCGCTTGCTTTACTTCATCAAATCAAATCAATCAATATCAAACAAAACAAACACAATAAAAAAATGTAAACAAGAGGGCGTAAGCATTTTTTTGAATTGTTATTCACCAATTTTCTTACTAAAATTAACAACAACACAAGCAGTTTTGTCAACAATATTATCAATTACGCCGCATGCAATATGTCTGATGCTAAATTATGCCGAATATGTGTAAGAAAAGATGTTAAAATGTACGAACACGATCGGTTCCAGTTGATGTTCTTTTATAAAGAAGTTACCGGCTCTAAAGTAAGGATTATCTTAATTCATACATCTTCAATCCCTTGTTGTTATAATCGATACAATATGATGATGCATTGATGATACATTGATGCTTAGCCGTCAACCAATACCTACTTACTCTTAGTAAGCTCGTGTGCTACGAAAGTGTACGAAAGTGTGTACGTAAGTGTACGAAAGGAGCCCTGTGGAACATTTTAATAATTTAACTACACTGGTTAGAAATAACTAGTGGAAGTTATATGGAGATAATAAATGGTTTGAACGCACTGTATTCTTTCAGATATCCAGCAGAGATTGCTTACCAAAGTGGTTTTGCTTCGAGTGTGCAGCTTTATTACACAAATTCTATAAATTCAAGAAAAAGTGTTATCATGGACAGAAAGTTTTTAAAACAATATTAGAGACAGGATGTGTAAGTATCTATTGCCAATTACCATTATTATAAGTTTGTCCAGTCCAGAGTAAGACTGTTACGATCAGATAAATCTAATTACTGATGACATTTAGGGTAGTTTTAAATAGTTGCCGTCATTTTCACTTTCAAAATTTTTGTGAGTTGTAGTATACTTTTTGATGAACACGGATTTTGCTCACTTATTATTTTGTTGTTGGAGCACCAACACTGTTTTGATTTATCTAGAAAATCACGCACTGCTAACCGTGAATGCAAGCCACAACGAGCAGACCATGGATCAATCGCACACTGATGAAGATTCTCTAGATGAATTGAAAGTGTTGGTTGGTCTATGACATAATAATATGTGAGTAAGTCAAGTCAAGTCAAAAGATATTTTATTCAATACAATCACAAGGATCACTTTGAAACATCTTACATACTAGGTGAATTTAGGTGCCAATTCCTCCTAACCCAAGCCAGAGAAGAACTGACAAGAAACTTGTCCTGGTCCTAGAGCTTTTTTACATGATCCATCTTATAACTAAGTAAACTTAACTATGAAACTATGAAACAAACTATGAAAATAACTACGAAAAACTAATACAAGAGAGTTTATAAATTTCAAATGTGTTGGTTAACTGTCTGAGGGCAGAGCCATTATTATGAATAATATAGTTATTTATATTATAATACTCTTTCTTCAAAAGACTCCCCTTTATGCATCAAATTTTTGCTGAAACCCATCTCTATTTTTATGAGTGTATAAAATTTTTTCATATAAGTATATATTGTGAAGCTATTGTGAGAATATCAATTTCTTTGAATATTTCTCTCTATTTGAATAAGACTTGCTGCACTATTTTTAAGAACAAATATTTCTTGAATATCAGCTGCTTTCCCCCCAGAGAATAATGCCATATGATATAACACTATGGAAGTAGCTGGAATAAACAAATCTAGCTGTGGCTTTATCACTAAGCCACCAATCTACCAATAGCATGTTTAAGCTATAACCATAGCTTTAATTTAATTTTCCAGGCAAACATAACTCAAAGAAACAAAATAACAAACTCACAACCACATTTACAAATACTATCAGCACTTAAAAACAAACATGTAAAAACATATACAGTACAACACTGTATGGACAGTAAAATTAAAGGCCACAGCAAAAATAAGTACAACCTTGCAAATGTATTTGTGGATGTCAAATCTGATGAGCAAGACATAGAACATACAAAATTAATTATAGATAAAGAAATTCTAGCCAAAGAACTAAGTGATAAACCCAGTAACGAAAAAAATGAACAAGATTTATTTGATGATCATTCTAACAATGAATACAATGATGACTCAGATAGTATATCTCTCGCAATCAATGGCAAAGAAGCAGAAAGCCAAGCTACCAAAACAGATCATATTAAAACTAGTAATGTTGAGTCAAAAATAGATGACATTGACATAAAAACAAGTTACACAGAAAAAACAGATACAGAAAGAACAAGCCAAGTCAAAAAAAGAACAGATGACAAAGAAATTACAAATTCTGATACAGAAAAAACTAGTTATTCCAGCCCAGATTTTGAAATAACAAAAGACGCAGACAAACTGAATTTAGACAATAAGTTTCAAAGATCTGTCAAAAAGAAGTTCCTAGATGAGAAACATTGGACTAAAATTACTTTGTCCGATGAAGAAGCGACAAGAAGGTTTCAAGCGAAGGCATTGGAACAGAAATACCTTGGAGCAGAATATAAATGTGTTGATTGTTATAGAACTTTTTCGCAGGAAGATATGATGAAAAGGCACATCAAATTGAGGCATTGTGAGGTGAGTTATTACTACTGAATAAATATTAAAAATAAAGCCATTATTCTCAAATTTTAAAGCAGTATTTACATAACGATAAATATCACAATTAGTTGGATCCTCCACCATGCGATTCCATTGCCGGCGATGTTGTGCTAGTGTATTCCATATCCTCCCCGCAAACTCTACAAAAACGTCATTCCATCTAAAACATTAAATGGACAAATATTTAGTAATATTCTGAAAATCAATTCCTAAAGAGTTACCTCCAAAAGAAATTCGACACGTGTTTCGCCTCTCAGTCTCAGTCTGACGTTGGTCGAAGCAACAAGTCTGCAGAACAGAGTGTTTTTTCGTCGGGGTGCGGAGTGAGTCAAGTGTTCTTGAGGATGCCTCGTGGAGAGGCGAAACACGTGTCGAATTTCTCTTCGAGGTAACTCTTTAGGAATAGATTGGCGGAATAGTACTAAATATTTGTCCATCTATTTAATGTTTTGTAATGGATTTCCGCAAAGTCACGCCTGAATCAATTATCTATGTCATTCCATCTTCTGTTAGGTCTTCGGTTTTCGGCCTCGTGTGCGTGTCACGTTCCGTGGGTACAGTGTAGGATCGATTCGCTCAAGTAGTAGATACCAAGCGGCAATAGCTAGCAAAAAACGAGCTCGCCTTACAGTAGTCGCATATGATGTGTAACATCCGACATCTCACCTTGGTAAGCAACATTAATATTATATTCCAAATTCGTTTATATAACAGCACATTTTATATACAACACTAGGTTAAACGCACAGCTGATGCGTCCCTTCGTGATGTCCCTTTCTCTTTCTCGTCACACACACACACACACACACAGTTCACTGACAGTAAAAACCTCTTGGAAAATGGGTTGGTACCATCTGACGGCCAACTCCACACACGGCCACACCGAAGTCTCTTTTCAATCTCTCCCACAGATTGCAGGAAAACAAAACCGAGATGTTACACATTAAAAAATAGTAGAATATTAATTTGTTCAATCATTTATGATAATAACTTTTGTTCCAGTCACTAGGCCCGAACGAATGCCGCCATTGTCGTATGCGCTTCAAATGGAAATCTCGACTTCAGAAGCATTTGAAAGAACACTATACGATATACAAATGTCTCAGATGTGAACTGTCTTTTCCCGTTGAGTAAGTAACTTCGTCCCAGACTCACCTGTAATAGAGTCTACGTATGTTTGTCTCCCTTTTTTTTTTACCATTTCACGGTGAAACGGCTAAACGGGTCTTGATGAAATTTGGTAAATTGTATCTTGACGACGGAGATAGGTTCCTTTTTCATGTAGTCAAACCACCACGCGAACGAAACCGCGGGCAGCAGTACCTAAGTAGATTAGTAGCCTATATTTATATTGAGCCAGATTCATAGTTATACATAGGATCATTCAAATCGACAAATTTAAAAACGTAATAAAACAGAAACTGTCTCTTAAAGCATATTGTTACGAGCCGGGTACTGACAAGTTAATGAAACAGCTCTATTTTACCAAATTATTACTTTCATTTAAAGTTTAAAGTCATTTTAAAGTACCACACACAGAACTTAATCCAGAACTGATTCTACTAGTATACTTTCTAATAGTTGTATCACTTGTTAGGCCGAGAATAGACTGACTGTATCCACACATTACCGCCGGATTTATATGAGCGGCTAGTGCGTCGCGTTAAACCTAGACGCTACTCGCCGTGTTTGGGCTTATTTGATTTAGCCCGCGCTTACCTATTAAAAGCTTTCACTTACAAATACATTTTTTCTTTTATATAGATAACTTTGTATGTAGTAAGTTTTCCAACAACGACGATAATATACTGACATCGTGAGACCTCAGATCGGCGCGAACTAAATTTGTGTAGGAATGTATGTAAACAAATAATAACTAATATTTATTTCAGAATATCAGCATTTCAACATGATTATTCTCATAACGGTGTTACCTGGACCTGCGCACACTGTGGGCAAGGATTTAGGTAAGTTAAGATGATAACCATTTACGTTAAAATCATTCCTTAAATAAATAAATATATATAATAAATAAATAAGCATTATCTGGCGTCAAAGTAAGCAGAGATTGTGTTATGGGTACCACAAGATCATACAAACATTGGTCCCGCGGAATTATTAACTATTAATTATTAAATTGAATTAATTAACAGAAAGCATTATACATCCATAAGTTTCGATTAGAGAATAGTACAGTGGTGGCAATTCGGTTGGTTAATTTCTAAAATTAGGAATTGTCTAAAATATATTTAGTTACTCATAGCATTTGTAAAACCTATTCGGTTGGTACCATCTTACTAAAGTAGGAATGCTTAATTAAGTTAGATACAATTACATTAGGATAAGTTGGTAGCAGCAGAATACCAAAAGTTAATTTGCCAGTTCAAAACCTAATTTTAGCTAAAATTAGTTAGGTTGGTACCAACAGAATTGAGGCCGTACACCTAGGCGAGAAAGTGCCCAATGCCCAATTCCAAAAAGTATTGCACTTTATCCCTAGTGATACATAGTGCTTTATACTACACCTACGAGGAATAAAATCTTCACTATCACTCGATGACATTCTGTAGAATTAATAAAATTACCAAACCCAAATTAAAATTTCGAAGAAATTCCCGCGCATGCCTTTATTACTTGGGTTCTTTTTCAAAATAAATATTGTTCGGAAATCGGAAGAGGTATAAATCATTTGACTGACTTGGAGTAAAAACTTTTTGTCGTTTGACCTATGTGTAATGAAAATAATAGCTAGCGGCTGATCTATGATGAAATAAAAACAATAACACGTTAGAAATGGATTTCCATACACTTTTCTCTCCCGCTAAACGCGTTAGAAATGAAATTCCATAGACTTTTCCGTCCTGCATTTTAGTAGCCCTGAAATGATGTACTTTCCAAGTTATATTTGGAAAAGAAATGGGCAAGTTTCTCAGTAGGTGTGGTATAAAGTAAATATACCATTATGGAGCACTCGGTGCGCTTCTATATTAAGCTTCCTGAAAATGCAACTAAACTACTTATTAAGAAATTTTAAGTTTAATGGGTATTCTTTTGAAGAAAGCGTAATAATATAAATATAGTAAATATTGTCGACAAGAATGCATGTTGCTCTGCCCACAGATAGTTAACTGACAGATTTGAAATGTGAAGACTACTGTAATATTGTATTATATTTTCGTAGTTAAGCTAGTTATAAGATGAACGGTCCAGGACAAGTTTCTTGCCAGTTCTTCTCGGGCTTGGGTTAGGAGGAATTCGTACCTGAATTCCACTAGTATGTAAGACTTTTCAAAGTGATCCTTGTGATTGTATTGAATAAAAATATTTAATTTTAAATTTGAATCGACTTTGCGTTGTTCTAATCTTGTCTGAAGCCTAAAAAATAAACCCATGCCTGAATCCATCAGCTAATTTATCTATCATAATCAGAACGGACTGTTCATTTCTCAAAGATCTGTCGAAGGATTATAATAATATAAATTTTATTTCTGGCAACAAAATTATGTGTATAAAATACAATAACAAGGGCCCATAGAAAAAAAATACCTTATAGACTAACATATACATATAAACTTATGCACTACATAAAAATTCAGGGCACTTTCTTCGTATTATAGTCGTAAGGAAATTGATGACGTAGAAACAAAAAAGTTCCAAAAAAATGCCAAGTGCACGAACGGAGCCTCTGTGACGCACTTAACCCTTTAACCACACTGGTTCAAAAGAACGATAGGAGGAAGATAATAGTGAGATTTGTTTATATTTCAGACACAGCTCAACCTACTATACACATTTAAGAAAGCATAAGAGTAAATATGTATGTACACTGTGCGGCGTCTCGTTCGTAAGCGAATTCGGATTGTTCATGCATAAACGAGTCAAACACGTTATCAATAATGTACAAGTAAGTATAGATAAATAAATAACGCCGGACACACCGGACAACCCGCGGTATCGCTACATAATAGTTTTATTTTAAAAACAAGAAAATTCCATGAATGTTTAAAAAAAAGTAAAAAAAAAGTACACTAAAAGACTTTTTGATGTGTGTATTATTATTATTACCTGCGACAGAGCTGAGGTAGACCGATGCTCACAAGATGTCGAGATCATTGGCTCAAAACCGAGATGACGAAAGAAATCAAGGATAGGTTTTTAGAAGGGGATGAGAAAAAACCAGGAAGACACTGGTGGCAATTCAGTTGTACATTTCTAAAATTAGGAATTGTCTAAAATATATTTAGTTAGTCATAGCATTTGTAAAACCTATTCGGTCGGTACCATTTAACTAATCTAGGAACGCTTAATTAAGTTAGATAAAATTAAATTAGGATGAGTTGGTAGCAGCAGAATACTGAAGGTTAATTTGACAGTTCAAAACCTTATTTAGCTAAAATTTGTTAGGTTGGTGCCAACAGAATTGAGGCCACTATAGACTAATCGTAATCGTGTTAAAATTTACAGGATTCCGTGGAAGAAAGTTCCGACACCTACTGTAAAGTGTGCGACATTAAGTTCGATACATTGAAAGGTTATGAGGAGCATTTTGCTGAGTCGGCACTCCATGCTACGTAAGTGAACTTAGGGACCATTTGTTTAGCCTGTAAGCTCAGTTGGTAGGAGCTCTGCCTTCTGCACTGTAGGTTAGAAAAAAGAAGAAAAGGTAAGAAAAAAGGTTCGATTTCCTCCCAGGATAAACATAAACAGTGTGGATTCTGTGTCTGGGTGTTATAAAGTTGTATATGTATTTAAAAATACTAGTAATCTGGTCGAAATTCGACCATAATTAATAAATAATTAATGTATTTTTTATGCATAGTTTAAAAAAATATTAGCAATCTGCACTTCTTTAAATAAACTATAAGTATGCGAAATTTCGTACTCCTCCGTACGCTCAATTTTCGTAAAAAGGGGTACAAAGTTTTTGCTTCACGTATTAATATATAGAATATAGATATAAAAAAACAAACTGTGGCCTTGTGGCCAGAGAGTGGAAAACCTTTGCCCAACTGTGGGACACGATAGGTAAAAGAAAAAGTATTCTATCAGTCAGATCACTGAGAGAGTACTTTTCCTTTCCTTTTTACAATCACCAGTTGGTCACCATTGTACAAGCTGTGCATTGTACAATTTGTGTGAGACGTCTAACGATATTTGTTTTATATTAACTGGTCCTCGCGGTTTCTCACGCGTGGTACTAACATAAAGGAGGTTCTGAATTCGATTGTATTGTTTTTATGAACCGATTTGAAAAGAATGTTTTATATGAAAGCATAATAAACTTTTTGATTGGTACCATGGAAATATCATCAAAATCTGTGCAGTAGTTTTCAAATCAAAATAGCTGGAAAATATATGTCATCCAATCCAGATTTTAAAACGTAATTATATAAATTGTTTTGGTGGAATCCGCTCTCATTACATATAGTCTGATGTTTGTAACATAATATTTGTTCGCATTCAGGGAAGTGTTGGAAGGAGCCACGTGTCTACCCCTGAAGACTAGATGTACCAAAAAACGAGTCCCAAGAATACCTACCAACTGCACCTCGGTAAGTATATATTTGTTAGAATTATTAGAGTTTCGAACCACTCTGGTTCGAAATAACGGTATATAATAAAAATGGCGACACATTTAAGGCAATACAATGGGCGGCCTTATCGCTAATAGCGATCTCTACCAGGCAACCGTTGGATGGACTGGACTAAATAAACAGAGAAGAGGCATGTAGGTAAAATGTTCGGCGTTATTTATTTATGTATTTATTAACTCTTTTCAGTGCGGAAAAACATTTTCTACATACGCAGCGTTCTCCAAACACCATTTATCTGTTCACCCGGACCTCATCCTGCCCAAGTCACGGACAGACAAACAAGACGGCCAGAGGCAGATCTGTGAAGTTTGTGGAGTTACATTAGCGGTAAGAACTTAAGCACTGGTGAGCTAGTCTGGTCGTGCACTGGTCGTGCAGTTTTAGAATAATTTACACCAGCACGACGAAGACAAACATCCGGAATCCGGTATCTGGTAGATTCTAGAAAGTTCGAAGACATGTGGTTGCGTAATTTTCTTCCCACAATTACACAGTGCAATTTTTCAAATGCGCAATGTCTCCTTCTCCCGGTCTTAGATTACGCTGACTCTTGCAATCTTGACCTCATAGAAGACCATTTCAAAATAAATTATCAATTTTTATTGTATTTATGGTTTACTATTTTAGCGATAATGGCTTACACATAAAATATCGATTTATGCTGTCGTGGGATTTTTTTGTATGACTATTTCAGATAAACAATTCAATTATACATGTATACATGTAATTCTAACGGTTTTTGCAGCGCACGCCAGAATAATTGGCAGATGGCAGAATATTTTACCTACTCACATGATACTTATCGTTATATTTTGGACAATTCACACAATATCTTTATAAATTATAGCCTGTGTGTTATTCTGATGTATAAGCTATATTATTGTAAAGTTTTATTAAAATCCTTTCAGTAGTTTTTGCGTGAAAGAGTAATAAACATCCATACATACAAACTTTCGCGTTTATAATATTAGTAAGGATGATTGATTCATTCATTCAATAAAGAGTTATCTCATCATCATCATCATATCAGCCCCAAGAAGTCCACTGCTGTACATAGGACTCCTCAATAGATTTCCAGGATTTCGATTTTGAGCTCTCTCCATCCACCGACTTTCTGCGATCTTTACAATGTTGTCAGTCCATCGGGTGGGGGTCGTCCCGTCCCGTACGCTTCGTTTTCCTGTCCTTGGTCGCCATTCGATAATTTTTATTCCACAACGGTTATCAGTTCTGCGAACTATATGGCCTGCCCATTGCCACTTCAACTTGCAAATTTTGAGTGTTATTTCGTTCTTCTACGGATTTTAAAACGTAGAAACACCCAACATAGCTCTATCCATAGCACGCCGACTCTGAGCTTGTTGATGAAGCTAATAGTTAGCGACCAAGTCTCAGTTTCATATGTCATCACTGGCAACACGCACTGATTATAAAGATTTATCTATGTATCTATATTCAGAAAAAAAAAATATCAGTCATGTAGTTCCCAAAAAACAAGGTCTGCTTTGGGGCTAGATGATACTGTGTCCGGTATTATTATAATATACTATCCATGTTTTATGTATCTTTAACGTGGCGTAAAATAAATGATTTATATTGTATTCTTATATTTGCAGAGCGCTTGGTCGTTGGTGAATCATCTGAACACGCATTCTCGTGACCGGCGCTACACGTGTCGCATGTGTGGCCTGCAGCTCAGCTCTCGCAGCGTACTGCAGCGACATCAGCTGGTAACACTCGCATACAGTAGGCTAAAAGGCCTATCAAACAAAAAAACCAGCGTTAGTAAAAAGTTAACGCACACCATCCACACAGGCAACCTCAAAAATAAATTCGACACGTGTTTTGCCATCCAGACCCAAGACAAACGTTGGCAGATCATACAAACATTTGTTCCGCGGAATCGAACCAGCAAGCTGCGTCTCAGGTGGGCCTTGGCCGACTAGGCCGTTAATATTTACATGTTTTTTTTCCAGACCCACACCAAAGACAATGATTTCAATTGCGATAAGTGTGATAAGCAGTTCAACCACCGTTCTGGACTGAGGCTTCATTTAAGGACACATAACAAAGACTCCATGTAAGAATAGCCACCAAATTTTACTACTTCACTAATAAATAAATAATAAATATTAGTGTACAATGCAGAACACCATCCAGCCCTAAACTAAGCATAGCTTGTATTATGGTGACCAGTATGGCGATTATGGATCTTTTGACACAATCAATGTCTTTCGATTAGCAATCTGCATAATTTCAGTCATTAGTTTGGTCGTAATTAAAACCAGTTTTGACAAGATGGATTGCTATTACGTACGTTCGATTTCTACCTCAGACCAAATAAATATATATAGACAGAGGGCCGTGAATAGTTAAGTGAAGCCACGAAACCATGCTCCTTTGTGAAAATACACGCACCCACGCACACACATCGACCCAAACTGAGCTCATTGTTCTTAGTATATGCAAACATACGTGTACCTACTATTAAGTCTACTGTCATGCGCGTGGATGCGGGTATTTACACACGGAAGCACGGTTTTAAGCTGTTTTATTTGGTCTGAGGTTTCTATTCACATGATAGCATGTATGACAATCAACATCAACCTTCCGTAATACCAATTCATCAATAGTAACTGAAAACGATGTGTATCAAAGTTTTGATAGTATCAGAATTCCATAATCGCCCGGCAGATGATTGATAGAATACTTATATATTTTTAAATACATTCTTATAATATTTTATAACACCCAGTCGCAGAACAAACACGTATGTTTATCACACATTTTTTTATCCTAAGAGGGAATCGAACCCTCAAAAGCGCAGAAGGCAGAGCTAACACCAACTGAGCTTACAGGCCAGTCAGTGATCTAGAAACACGGTAATGTCTTAGCTAAGTTCGGAAAAGAAACCGACGAAGCATCGGCAATGTGTATATATACACCATTTCGAGCTACTTTTGACACTTAGACCAGGGTAGAAGCCTTTAAAAATAATAAAAAGTGGAAAAAGTATATGAAACCTATTGGAAAAGGAGGAGAATATTATAAAATGAAAGGAAAAATAATTTACGGGCGATCTGAGGTCGGGAAGGGGAAGGGGGTGAGTTTTTAAGGGTAAAAAACGGTTTATTTCGATTTCCGGCAAAACTACAAATCCTATGGAAAAAAATGGCAAAGTTGTAGGTAATAAAAAGATCTACATTTTTTGTATAAATACACTTTTTTCACATAACCTCAAAATTTATGTGAATAAATCAAAAAACCAAGTTTTTGATTTTTTATTTTTATCTTTTACAAAAAAAAAATGTTTAACGAAGTTTGGTGAATAGTTACCTTTTTATGTCCCAAATACACTGTAATTTATTTGATTTGAAATATTTATTTTTTCACCTTAATATCGAAAAACCACCCTAATTTTCAATCGAAAATTCACCCGTCAAAATATCAGTTCTTTTCAAAAAGTTGGTGTGCTTTCTGTTCGCCAAAATGTCTACTTTCCGATGGTGTAAAAAAAGGTGTTTTTTTTGAAAAAGATACAAATAAAAAACCAAAAACTTGGTTTTTTGAATTTTTCACATAAATTTTGAGGTTATGTGAAAAAAGTGTATTTATACAAAAGTTGTAGATCTTTTTATTACCTACAACTTTGCCATTTGATTTTTTTCCATAGGATTTGTAGTTTTGTCGGAAATCGAGATAAACCGTTTTTTACCCTTAAAAACTCACCCCCTTCTCCTTCCCGACCTCAGATTGTCCGTAAATTATTTTTCCTTCCATTTTATAATATTCTCCTCTTTTTCCAATGGGTTTCATCTTACTATATTTTTTTTTGGTTTCAAAAATTATCGACCCTGGTCTACCATTACTCAAAAACTAGGAACCCTATATACTTGCAATTTTGCTTGTTTAATAAGAAACCCTTGGACACCTAGAATCCGAAATTTCATCAAAGTAGCTATTATTTTTAACCGACTTCAAAAAAGGAGGAGGTTCTCAATTCGTCGGAATCTTTTTTGGGTTTTTTTATTTATTATCACCGATTACTCAAAGACGCCTGAATCGATTTGGAAAATTATTTTTTTGTTTCTAAGGGTTCCTTCCGAGGTTTGTCCCATTTAAATTTTATCGAAATCGGTCTAGCGAATTTTAAAAAATTAACAAAATAATAAAAAGAATAAAAAAATTGTATACAATGATATTTTTTACATATACATGAAGTCGGTTGTCTTTTTAGTTTTTAAAACGTAATTATTAGTTATTATGGTATAAAAGTGCAATTTTTAACACTCACTGAGTGACTGACTCATCAATACTGTAGATAACTTCTAGATTACTTAGATACATGAAATTTGGCATTAAGATCATTATGCGTTAACTAGGGTTGGGTTCACATAGTCTGGATTGTAAAACGTCTGTCTGAGCAAAATGTCTGGGTTGAAAAAAGTCTTTTTATACACGTCTAGGTGGCACAATGTCTTATTTTTAAAATGCCATGGTTGTAAAAAGCCTTGGTGGCAAATGGTTCTTGATGCTTATGGCCTAGGTAGGAAAAACGTTTTGGTGGAAAATAAGGAAAAAAACAGAAAACACCAAACCTACATAGTGCTTCTCTTTTTGTCGCATACCTCTATCTCGTCTGTCGCGGCACATCTCTAAGAATTTTCCGAACAAGATGGGTGCGCCGTAGTCGTAACCTAAAGATTTCGCTTGACTACCTAAAGCGCGGAGTACGCCTGGCCTGGTAATAGACCCGATAACTAAGGGCTCATAAACATAAGCGGAACTTTGTCAACTACAGCAGCCGTTGTCGACTTGTACAGTAGCCAGTAGCAAAATGACTTCCGACGAAGAAACACAACCGCTCACGCTGTGTTTCAACCGACTTCAAAAAAAGAGGAGGTGCTCAATTCGACTGTATTTTTTTTTATGTTTTGTTACCTCATAACTCCATGATTTATGAACCGATTTAAAAAATCTGATTTCATGTGAAAGGATATACTTCCTGATTGGTCCCATAAAAATAACATAAACAATACATTTAGAACTATTGGGAGTTTAAGTTTGTTTGGTTAGAATATAAACAAAATAAATTTTGATGATAGAAGATGTACAATATACTATAAAATAAATGATACAAATACATTTGACGACCTCTGTGGCGCAGTGGGCCAAGGTCAGGTTGTGACGCAGAAGGTTGCGGGTTCGATTCCTGCCGCGGGACAAATGTTTGTATGATCTGCAAGTATTTGTCTCGGGTCTGGGTGTTTCTATGTATAATATGTATGTATTTACAAAAAAAAAGTATATAAGTAGTATATCAGTCATGTGGTACCCATAACACAAGCTATGCTTACTTTGGGGTCAGATGATGCTGTGTGAAATGTCCGGGATTATTTATTTTATTTATTTATAATATAAACAATATTACAACAATATAACAATACAATATTTCTGATAAGAATGCATGGCCTCATGTTGCTTTGCCCACACATATGACACATATGAAATGTATAAACTCTCTTGTATTCGTTTTTCGTGGTTAAGGTAGTTATAAGATGGATCATGCAAGCGTTAGGACCAGGAAGAGTTTCTTGCCGGTTCTTCTTGAGCTTGGGTTAGGAGGAATTGGCACTTAAATTCACTTAGTATGTAAGACGTTTCAAAGTGATCCTTGTGATTGTATTTAATAAAGTATCTTTTGACTTTGACTATGTTCAACACACGAACGTTTGTCCTGGATGAAAATCGAACCCACGAACTACAGCGCAGAAGGCATAGATACTACCAACTGAGGTGCGAGGCCAGTTAAGCTATGCTTAAATATTTTAGAAATTAATTAGATTTTTTTATATTTTCAGAAATAGAAAGAAGAAATCAGAGTCACAAAACGTAATGGAGTATTTCAAAACTTACGGCAATTTAGCTAATAACTATAGATAGGCTAAAACTGTAAATTATTTGAATCACTAAATATTGGTGGACAATGCACACGTCTTCAAACTATAGCTTGTACTATGGTGACTAGTGAGGCGATTATGGAACTTTGATACTAATAGCTTTCATTTACTATTCATGAATTGGTATTACAGATCGCTGCGATTTCTATCGGCTTCTATCGCTAGTAACAATGTGAAGTTGGTGTCAAACTATAACTCGACCAATTTACAAAGTACGATTGTGGTAGGAACCGTGTTTAGCGTACTAAGCATACATCGTATATGATTGATTGAAATAATGCCTATTGCTAATCGAAATTGATAGACATTGATGCCGATTGCTAATCGAAACTTATAGACATTGATTGTGTCAAGAGTTCGCCCTACAGATGACTGATAGAATACATAATTATTTTTATATACATACTACGTTCATCACATAAATGTTTGTCCTAGAAAGGAATCGAACCCTCAACCTACAGTTAATATGTACCTATCTTATTGTATAGGTTAGACTAAATATACCTAACATTAAATAGATAGACAAATATTTAGTACAATTCCGGCAATCTATTCCCAATGAGTTAGACACGATGCAGACGCATGCACTTTCCTCCCGCCCGCAGTTGAAAAGCCATGCAAAGCGTTAGTTAAATGTTACGCACACAATCCACACATACAACCTCAAAAATAAATTTAAACTTCTTTTTGAGGTTGCATGTGTGGATTTCAATTGTTTTGTAATGGATTTCCGCAAGGTCACGCCTGAATCAATTATCTAAATAAACCTAATATATACCTAACCTAATATATATATAAGTATATAATATACAGGGTGTCCCGGAACTAGTATTTTAAGCCTGAACGAGGTGATTCCGACCTTATTAAAAAAATAGATATGGGTGTTTTTTTTGGATTCCTATTTTAAAATTTCCATACATAAACTTTTAAGTTTATTCCAATTATTAATATTGACAACCCTCGTTAGTTTACAGTATTTCCAAGTACGTTACCTACCTAAATAAGTTTGTGCAAGTACAAATTTATTGGTATACTAAGATAGGTAGGCATGAATACATACTTCTACCAATTTTAAAGCAAAGTTTGCTACACATTTCTTCAATGAAAATTATTAAATTGATAAAATTCGTAGAACATTTGTTGTTCTCCCAAGTGTTGAGAAATGAGGATAACATACTAGTTCCGGGACACCCTGTATAATATTTCCAATACTTGTTTACACATACGCGGCCTCACTAATAAGCGCCTATTAATTTTAACAATGCTTAGACTCGCCGTCTCTATTTGTCACTATCTTACAAAAAGGGACGGCACTATTTTAATCTAGACGTTTCTAAGAAAGGCCGAATGTGAGTTCCAATTGAATTTCTGGCTTGTTCTCAAAAATACAGATTCTCAAATAGCCGGAAATGGTACAGGTAAATACAGTTATAATTTTCATGACCACTCGTAGTCACACGAGATTTTCACACAAGATTATGACAAACAGGATGTTTTTTTGTACTGATTTTTTCACACCATTATCCTAACTATCTCTAAAGTACCAGGAGTTCATGACTATGAAGGAGGTCGATTAAATTAAATGTTGTTATTATAGCTTCATTTTTTTTATTATAGAAATCTAGCTTTTATGTTTTCACGTATTCCTGGTACTTTTGATGCGAATTCCTGTTCATTCATTTATTTATTTTACGAAATTCTCGACCACTTCTTCAGTATTTCACTGATGTTTTCCTTTTTTCGCATTCGTGTGCTCCCGTCGTTTTGAGAACAAAAGGAATTTCTTGTCTCGTGTAATATATTTAGTAGGTATATTGTAAGCTGGCTCTTATCTGGCTCAACGTATAAGCATTACCATTCAACGCAGCAATATCGCCAGTGTCTTGGGGACGCTGCCCTCTGGCAGTGATCTGGATCAGTTGAGCTATCTATAGATCGTTTTTAAGATCGTCCTTAGATATCTCAACTGTTTCACGTGTATTTTATATTATTCTGTACATTGATGTAATGCATGTCTGTAAATATAACATACTGTAAGCAAGTTTATTTATTTAAGTATTTAATTATGTAAATAAAAAAAACATATTTTGACAAAAGTATTTTATTTATAACTTATATAACAACTTATGCTATTCTAAAATAATTACATACAATTTATTTAACCACAAGCGCTGTGTTCATATAATAAAAAAAAACTAGTAATGCTGACTGTACATTAACTTCCCAGAACGAATTTTACCGTTCTGTTAACATAGCATACATATATAACTTTTAAAACTATCATGGTTTTGCACATAATTTTCACTCAAAACGGGATATTTACCATGATATATGAGTTTTTCTGCTTCTCGATATTTCGGCACAGTTGCATGCGCCATGATCACGAGATAAACTGAAGTCTTTGCGGGTGGATGTTATTGGCAGACAAAACGGTCTACCCTCTTTCTCAGTCTTTTACTGCGAACATTACCCCTACTACCGGTTTCACTGTCACTAACAACTCGATCACGATTACGACACACAACACTCACGGTATCTGGACGCATAACTGGTACCTCACTTTTACGATTTCCACACATCCTCACCACAGGGTTCCAGGCTCCAGACAATTGAAAACCGTCTTCTCGATTGAAATTCCTGTGTTTGGTAATCTCTATTGCCTCTTGTACCAATCTTGGGATGTAATGTTTTTCAGTTGAGATTACCTGTGGATTGTGTAACTCGATCCAGTGGTTTGAGCCAGATTCTAGTAGATGTGTAGCTATGGCCGACTTTTGTGTGTCCATATTTTTGACCGCCCGGATGTGTTCTGTCACTCGACAAGCTATGGTACGTTTTGTTTGGCCGATGTAAGAGCTCCCACAGCAGGAGTCACCAGGAGTGTACAAGATTGACTGCAGCTGTGGGAGCTCTTACATCGGCCAAACAAAACGTACCATAGCTTGTCGAGTGACAGAACACATCCGGGCGGTCAAAAATATGGACACACAAAAGTCGGCCATAGCTACACATCTACTAGAATCTGGCTCAAACCACTGGATCGAGTTACACAATCCACAGGTAATCTCAACTGAAAAACATTACATCCCAAGATTGGTACAAGAGGCAATAGAGATTACCAAACACAGGAATTTCAATCGAGAAGACGGTTTTCAATTGTCTGGAGCCTGGAACCCTGTGGTGAGGATGTGTGGAAATCGTAAAAGTGAGGTACCAGTTATGCGTCCAGATACCGTGAGTGTTGTGTGTCGTAATCGTGATCGAGTTGTTAGTGACAGTGAAACCGGTAGTAGGGGTAATGTTCGCAGTAAAAGACTGAGAAAGAGGGTAGACCGTTTTGTCTGCCAATAACATCCACCCGCAAAGACTTCAGTTTATCTCGTGATCATGGCGCATGCAACTGTGCCGAAATATCGAGAAGCAGAAAAACTCATATATCATGGTAAATATCCCGTTTTGAGTGAAAATTATAGCATACATATTTTGCCCCTAAGGGTTTAGTCAGAGGTAAGTCCGAAGCTATACAATAACAATTGCTATAGCAGCAAACATGGTGACTGGTTACAAACCCTGCACATTAATATCCATAAAAAACTTTTTTATTAGGTATACTCCGCTAGGTATTATTAATTTTAAATTATAACATATTTATCGTTCCAATCTATCCAAGTATACTCTAAATAATTTAAGGGCCTTGCATTTTGATACCTTTTCAAACAGTATATCAGAAACAAAACTGTACTATTTTTTCGTGGACAATTACCACAGCGCCACCTAGCCTTCTAAAATTCAATCTAAATAGATCCATTGTCCAGATCCATAATGGATCTAGTGAGAATTTTTTTTCTCTGTAGATCGGTTTGGGTCTGACGAGAATATTTATTGCAAACCACTTGGTTAGGTTATGTTAGATATGAGTATAGAAAACAATGCGCAAGTCGAGCGAGCAAAGCGAGCGTGCCGCCGAAGCGCCTGAAGAATATACTTAGTTCTTCTGTCATAACTCTGTCCAGTTGCTAACCTGTCCAGATGTATCATTATAATCATTAGATCCAATTTATTTTACCGTTATTTTAAAAATAGATCTATGAGCAAAAAACATTCTCATCAGATCCAAATTATTGGGAAACCGATCTACAGAGAAAATAATATCGCACCAGATCCATTATGGATCTGGAGGATGGGTCTACTGAAATTGATTGCCATCTAAGCATAGCTATAGGTACCAGATAGCTGCTAGAATACTTAATTACTTGTAAATTTGTAAATGTATACCTAAAATACTTTATAACACCCTGATACAAAACAAACGTTCTATGTTTATCATACAATGTTTGTCCTGGGTAGGGATCTCCTACAGCGCAGAAGACACTACTATGTTAGACAACTCAACCGTTTAACATGTATTGTATTAAAATATTGTATGTATCAAAACAAATGGCCCTAATTTTATTTAGAGTTTTATACAATAAAAAGATAATCGCTTACAGCGCTATAACGCTAACTCTTCTAAATTGTACCATCTGTTAATTAATAATAAAGGTATTTAAAGGTTTCAGGCCACGTTTCACTGATGAATACTTTATCTCGGGTATTTTATAAATAACAATAAAAAAACAATAAAGAAACTAATTTTAAATTGAGGTTTTACTCATGTCCTCCCACTAGCACAATATTAATAGCAAAATTGTAATATTTTCCGGACCATCCGGTTAACTTACCAGAAAACGCTTAGAAGTTCTAGGGTCTAGACAAATTACCTCTTGCTTACTTTTCCTTAACGGTAACGTCTGCGGAAAAATCAAATTGTATGGAAATGAGTTTAGTTTAGTCCCGCGACTTATCACAAGCCAACATTTCAATACACTGGAATTTTCGATCACGCAAAGGGGAAAAAGGACGTGGTGCACAAGAAAATTAGTGCGCCACTGCTCCAACTGGACTGAACCATCTGCGATTCCACTATTCCACGAAGGCCAACCAACTTTCAGTATATCACTATATTTTGTCATCTTACAAAAAGAGATGGCCGTTAGAGTTACGCCATAAGTACGACTTTTACTTAAGGAATATTTTACTTGAGGAATATTTCGTCGTTTACGTGGACTATTTGAACACGTGGCATGTGGATGTCTTTGAGGTCATGGCAAACTGCGAGGATGGTATAGAAGCTGCAAGCCTACTGCATTTAACAACTGTAACACCACAGGGTCCTGTGAGAGTTCCACTTGACGCTGAATAAATAATTTAGTTAGATGCAAAAGCCTGTGTATGTAAGACAAACGATAGAAGCGAAGCGCTGGCAAGAGATTGCCCAAACATGGTGTCATGGTGAGGGGTACAAAATCATGAAATTCGTGTGTCGTTATTTATGGATGACCCCAGCATAGGAACTGGAGCTTTGTTATCATAGAGAAATCAACTAATGGACTAACGGTTTTTAATATAATAACATAGGAAGTTGGAACCGAGCAAGTGTGAACCAGACGTAGAACCCTCTCATCTCAACATGACTTGGATTCCTCCTTCTTCTTCTCTATGTGGCGTCCGATAATGTCGTGGTTGCTGCAGCAATCTTCCTGGAATAAAGTTTTGTGGCTATACAAATTATAGTCAAAAACAGTCCTTCGACGATACCACTGTAGATATTTTTTTTACACTAGGGGTTACACACTTTTTTTACACGTTTTGGTCCAATAGAAATTTCATAAAAATCGGTTCAGTAGTATGGTTTTCAAATTAAAATAGCTTGAAATAATATGTCCTCCAAATAAACGAAATTTCACATTTTCATATAAATGAAGTCGGATTTCTTTTTAGTTTTTAAAACGTAATTATTTTGTAAATACATACATTTATACATAGAAACACCCAGACCCGGGACAAATGTTTGTATGATCTGCAAGTATTTGCCTCGGGTCTGGGTGTTTCTATGTATAATATGAATGTACTTACAAAAAAAAAAGTATATAAGTAGTATATCAGTCATTTGGTACCCATAACCAGGGCTTGTTTTACCGGTATTTTTAAATACCGGTACGACTGACTTTGACCTGGTACCGGTACATCCTTGGTATCGATATAAATTATACCGGTATTTTTGAGAACCGATATAATTAGACTTATTGCTGTATCGGTATTTTGATCGGTATCGATACTACAATATCGATACTTTCAATAAGTATCGGTATATTTACCGATATTATGCGCGTAAAATATCGATACAAGTAGTTTAATTTTGTGCAAGCGAGAGGGAAAACTTATTAGAAATACACGGCGTCGTTGCCGGTGGTTTTTGTGTTTGTTATTTTAATTTAGTAATAGCTTCGTACGCACGCGCGTTTAAAAAATCCAGTGAAGAGTTCTGAAAAATAAGTAAAAATGAATAGTAAGTAGGTACATACCCTTATACTTTTAATGTGTGTAATAATAATGTGAAATAACAGGCCGTTTGCTATCTATTCTATAACTTCTAGATGATTAAACCTGCAGCTTACACACATATTCAAGTAAAATATGTGTGTAAGCTGCAGGTTTTTCGCATTTTTTTCCTCCACCGATAGAGAGTAGTATAGGTACTAATGCATAAATAAACTTTTGAATAAAATTTAACAATGAAATAAAAAATACGAAAATAAATACAAATTCCATAGGCTTTGCTACCTAAGTAGTTTAATAGATGCACATTTCAGGCTTCGTTATTTTACGTGTAAGTATTTTATATTAAGTACCTACTTATATAAAAAAAAATTTAGGTGTCCAACCTACTCACATACGTACCAAAACATACACAATTTATATATTTTTTTCATTCGTACCATTTTCAATAGTATGTAGCTTTCTTAAATAGGTAGGTACGTACCAGCTCGCACATACCAATATCAGCTCATTGATGTTGATACCATGTCTATGCCAGTACAAGAGCTTGAAAACATCCTCCAATGCAGAAGTGAACAGTTTCGGAGAAATAACATCTCCCTGTCTCACCCCTTTATGCAATGGGATTGGATTCGTGATCTGGTCCTGGAGTCGGATAGACATGGTGGCGTTACTGTACAGACATTTTAACACTTCGATATACCGATAGTCGATTTGGCACCGCGGAAGTGACCCCATCACTGCCCAGGTTTCGACAGAATCAAAGGCTTTCTCATAGTCCACAAACGCTAAACAAAGTGGCCGGTTATACTCTTCGGTCTTCTGTATAACCTCGGAGCGTATGGATGTGGTCTATGGTGTTAAAGCCTTTTTGGAACCCGGCTTGTTCGGGAGGCTGGAAGTCGTCAAACCTACGTGCAAGACGATTATCTAATACTCGAGACCGAGACGAGAAGCAGTTCATTCAGAAAACTGATCAACAAGTATTTCAGGTTCTCAGTTTGGGATGTAGTTGTTGTAGCAGAGGAACTTTGATGGGCTTCTTTATATGTGGTTGTCATAAAATGCCTCAGTTTATTTAGTAGTATATCGGTTTTTTTTGCTTTAACATCTTAGAGTCCTGTACTTTCTGCTGTCGATTGTAAATCATTTGTTTCTACGAGTATGCTATTGTCTAAGAAAACCATTCTGTGGTATATCTATATAAGGTGGTTTCGAGCAGTTGTCTGTTCTTCTGGTGTCAGTATTGAGTTAAATTGTGAACCTAAGAACAATTTTTGTAGTTCTTTCATTTTTGAACTATGCTTCTGCTAAGATTTAAACAATATATTTACTGTTTTCCAATTCACACTTGAGCCACTCTCTATAAAAATCTCCTAAGTTCTTCCATCTGTAGCTTTAAGGTAATTAAAGGTAAACCCTTGACGGTTTTAGCGATAGCGATTTAGGTTCTCGGAAGATAACTTCTTTCAAGGCCAAATATCGCTCCAGCATATCAAATGTAGAAATGTATCCAAATATATTATTTGATTGGCCGACTCATTGAAGACTGAGCCAGGCTGAGTTCTGAGGCGTGCGGAGTTTTTTTAACCAATTTTCTAACAGTCTTATTTAAATCCTGTGTTTCATTATCGATGCACGCATCACAGACATCCAACTGCAACGTGTGAGCTGCGCATCTGACAGATGGAATACAATCCGGGTCATTCGGATACGATGTCAACGTACTATCGAGGTTGTCTTGTAAACTCTCATCTACGCTATCTTCACTTATCATGTCAGATTCTGACTCTGTATCCGATCCCGATTCAACAATTGTATTGTCAGTAGAACTGCTATGACTGGTAATAGAGTCATTGATAGTGGTTCTCAGATTTTCTTGCAAAAAGTTCGTCATTTTTATGATATTTACACCATTATCGGTACGGCTAACGATTTTGACCAATTATTTTATCTATCGAGTCTTTTGTAAGTACCTACCTACTAAAATAAAATTTATCTAAGTAAGTTTCATAGATGAAGGTAAGTTTCTTACTTTATACTAGCTTATCTACCTACATATACTATTTAAAAAGTTAGGTAAATAAAGTTAATTAGATAGTTAATAATACATATTGTAATGTGAAAAGGTTAGTCAGTAGCTACGTATCTAACATTGAAATTGAAAACAACAATACCTACTTATACTTACAAAAAAAAATACAAAATATCAATCACATGTTTTCTAACATGGTTAAAATACCTTCAGAAATTTGTCACACAATATGCACTTTGCTGTAGATTCCGTCAGTTCAAAATAATTGACCACATTATTCGAAACTTGAAATTAATGTGCTCTGCAAATATTCTGCGCGTGAAATATGCACAAACTGGCAAACACGCGCTTGTCCCTGTCCGTACGCTAGCACCGGAGAGCTGGCAACGTCGCAAGAACCGCTATGAATAACCGGTATTTTAGAGCAAAGTATCGATACTTCAAAAGTATCGGTACTCGAACTTATCGAAATGAATGTATCGGTATTACCGCTATAATACCGATATTATTGGTACCGGTATCAAGCCCTGCCCATAACACAAGCTCTGCTTACTTTGGGGCCAGATGATGCTGTGTGAAATGTCTGGTATTATTATTATTATTATTAAATACTTGCAGATCATGCAAACATTTGACCCGCGGCGGGAAACGCACCCGCAACTTTCTGCGTCTCAACCGGGTTTTGGCCCTCTGCGCCTCAGAGGTTGTAATATATCTGCTATATTCGCCTGTAGGTTGGCGACATGCAAATTACTAATGCTACTGCTACATTTATGTAATAACCCTGCGGATTCCATATATTCAAGATTAATTCATTGGGTTCGATTCCCGCCGTGTGACAAATGGTTGTATGATCTGAAGTATTTGTCTCGGGTCTGGGTGTTTCTATGTATGATATGTTTGTATGTATTTTGTGTGGTACCCATAACACAAGCTCTGCTTACATTGGGGCCATATGATGCTGTGTGAAATGACCGGTTTTTTTTAATAGTATAAAATACTGGCAACAAAAAGTGATTTCTTACCACTTCAGAATCGCTAGAGTCAGTATCACTTGACGTGTCTGTGTTATAATGCCCCAGTCCAGGCAGCACTCCTACACATGACATCTTCCCCGTAGCTGTGTCAGACGGAGGTATGGCAATCGGCTTCTGTGCTTTGGCCAGACCATTGCTCTTTGCAATATCTTTTTCTGGCTCCATTTCGCTGGCCTTACGTTTTCGTATCACCACCTGTTATTAAAAACAAATCGTTTATGTAGTTTTTATCTCGGTTATTGGACCTCGAGTTTTTGTTTCTACAATAAGTTCCATAAGTTCCTAACAGATGGCAGTGCAAGTTAACTTCAAAATGTTTTGCTATCTAGGTTCAACGTATTAGAACTACTGAGACACCGTAACGCGTGGCCGGGCTAGCTAGTTACTATATTATATAATTTTGACAAACACGGGTTTACTCACGTATTATTTTGTTGATGGAGGCACCGACACTGTTTCGATTCATCTAGAGAATCTTCATCAGGGTGAGTTTGATCTGCGGTCCGCTCGTTGCCACTCGAATTCACGGTTCGCACATAATATGTGAGTAAAACCCGTGTTTGTCAAAATGTATAGTAAACTCACGAAAGTTTTGAAAGTTAATATATAAGTCTATATACCCCTTGCAATTTGCTCTTCTGTGAGTTTTGCGTGGCTTGTGTATTAGTGGGGGTCCGAGCCGGCGCTATCTGAGCTCGGAGGCGCGTCATCTCTTCACTCTCAGCAAGGTTTGACACGCGCTCTCTGGGAATATAATATGTATTTTTATAAAAACATTTTTCGATTACCGGTTTCCACCTTTATAACCTAACCTAACCTTTAAATTACGTCAGACATACGCCACGAACTTTTTAAACGCAAAGGTACAAGTAAGTATCACAGTTGTTGATACCTGAGACATGGGGAGGGGGCACGAGTCATAAACTAAGTGACGTCACAGTAGGGGAGGGGTCAACAAAGTGTGAGAGGATGAGGAGGAAGCTCCAAAACTATGAAATTCGTATGACGTAATATTCTGTGGAATATAACTTATATCTTTATTATTTTCAATCATCTATTAAGCGGAAATAGTTAATACTGAATTTAGTAATTAGTAACATTGTCATGTTCTCCAGTTTTTTTTTTAATCTATATTTTTTTGAGGCTTTATGTACCGACAATGTTAGTAGTTCCATCGTTCTTAGTATACTTTTATTAATATACAAAATCCAAGCTCTTATTTCTAATAAACTTGAAAAACCAGTAAACTTTGTATTACGTTAAATTCATTTGATTGTACTGATTTTTGTACCTTTAGTAATGAGGTAAATAAAATTAAAAAAAATATTATGTTTATGCAAAACTAGATTTTTAGTTTTATTTTTATATAGACCAGGCCACTCAGAAAATAACGCGAAAAAAAGTTTTTATGTATGAAGCTCTGGCTGATTAAGTATTATTATTAAAAAAATGTGATTATTTAAAAGTAAAAATAATATCGTTTGAATTTAGAATTTCCCTTCACATTTTTTTGAGAGCTAGCCTAAATTGAATTGTCTTGTTTCCTTAGAAAATTAATCTGCGTCGGGAACATTTTCGTGCGATGATTTTTACGATTTAAAATGTGACCTAAAACCGGATGAGTCGTTTAATCGTTTTCAAATGGCATTTATGGACGAAGGCCCTTCTAAAGCAACCATTTACCGTTGGCATAACGAATTTAAGCGCGGTCGTCTAACTTTGGGGGATGAAGAAAGAAGTGGTCGTCCTTCGACGGCTGTTACCGAGGAAAACTAGCAGTGAAATATATAATTCAAGAAATCAATTACGATATACGGTAGGTACGTAGAGATTCAGCATATATTGCAGATTGTATCAGGAAGCGTTCACAAGATTCTATTCGAGCACATTCGCGTGAGAAGGATAGTTTCGCGCTGGGTGCGGCATTACTTCATCGAAACTCCGAAGCAGGCCCGTGTGGAATGGTGCCGTGACACGATTAATCATGATTCCACACGGCCTGCTTCGGAGTTTCGATGAAGTAGTGCCGCACCTAGCGCGAAAATATTTTCAAAGAACTCTCCACCAGCCTCTGTACAGAGTTTCGTCAGCTGTCACAATGTTCAAATTATTTGAAGCAGGCAAAACATTTTGGGGCAGTAAGTTAAGCTTTGTAAGAATCAATCTTTACGTTGGACACTCAGAAAGTTTCTAGGAACTGAAAACTAACTTATACGGATAAAATCTTTTCAAAGAACTCTCCACCAGCCGCCGTGACGCGTACAAATTATTTGAAGCAGGCTCGTCACGGCGCGTTTACGACATTGTGACAGCTGACGAAACTCTGTATAGAGGCTGGTGGAGAGTTCTTTGAAAAGATTTTATCCGTATAAGTTAGTTTTCAGTTCCTAGAAACTTTCGGAGTGTCCAATGTATAGATTGATTCATACAAAGCTTAACTTACTGCCCCAAAATGTTTTTATTTATGCAAGATTAAATTTTTAGGTTGATCAAAATTGATAAGTTTTAAAATTAAATCTAATTTATTACATTACATCATCAAAGAGTTTCTAGTTATTTCTATTATGCTGCTACTTTTACATAAGTAATAAGATATGCCTGAATACCATAAGTCTACCTGAACTCCTGGATCTCCTTGCGTTCCTCCATAGATATCATCTGAGCCGCCTTGGCCTTGGTCTCCTCTACCAGATCCAAGAAGCCTACCTCATCATCATCCAGTCCACGGATCATGTTTTCTGCAAAGTATTATTAATAACAGCCACACAAAAACAGAAATATATGATGAATATATAATGTCTATAATAATATGTAACATATGATGTTGCCGTTTTATAGTTCTGTTTCATGACACCTGTCATCCCTTCAGATGATTTTACAAAAAACAATTTTATTTTATAACTCTTACTGTCCGCTGTTCTCTATAACGGTCAGCTGAGGATCAACAAAAATGTCTCAGCACCCGCATCTGACTATAAAATCGGGTTGGTAATTTTCGCTGAATTATTTACACTGCTTGGTAACTGATGATAGATACAACTGCGATAGTCTTCAAATTATTGGGTGATAGTCTCCCTGCTGACTAACAGAAGAGCTAGCAATAGAGAAGGAAAACTTGAAACAAGCCCAGCTCGGTGCCAGCCGTTATGCATCTGCAACCGAACCAACACTGCATCTTTACTGCAGGTCCTGTCAACAAGGTCAAGAGGTTAGTGTGGGTACCTGGGAAGGCCTGTGCTATTAAATAGAATCCCATGCAGAGTGACATCAATAGAGAGGAAACTTCACCCACCTCAGCTTCTGGAGTGGATCCATGAACGAAAATCGTCAATTAAGTACAATTAATTGCTCTGTAACTTTACTGACACCACCTAAATCATCTTCAACATCATCAACAAAGGCTAATGATGATAGCGGCAATTTCATTGGTCCTATCAGAGGATGTGTTGGTTTGCTAGTATCTCTATTTTGCTAGTTTCTTGGGTATAGCAAATGGACATTGTATTTTTTAAATATTTTTGATACATGCTCCTAAGTTGCTGGTTGAGGTGGTGTATTGTATTTTGCAGAAATTTACTTTAGGCATAGACCTAATATTATAAATACGAAAGTGTCTCTAGTCTTTGAAATAGTACCTACCTACACTAATTCTGTAAGATTTTAATGGTACCTATATCAATGGCAAACTCTGATGACAGGGTTAATAGAGATCTCCCACAGTCATGGCCTAACAACTTGTGTAGCTTAGATCCGTGAATCTTCGTAAATCAACTCTTGGCGTGAACTCACTGAGTTTGTGAGCTTCTTCATATTCAGCCTCTTTCTTCAGCCTCTGCTCTTCAAGGCGCTGGAAAAGTGGTCGCGTATCGTATGGGTCTTCCGGTGCCTCTATAAAATAATGATTTGATGATACTATAATTGATTTTTTAGCATCTAACATAAGTATAACGGTCTATTTAATACACACGAAAGTTAAAATGATATAATCGCTGCAGACTAATCACAGGATGTTTATCAACACCAAAAACAAGTACGTATTGACATCGAATCATTAACGGAAGGAAATGATTATTATTCTCACCTTGAGGTTGGTCTGCCGTACGGACTTTCTCCCATTCCTCTTGCCGACGCCTTCTCGCTTCCACGATCTCGGTTTCAGAAATAAATCCGGAGCTCATGACTAACGCGACTAGATAAAAATCTTAAATAAAATGATCACCAACAACCTATCAACAATGGCGCTGCGTTTAGCATTTATTGTTTGACATTGACAGATAAGTTAAACTAACCTAAAAATTTTAATAGCACAATTTTATCGATTCGAAACGCCAAGAATTTTACTAAAAGTGCAACAACGAAACGTTTTAGAATGTTTGTTTCATGGGCAGAATTACATTATCATTCAAAGATACATAATAATATGAGAAATAAATGAGAAAATAAAAATAAAATGAAATCTATTGTATTTGAAGTTGTGTGGCTGTACTGTACCTGTACACGCAAGCGGAATCCTGTCACTGACATCATCATCATCAGCCCGTGTCAGTCCACTACTGGCCGACGATGGGGCACGCAAGTCTAGAAGACACCTATTTACTCGAGACTTGAAGAGACTTAGATTGTAGTTTTCAGGAAAGACAGGCATTCCAATCATGTTGTATTCGTCTGTTAACTTCCTTGTCGAAGTTGTTTCTACCTAGTTGGACCAACTTCCATAAGTAGACATATTCGGATACAACTTCGAGGAAGACTCCGTTTACGGCGACAGGTCCCGGGTCAACGTGCTCGTTGATCATAATTTTGGTTTTATACAAGTTCATCCGGAGACCGATTTGCTGAAACGAATCCGCAAGGCTGTCCAGCATCTGTTGTTAATCCTGCAATTTTTCAGCCATGATGACGATGTCGCCTGCAATTCGCAGAGAGATGTGTGCGCCATTTATATTGATGCCGCAGTGATGTCTATGTCATTGACTTGATAAATGTCAATTGTCGTGACAGTTGCACTCATGCATGACACTGACACTGTACATTGCTTGCTGTCACTTTTTCCAGCTTCTTGGCCGGCGGTGGGTCGCGGTCTGCTATTGAATTTTTCTTATGATTTTGTTAGAGTCTAATTAGAACTGTATTTTTACTAGTGATTGTGTACATGGACTTACCTACGTAAAACCAATACCAGAAACCATCCCAACATGTCCGAGACAGAACCTAAGGAAACACCAAAAAACGAAACTCGAAAAAATCAAAATATAAATGTCGATGACGGAAAGAATAAGTTAACAGTCAGATGCCAATTTTGCGGTTCAAAGATTTTGGAAAAGCAAGTTGGACAATACGTTTTGCTTGAGGTTTGTTAAGCTATAGTAAAGTAGGTACAAGACCCGTTCAACTTCATATCTTTATAATTGCATACTAAGCTCCAATGGACCTTACTTGATAATCCTTTGTACATCAAAATTGATAAACTGATTAGTTGTTTATTTCTTAGATAAAAAAATGCTGGAAACTTCAAACTTCACACAGCATCATTTAGCCCCAAAGTAAGCAGAGCTTGTGATATGGGAACCACATGACTGACTTATATACTTTTTTGTATACATAACTATTTTACATTAAAAAACATTGAGCCAAATATATGCAGATCATACAAACATTTGTCCCATTTAAAAACATTAATCTATCCACTTACAGAAAGAGCTACCGGAAATCCACCAGGCCACCAATGCAGAAGTAATCAAGAAGGAACTTATAAAAGAGTTCTATCATGTCACAGACATGTATTTTTTCGAAAACATAGGTTTTACTCATCAGGTTGATAACTGTAAATATCTGAGCTGTGCAGATTGTGAGGCCGGGCCTTTAGGATGGTATGATCTTAGTACTAAACATAGTTACCTTGCATTATCAAGGGTAGTACATAATTAAGATAATTATCTTGATAAGTTTTAACTCAATGTTTGTTCCCAACACAGCAACTGTTAACAAACACATATGAAGGTTAACCAAATTGTAAACAGTGTGTCAGTCACATGTCAATGGACATTCCTGTAATTCTATGTTGCTGGATATGAGACGGCTTAAAATACATAAAAAACTACAACTTCTATAAAAAAAAATTTGTTTGTTCAACCTCAAATGCTTTAAATATTATGTGCTCTATTGCTGAATACAATATACAACTCATGTTTCTTTGCTGTGTACTGTCTATAGAATCACAATTAGACTTCAATAACTTATCAAGTCCAACATGTCTTATAATTTTATTTTATATTATACTAATAATCTAGATGTTCTTATTTGGTTTTATACTTTTGTTGAAAGCATCATCGTTTCCGTGGTGTAGCGGTTATCACATCTGCCTAACACGCAGAAGGCCCCCGGTTCGATCCCGGGCGGAAACATACTTTTTGTTTTTTACTATTTTTTAGGTGATTTAATAAAATGGTAAAAAGCAATTTGCAGTTTTTTTTATTAAATATACTATGTGTATGTCTATTATCAATACCTAGGAGTAAGTCTACACATATACGCTGTGCCTACATTATAGCAATTTCAACATGTTCAATTCTTTGCTATTATAACTTTGCCAGGGGCTTTATAAATTTCAGGTTAATTTTGAATATTCTTAAAATAAATAATGCCGGACATTTTACACAACATCATCTGGCCTCACAGTAAGCAGAGCTTGTGTTATGGGTACCACATGACTGATATACTATTTATATGCTTTGTTTTGTAAATACAGACAAGAGACAAATACTTGCAGATCATACAAACATTTGTCCCGCGGCGGGAATCGAACCCGCAACCCTCTGCGTCTCAGCCGGGTCCTGGCCCACTGCGTCATAGAGGTCATCAAATTCTTTCCAACGCAATTTTTAAAAAAAATGAAATTCTTTTAAAGTAATATACAGATACATTCATTCATTATACATGCTTTATGCTAATTTACGGTGCGTTTATTGCCAATCAGTCAGTGAGTGCATATTAACGTAACGTTTTAATGAATTCCAAGCATAACAAGAAGGAGATTGTAAAATAATTGTAGAAATCTACTTCCTAGTAAACTGCTGACCCTAGCACAAAAAATGTAAACATCGAATCACAGCGACGCAACAAGGTTCGTAACAAAACTTGTACTAGCTCATCGAAACCACTTATCATCAGCAATCTGCCCAATGCCGTGTCTATTGTAGAAATAACCGAGATTTGGCATACAGCACCGATGAGTCTCATAATAAGAGGCTGCGGAGAAAGTACAAATTGAGGCCATGAGAGTAGCGAGTAGAGAAGTTCTCTCAAAAAACATTTACTTAACAACATAATATCTTCGAAGTGCTTTTTTACAGTTAACATATATATATGTTCATGACAGATTAAGGTTTAGCACGCACTAGCGAATAAATCCGCTCGGTTAAAACCGCGCTAATCTGAATCATGTACTTTTTAACGCGGTTCAAGTGTCCAAATTTCCATGTTCCACAGAATAGTGCGAAGAAATTTGCAGTGTGCGCTAGGCCTAACGAATAAGCACTGTTAGGCATTGTCCTACCTTGATGGGTATTTCTACTTGAGCGCATCGTGCTTCAGAGAGCACGTTAAGCTACCGGTTTCGTCTTTTCACAAGTTGGACGCCTTCGGGCGGACTAGGTATTATGTCCGTCACCAGTTTGATTCATAAGAAGTAGAACTAGGTACATAAAGTTCGAAGATTATGTGCCAAGTACATGAAAGGAGCCTCTGAAGTGCACTTTACCCTAGATCCAAGCTAGTACATTATGTTTACTTACCTATATATTGTAAACTAAAATTCTCTACAAGTGAACCTTGTTCTTTGAAAAATAAATATCATCTAACCCAATCATCTATCTATCATCTAACTATTTTAAATGCGAAAGTAACTCTCGTCTGTCTGTCTGTTTGTACGTTTTCACGCCTAAACCGCTGAACCGATTTTGTTGAATTTTGGTATAGAGATATATGGGATTTTGGAGAAAGAGAGACTAATATTTAATACTTGGGTAGGTACATCAACAAGGTACCTACCTACTCAAGCATTTTGATTTGTCCGCTGCAGAATACCCTATGTCCGCAATATGACCTCTTTATTTGTTGCCCAAACAGATCTACTTAGTAGCATTGTTACCAAAGCGTCTAGTGCGTTGTTTTATTTATTTGAAACTAGCGGATGCCGTAGGCAATGTAGGCCATTGCCTACGGCTTCACATACGTTGTACCTCCATAAAAAGTAGCCTATGGCCTTCTTCAAGAAAACATCTATCTCCGTACCAAAGTACACTTGATCAATCAATACAGGGTGTCCCGGAACTAGTATGTTATGCCGAGGTGGGCCGATTCTTGATACTTTCGAGAACAACATATGTTTTACCTCTTAAGTTCAATGTTTTTCATTGAAGAAATGAGCAGCAAAGTTTGCTTCAAAACTGCACTTAATACAAATGGTAACGTCCCTCAAATCAGCTGTTTATTGAACTCTGAGCGTGACCCCAAAATGAAGTATCGTTTGAGTTCACGCAACACAAACATAAAAGTTGCCTACATTGTGATGCCTCTGAGAAGAAAGTAAATTGTTGTGTTCTTGTTGAGATCAGCTGCAATTTTTATAAGAATCTTGTTTATTCTTCTATCAAATTTTTGGATTTATTGCATTTAATTTTTGTTGACATACAAAAATTTGAAACTAAACAGGATTTTTTTACGATGATGATGATGATAACATGTTCACAACTCTTTATTAAAACAACTTGATTTGGATCTTCATAGAAATTTAAAGCATTGTGTAGGTATCTAACCAACATTGTTCGTAAGTAGGTAGAATACATAGGTAGGTAGATCTTCATAGAAATTCAAAGCATTAGGTACCCAACTTACAACATTTTTCTAGGTAGGTAGATGGATTTCTTATTAACATTTCTTCCTTATTAGATACCTAGCGTATCTAATAATTTGAATTTCTATGAAAAATCTTGTCTATCCCATATTTTCCCATAGTTTTATCTCTCTCTGTTTTGTCTCTGTTAGTTTTAGTGACTCTGTGACTTTGCAGCTTTTTATGAAAGGTGTCAAACAAAACCGACAACCAATCAGAAGAGTTCAATCCACATAATAAATAATAAATCTCGGCAATTCCAAAAATAGTCTACCTTTGTAATAAGCCGGCATTTTATTATTTTGTCAGAAATTGGTTCCGTAGGTATTTATTTTTAGTCGTTCTGATTAAGACTTAAAAATAACTTCACTAAGAACTAAAGTAGTATTTACCAACATGAATGTCATCATTGTGATAGGTTTGAATTTTCACATCAAAAATTAACCCTAAAAAATTGTCGGCTATTTCAAAGGATTTTATTTTGCTTTTGAATTGATTTTTGCTCAGTGATTTGTTGAACGTCATGCTGTCAACTTCCTAGTTCCTGTTAAGAGTTCCGTTATCATCATGACGTCCTCCTACCCTACAGTAATGAGGTGTGTGATGTGTGTGTGTTTGTGTGTTGGTGCCGCGTCGAACTATGGACAATGCTTGGCACATTGAACCATTCATGTGACCATTGTGTGTGATTTTTACGAGTAACCATGTGTTTTTTTAACTCAATCATAAGTGATTTGTGTTGGATAGCTAAGTAGTACCTAGAATTGGTACCTACTAATCGGGTAAAGTGGTGTTTGTTATTGTCAATTTTCAAAATTTTACGGATCCGCCTACTTAACTCAGACAAGACATTAAACGGTCTGTAATCTACCTAAGTTGTTGCTTTTTTACTTTAAAATTAAAAACATTGTTTTGCAAGAGACGAATAGGTAATTGGATAAGCCGCTGCTGGATAAATAGGTAAGTACCTAGTTACTAAAAAAATATCTACTTAGTTTTGTGCTACAAACAAAACACCATGGCTTGTGTGAATACCGCAGTCAGTATGTAATGTAAGTACCTACGTCAATAGATACCTACACACACCAACCTAGGTACCTATCTAGCCTAGCTTAGCAAGAAATTTGAACTCACGCGAAACGATGTAGGTAGGTAGGTAACGCACTTAGAAACATTGTTGACAAAATAATAAGGGTTGTCAATTTTATTTCTTGAATGTTTTTGTATGGAAATCTGAAAATATTAATTCTTAGGATTTGTACCCCCACAACTGTTAATTTTCATGGTCGGAATCTCCTCGTTCAGGCTTAAAATACTAGTTCCTGAATTCCCTGTATACAGAATCACTTTCGAATTTGTAATATTACTATGTAGGACCTGGATGACCGAGCTTTGCTCGGTATAAAACACGCATAAAACGACGTTTTCTAAAAATGAAACCTAGCTAGATCGATTTATCGCCCCCGAAACCTCCTGCATAGATACTAAATTTCATGAAATCATTGGAGCCGTTTCCGAGATTCAGATAATATATACCATACATATATACAAGAATTGCTCATTTAATATTAGAATGGTGACGCTGTTCACTTGTTTAGTGGCCCACCGTGAGATTAAGAGTAACGTAACGTCTCTTGTAGCATTTAACCCGTACTGTGACTGGCAGAGGGACTAGTGAAGTCAAACCTAATGCTGGAACCCCGTCCTAGTTTTGATCGAGGCCTAAGGTGGCCTAAGATTCCTGTAAAGATTAAATAAATAACACTAGTTAGAACTAGTTAAATAACTATGACGACCTGTGTGGCGCAGTCGGCTAAGGTCCGGCTGAGACGCAGAAGGTTGCGGGTATGATCTGCAAGTATTTGTCTCGGGTCTGGGTGTTTCTATGTATAATAAGTATGTATTTACTAAAAAAAGTATATAAGTAGTATATCAGTCATGTGGTACCCATGACACAAGCTCTGCTTACTTTGGGGCCTGATGATGCTGTGTGAAATGTCCGGGATTATTTATTTATTTATTTAAACTAGTGGTTCGTATTGGTCGAAATTCGGCCATAATTAAATTAAATTTAATATGATTTTTATTCTTCTTCACGTATTAATATATAGATATCAGATATAATGCTGGACATTTCACATAGCATCATCTAGCCCCAATGTAAGCAGAGCTTGTGTTACGTACAGGTACTTACCACATGACTGGCATACTACTTATATACCTACTTTTTGTCAATACATATAATATTAACCGCCGACTTTTTGGTTTTTTGTCTATCCTGTCCATCCAAAGGTTGCTCCAGAGATCGCTTTAGCGATAAGGCCGTCCATTGTACAACTGTATTGCTAATCATATTTTTTTGTGTGTTCTCTTGTGCACAATAAGGTGTTTATCTATCTATCTATCTATCTATCTTATACATAGAAACACCCAGACCCGAGACAAATACTTGCAGATCATACAAACATTGTCCTTCAGCGGGAATCGAACCCACGACCTTCTGCGTCTCACCCGGGCCTTGGCCCCAAAGAGGTCGTCACAGAATTCTTTCGGACAAGTGTGGCGAAAGGATTAAAATGCGTTTCATAGGCTCCTTTTTTGGACTTGACATCATGTCTGGTGAGTAGGTACCCACCACATGAGTCTACTACACCACATGATGTTGTGTAATGAGTAAACTCAATAGATTATCAATGTCATCTGTCACTGTTGGCAGTTCTTTGTAATGTAATAATTATCTATCTACTAAAAGTAGGTAGGGTCTTGTTTACCTACCTACCTACCTAAGTAGGGCAAACTGTTAGCAAGCTTCTTTTGCATTTTTTGCACAATACCTACTCATAATTTATACTACCAAGTGATTAACATAAACTCTCTTAAATATAATCAGCAAATTAATATTATGTGGTAAGCATAACCCGGCCGCTGGATTTATGTGCTGTAAGCTATTATTATAAATAAACTAGTAGGTAGTAGAAACTCTTGACTTCACACATCATCATCTAGCCCCAAAGTAAACAGAGCTTGTGTTATAGGTACCTACCACATGACTCATATACTAATTAGATACCTTTTTTTTATTGTAAATACATACATATTATACATAGAAACAGCATGTGTTGGATGGATGCAAGTAATGCTTACACTCAACGCATATTTTCAGCTGTCACCTAGGTTTAGGACAGTAGTGCAGTAGCAACAACAGAACAATTTAACAATTACATCCCTAGGTTTCGACTAGAAAAAGAAAATAATTCCTTTATGGGGAACACGGTACGCTTCTATTATAACCTTCCTGAAATATAAATGACTATATTACTGATAAGAATGCATGGCTTCATGTCGCTCTGCCGTCAGACAGTTAACCGACACACTTGAAATGTATAAACTCTCTTGTATTAGTATTTCGTAGTTAAGATTGTTATAAGATGGATCATGTAAAAAAGCGCTCGGACCAAGACGAGTTTCTTGCCAGTTCTTCTCGAGCTTGGGTTATGATGAATTGGCACCTAAATTCACCTAGTATGTAAGACGTTTCAAAGTGATCCTTGTGATTGTATTGAATAAAGTATCTTTTGACTTTGACTTGACTTTGACTAAGGTGGATAGGTAAATACAGTGAGAAAAATAAGGAACTTCGTTCCAATAAGAAAACATATAATTTAGTCGATACCTACCTACATCAGTAAAATAAAATATCATTTTAATAATGCCCATCTGTGCGGCATTATACGAAACCTTATAATAAGCCCTACAAAGTATCCATATAATTTCGACATGTCCGCTTGTTTGTCTGTTCGACCCTTATACACATTACAAATATTACAAAGATAACTTTGTAGGGGTCACGAATACGCGTAACCGTAAATAAAAAAAAATACGTGTGCGTCTCGGGACACCCGACAGATGTGATAACTTAAACTAATCTAACTAGCGCTGTAGGTTAGTTAGAGTGAGAGAGAAGCCTGCCTACTGCTGCCGTATGCATAAGAGAAAGGGAAGCCAGACAGGCTGGCGCCGTAACGCGTTACGCAACGAAGTGGTTTACCCTCCCATAAGATGTTATCACTTCAATAAAAACTAAAAAATGGTAATTAGGGTATTTTTAACTACACCATCGGAACTTACTAAGTATATCGGTCTTTTAAAGATACATGACGTTTCTTATACAATTTTTCGGTACAGATATTCAATAAATAAATTATATTAAGCTTCATCATTGGCATTGTTTGATGTGTGTGTGACAGTTTTGCCAATGACAAGTGATTGTTTGTTAATAAAGTCTTAGTCGAAGAGCCGATCGTCATTTGTATATTCTAAACGTCATCGCGGAATGGCCGTCTAGAACTTTCTCGCGATTCCTCGTCGTTCAAATGACATTGCACCGTAATACACTTATAATTCAATTGTCCATACTTGTCATATGTAGTCACAATTTATTCATTAAAATTCCGCTAAGATTACTGAATAAAACATGCAATAGCAAGAGAAATAAATAATTAATTTAGAATGTTATTTCATGAAATGACAAATGAGGATACCTATATTAAACTTTAAAGTATCAATTTTTGAGAGTTCAGTGAGAGTTCAGAGTTTTCTTTATTGTGAAAAAATATTTGTTCAAATCAGAACAAATATTTTTTTGTTTGGTCGTATTTAAATTTTAAGAAAAATTACCACCAAAATTACCAATAAATACGAGTGAAAAATAGGGGACGAAATTTTGTATTTTACCTTAATTGATGTAATAAATAAATTTGCATAAAAAAAAATTGGTTGTCTGTAAAGTCGGTTTACGGACGATAGTTTAAACGTGACAACGCCATAACAATGCGGCGCGGCGCAAGCAGCATCTATCTGTTTTGTTAAGCGCTCTCGCTCCGATCGTAACGGTATAATGAGCGTAACGTTACAATAAGCGTAACGGGACAATGAGTCATTCTTTTAAGTGCGTGCAGCCGGCGTTCATCCATTTATTAGACTTTGTCACATCAAAAAAACAGGAGATGCAACTTTTATGGGCTTAAATTTTAACTTTTTCACTATTTGGATGAGTGACTGCTAGTGGCTTTACTGGGCGCTTCCATGCTTAGGGTTCGATGAGCTGTCAGTCTGTATGATGTAGACCTTCAGGATGCCGTAACTCCATCGCCAGGGTTGACCAGTGTTCCTATCTACCAGCATCGTCTATTGTATTCAATTTCCGCAAGCAAATCTTAAAATATGCTGATGCGCCGCTTTAAAGTGGCATTAATTTGCCTCTGAAATAGTTAGATATTAGGTATATTTTTAGCGCGTTATGTCATCTATACCTATAAAAGAGCTTAACCTTACTGACTGACTGACTGATTAATCATCGCGAAGCCGAAACCGCTGAAGCTAAAAAGCTGAAATTTGGAAGGTCTTCTTATCCTTTTACAGCAAAACCACCCAATCCTTAGGCGGGATTTTTAGAAGTTCACCCCCTAAGAGGGTGAAAAGAGGTGACAACGAATGTATGAAACTTTTTAATGCGTGCTGCTATTTGCTTGAAACTTGATATAAATAAATAAAATGCAAAATAAATGGAGACGTGTTTTAGGATTTTTTAAAATAATCCTAACAAAGAGGTAAAATGGGGTGTTAAAGGAATTTTTGGGAACTTTTTAACGGGTGGTGTGATTTCTTAGAAACTCGATTTGGATACTTAAAATACTAAATAAATGAACACATGTTTCAGGATTTAAAAAAAAACCCTTATAAAGGAGTAAAATGGGGTGTGTATGTTTGTATGGAAACTTTTTATGGGTGGGTTTAAAACTTATCAATAAAATTTGCCAAGGAGATAAAAAGCATCGGATTAATGCTATAATTCCTTTAAAAAAATGCAGACGAAGTCGCGACCAACAGCTATTAGATTATGTTGTGGTTGAAAAAATGTTGCCTATTTTCGGCATTCGTCTACTATTAGCGATACTAACTCGCACTATACCTAAACCAAATCTTTCTTGAACCTCTGCAGGGCGAATCCGGAATTATAGAATTGTGATACTATAAAAACATTGACCTTTCAGTTTACTATTGATGAATTTGTATTACGGAATGTTGATGTTGATTATCAGACATGCTATCATAGGAACCTCAGACCAAATAAATATAAAGACCGAGTTCTGCGATTTATCAAAGCCTCATGAAGCCTCAAAACCGTGCTCATCTCTGTAAAAAAATACACCCCTTACACACACATACAAGTACACCCAAATCATGCTCCTTGCTCTTAACACATGTCACGTCGTCGTCCAGTAAATATTGTACAAAACCTAGAGCTTTAGGTCAAGTACGTTCGATGACGTTTGGTGTCCAAAATAAACTAAAAACTTCTAATTTCAAGCGAAAAGTGATTCCGTGACACTTTTTGGCACGGAATCACCAGGAGTAATGTCAGTAAGTCATAATATTTTTTTTGAACGATATGTACTTGACCACGACATGACATATACCACAAAATACTTGTTAGTAGAAGTATGTATATATCATGCATGAAGCATGGTTTGGTTGTATAAGTGTGCGAAGGTGCATGTATTTACACAGAGGCTCCACTTTGGTTATTTGCGGCACTCCGTCCTTATATTTGTTTGGTCTGAGATATAATACGAATAATAAATAGCGCATATATATAAATTATTAGTGGCTTGCAATCGGCGGTCTTATTGTGATTACGATTTCTACCAGACAACCGTTTAACTTACTGAATAATCTTAATTTAATTTAATTTACTTAAAGGGACATTTAACAAAAGCTATGCCGGTTGAGTATTCAATTCACCAACCCGCGGACTAGTTCAGAACTGTTTCGGAGCTAGTTTCTACCCCTATCGCCAAGCTTTGCCATCCCATGGCAAGCTTTTGGATCCATGGATTCGGATGCATTTTAGTGCGGATAGAATCTATTGGCGGACGTGCCATTATAACTATTTGGCATTTGACCTGTTTTATATAATGAAGTTAGACGCACTGTTTATATATACATCAAAACCAGCACAAGAAACGTATCTATGGACATAACATAATAATAAATCAATAGCACACTAATGAAAAATGTGAGACGAAAAAGTACTTACGTTTTTATTTCAACTTTTTGCCCGTGTTTTGACAAAATCGCTTGTTACTCCACTGTGGCGTTTGCTAGCTCGCTGCTGATTGGGGAAAGGGGCGGATGGTTCGAGCTAAGTCCGACTAGCTAAAAGCCGCGGAACGGCAACGTCACATTCGAAAATTAAAGGCATGGTTGATTGTGTACCAACTGGCTGATTGTTGAACATCTGACCCTACTCTCTTATCATTGTAGCTTGGCCTACCTACTCTAATCATTTTCCTGCTTGTTTCTCTATGTCTGTAACCTTTTTCGTGTTGTGTGTCAAATAAACCTTTGTTCTATTCTAATATATTATATTCTATTACCTACTTCATGTAAAAGTACATATCTATAGAAATATATAAAAGAAAGTCGTCTTAGTTACTTTTAGTTTTAATAGCGATATTAGTACTTTAATATTGTTTGTGAAGTTGTAACCGCCGAACGAAGTGAGCACGGGTCAGCATATAAACAGATAAACAGATGTACGAGTATAGGTAATTACGTTTTAAAAACTAAAAAGAAAACCGACTTCATTTATATAACAAGTATACGTAGCTCTCAGCAGAGTCCAAACTTTAAAAGGAATAGCTCTATCTGATTTAGAACCCTCTAAACTGATGATGATGACGATGAACGAGCATTAGCAGAAATGCACAGATTGAGAAATCAAATTTTTGACAAAAGGTAGACACCGGGAGAGAACCTTTCATGTTTATTATTTTTTTAGTGGAAAGTAGATGTATTTTGTTTATATAATATAATATGGGTAGGCCCAACTAAACGCACTGCTCCAATGAGACAGTGATTCGGAATTAACGAAAATATCATCGATATTCATATACGATTTTTTGATTTTTGTTGATTTTTTAAAATCCGCTTGATCGATTTCGATGAAATTTAAATGGGACCACCTGGGTAGTATACTCTTTGAAACAAAAAATAATTTTCCAAATCGGGTCTATGGGTAATCAGTGAAGTAAAAAAAAAGTATTCAGACGAATTGAGAACCTCCTCCTTTTTTTGAAGTCGGTTAAAAAAGGTGTTACTTTTCGTAATTGACTATGTGTGTGTATTCGTGTAGGTGTGTGTATGTGAGCGCGTGAATGTATTTGTGTGTGGATGTAGGTATGCATGTGTGTGTCTGGTTTGTCTCAACTTATTATTCTTATTTGTATTCTTATTACTTCAAGGAACATTAAGTTATATTAAGTTTATAAGATCTTCAGTAGATTTATAGTTAAGTTGCAGCAGCCATTTAATGCGGATTGTTTTTAGTGAATGCCTATTTAGGTCATAGATATTCAAGATTATATTTACTCGATTATATAATTGTGGTGCTGAGAAAATAAACGACCGTAAGCAGTAGTTCTGTGCTTATCTAGTCTCCAGCCATATTCGAGCTATAATGTGACAAAGCGTTGCTAGGCAACCATGTGACGGCCGGGTAAAAAAAACATTTTTTGTCAATGCTCATTTTTGTTAATGCTAGCGTATGGTAATACGCATGTGGTTCAAATTTACTTGACATTTCCCCCTTTTTTGTTCTGATTCTGTATATAAACCATTATTTTCTGATTTAGTTTGTTTATAATTGCATAAGATATTAAAATGTGAAAATAAGCGCGCGAAATTGATGTTTGCGAATGGCGGCGTTTTAGCACACCAAATTTAAGCGATCTTTTAAATATTTGTAACTGAATTCAAAACAAAAAAATACATGCATATTCCCTATTGATAATGATTATGAGTAAATAATTGAGTTTTTAACCAATACAACTGTATGAGAAGATAAAATAAAGTAAGTGCGAGTCGGACTCGCCCATGAAGGGTTCCGTAGCAGCAAGGAACATTTTATATTTGAGTTGATTGAATGAAAGGTAAATTGCGGCTCACGATTTATGACGTATTAAAATAAAACTAGTTACTAGATCTCGTTTAAACCAATTTTCGGTGGAAGAATGCATGGTAATATACATCATATATTTTAGTTTTATCATTCTCTTATTTTAGAGTTACAGGGATACACATTTTACCACTTTGGAAGTGTCTCTCGCGCAAACTATTCAGTTTAAAAAAAAAATATTTGAAATCTCAATATCATTTTTGAAGACCTATCCATAGAGATCCATAGATATCCCAAACGTATGGGTTTGATGAAAAAAAAATGTTGAGTTTGTTTTTAGAATGGGAAACCCCCAAAATTTATTGTTTTTTTTCTATTTTTGTGTGAAAATCTTAATGCGGTTCACAGAATACATCTAATTACAGACAGACATGACGAATCCATAAGGGTTCCGTTTTTTGCCATTTTGCTACGGCACCCTAAAAACGGTAGTTAATTTATTTACATTTACTATATTTTTCTTTCATTTTTCGCACTTATGTGGGGCTCACAAACTAAATGACATAATACAAATATGCAAAAATGTTCACGATTTCTTCCAAAGAAACAAGAAAGCATTAGGGATGGCACTATTATCAACCATCACAGCCAATCCTAAATAATAAATTAAAAAAAAATCGGGTTGCACTCCGGGAGTGCCGACAAAAGTGAAAGCTTATTTTGGCGCGGAGTTTAGTAATAAATCACTTCGAAATCAGTAATTATGGCGACTGCCAATCAAATACTGAACGAACACAGATGATGTAATATTTTTTGTTCAGAATGTAGATAATATATCAAAGAACCTAACTCAGTAAACTTCTCTATACAAAAGTAGACTGTAAACATGTGAATTAAGGTTTATAATCAAATGGGGCGAGCGTGGCAACCGGCTGCGTCTCGCCCCAGACGGTAGCGGTGTCGCGAATCCAGAGGTTTTACCTCATCTAAAAATATGCGTACCGCGCTAAAAGAAGTTTTCACTTCAAAAAAGAAAAATACTTCCATGAAAAATACTTCCTTTACATGACTTTACAAATCGTATTATGAATAGTTTGATCGATTTTAGGGTAACACGATTGAAAGTATGAAATTGTGAAATATTCTGAAGTGAAAACCCTAAAAATCAGTTGTTGTCGTTTGTTTACAAATATTATGTTTCGAATATGACTGGAGTATAGTATAACACATACGTAGTCGGATCTGCGCTTCTTTTTTTTCAGGTTAAGGACATAGTTATAATAATCATCATCTAAAGGACCTGCTGTCTGGCGGTAAGGGCCATGCCGGTGAAGTCCGTCTGGAAGATATGCCGGCCCTGATCAACCTGATGTTGTCAGGTCGAGTTAACAGCGAGATCACTGAGCTCCTGTACGGTGCGAACCTATGCGCACATAAAAGAAAGACGGCGGAATTAGACCCATAGCCGTGGGTACCACCTACCGCCGCCGCCTAGCAGCTAAAGTCTGCTGTCGGAAAAAAGCTGCATATCTCGGTGACTTTTTCCGACCTGTTCAGCTAGGCTTTGGTTCGCGTGGCGGCTGTAAAGCCGCAGTACATTCTCTTCGTACATTTTTAGATCAAAATTGCGGGGAGGTAATTTTAAACGTGGATATTAAAAGCGCCTTCAATTCCGTAGGGGTGTCTTGCTCAAAGAAATTAAAAACAAAATTCCCGAAATTTATCCATTTCTTTGGCAGTGTTACGGTTCACCGTCTAAATTGATCTATCGCGACAATATTATTTCGTATGCCGTTGGATGTCAGCAAGGCGACCCCCTTGGTCCAGCCATTTTCAGCCTTGCCATCCATCCGATTATTCAACGTCTCCAATCTAAACTCAATGTTTGGTACTTGGATGACGGAACTTTGTGTGGAGATGTGGACACTGTTTTTGTTGATCTAAAGCTCATCAGTGATGAATTTCGGCAAATTGGTTTAGAGCTAAATTATTCAAAATGCGAGCTTTACGTTTCGGACACTTGTTTGGATAAAAATTCAATTGTTTCAAAATTCAACAGTTTGGCCTCAGATATTACAGTTGTTGATAAATGTTCACTTAGCCTCCTCGGTTCACCAATTCTTGACGAGTCTTTTCCGACCTTCATAGATGAGAAAATTCAAAATTTTAGCAAAACCTCGGACAGATTGTTTAAAATTAATAGTCATATGGCTTTTACAATTATCAAGTTTTGTCTTTTTGTTCCAAAATTTACTTACGCTTTAAGATGTTGTCAACTGTGGAAACACAGCGAGCTGGTGGAAGGCTTAGACAGCATAACAAAGGACACTTTATCGTCGGTTTTGAATATTAATCTGGATGACAAGGCATGGCTGCAGGCCTGCCTACCTGTTAAATTAGGAGGCTTAGGTATTCGAAAAATTTCAAGTGTTGCCCTACCGGCGTTCTTGTCTTCTGTCTACAGTACTAGTAATTTGGTAGAAAAAAATATAATTCCGTCTTTTCCGGCTAGTTCTGGCATCACTCATAAAATTTCATATCTAGACGAAGCAAGAAACGCTTGGAACAGTGCTTGCCCTAATTCCGCTCCCCCCAAGAACCTTTCGGCCCAACGGCAATGGGACGGGCCTCTATGTGAGCTTACATGGAATCATCTGTTAGAAACATGCTCAAGTTCCGTAGATCGCGCCCCCCGTCTCCTAGCCGTTTCGAAATGGGAGTCAGGACATTGGTTACAAGCACTACCATCATCTAACATTGGAACATTATTAGATCCTACAACATTCGGAGTTGCAATTTGTCTGCGGTTGGGTGCGCGGTGCTGCGCCTCTCATCACTGCCAGTGTGGTACAGCGGTCGACCAGCTTGGTCTCCATGGGTTATCGTGTCATAGGGCCGCCGGTAGGATTGCCCGCCACGCCAGTCTTAACGATATCATTCGTCGGGCACTCACAAGCGTCAACGTACCAGCTGTTCTCGAACCCGACGGTCTGATACGTGATGATGGTAGGAGGCCCGATGGTATGACTCTTGTCCCTTGGGAGATGGGTAGGCCATTAGTGTGGGATGCTACTTGCGTAGACACTCTGGCCGCATCCCATCTGTCGGGGACTTCCGTTAGGGCTGGTGCGGCGGCTGAATGTGCCGAGGACCTCAAAAACCGCAAATATGCTGGTTTGGATAAGGCCTACATATTTGAGCCTTTTGGAGTCGAGACCCTGGGCCCGTGGGGAACAGGAGCCCACCGCGTATTCAAAATTATTTCACGGCGTCTGGTAGATACGTTGCATGACCCAAGAGCTGGCTCCTATCTGGCTCAGCGTATTAGCATTGCCATTCAACGTGGTAATGCCGCCAGTATCTTGGGAACGCTGCCCTCTGGCAGTGATCTGGATCAGTTGAGCTATCTGTAGATCGTTTTAAACGGTCCTTAGATAGCTCAACTGTTTCACGTGTATTTTATATTATTGTATATTATTTTGTGCGTTTCTGTAAATATTTCAGTAAATAAACTGTATTCCACATAAAATTCAAGTTAATAATAAAAATGCTAAAGTAAGTTTAATAATAAAGATAAATTAAATTAATAATGGTATGAGGTATATGTGATTTTCTACGCGGTATATTTCCGCTAGTGCGTGTGCCTACGTCCGATCCCATGTTCCAAACTATAACGCGTGTAAATTCACCACGGATTAATTCGCAGTGCGCGCTAGGTCTTATCGAGCAGACTACTTAGTGATATTTAATGTCCGACCCTCAATGCTTTATTACTTGAACTAAAACTCACTAGCTCAAAAGGTTTTGAGTGTGACCAATCAGTGTGGTCAACCATTATTAATGGGCTGATGGTATGAAGGGCACTGGTAGTGATGTGACCTCGCCTACCAGTTTTTAAATTCTTTATTGTACACATATTGAACATATTTTGAAACTTAAATTACCATATGCCATGTACACAGGCTCTTTATAGGGGTGCACAGGGGTAAGCTTCCCTAAAAAGTTGTTAACAATAAAATTGTTGCATCTGGTAGAAGCATCGCGTCACCCAAGAGCTGGCTCCTATCTGGCCGAGCGTGTTAGCATTACCATTCAACGTGCCAATATCGCTAGTGTCTTGAGGACGCTGGCAGTTCTCTGGCAGTGATCTGGATCAGTTGAGCTAGCTATAGATCGTTTTGAGCTGTTCTTAGATAGCTCAACTGTTTCACATGTATTTTATTATTCTGTACATTTCTGTAAATAAATTGCAGCTGTAATTAAATTTATTTGTAATTTTTAGTGTTCCGTACCTCGAAAGAAAGAAACTGAACCCTTATAGGGTCACTTTGTTGTCCGTCCGTCCGTCCGTCTGTCTGTCTGTCTGTCTGTCAAGATCCTTTTTCTCAGGAACGCGTGGAGGTATCAAGCTGAAATTTGCCTAAATCCCTTAAAGCTGTGAAAAAATCAAACTTCTAAGCCAACGCAATCAAAATATACAGCCGTTTATGCCGCGAATTTCCACAAATTTTCGACACTCGCAAGGGAATCAAAACCTACAGGGTACTTCCCGTGAATCAGAATTTTGAAATTTGTTACGAAGCAACGTCTTATAGCACAGATAAAGGAAATACTGATGTTTTTTTTTACGATGTTGGCCAATTATAACAAGACCTTCCTCTAGATATGTCTAGTTGTAAATGCCAGTACTCACACGTAGTGGATATTATCGCAACCAACTTTGATAATAAAAAAATATATAATTAAATATTGATGGACAATCTACACAACACCATCTAGCCCTAAACTAAACACAGCTTGTATTATGGGAACCAGGAGGCCGACCGCGGTTTTGATCGTCTGAACCAAAGCTAAGCCAAAGACAAAACGTTATTTTTGACATATTTCGTACCGCGCTAATCGCGGAAACGAGTTAGCTGTAATTTGGATTATACGTTGATCAAACGTTGCAGGATCGCGTTATTTTGGACAATGCTTTCAAACGAACGTTTTTGATTTATTACATCCTAGTAGTAGGTGATAGAATACTTATATATTTTTAAATACGCACTTATGATACTTTTTATAAATGTTTGCCATGGAGTGAATTGTACCTTCAACCCCTAGATGGTGAACTGAGAGGCCAATCAAAGAAGTTCCTTATCGCACGGTACGGACTTGGCGGATGGGGGCTTGGCGAAAAAAAGTGTAAGCTTTTTCCATCACAAATTTCCGTCACGACCCTTTCTTTAGTGTAGACGGTTATCCATAGGGTGACACGAATGAATTCATTAGATAAACGAATGAATTAGAATTATGTAAAATAAAAATTTTATTTTCACAACTCGAAAGATATATTGATTACGAAATTTCCTTCAATTAATTAGTTATTTCTGCGTTTCATTTAATTGCTCTCAAACGCTAGTAATTCATTCATTTATATTTGTTAATCAATAATATAATACGTTTATCAATAATAATATACTACGATAGGAACTTCGTTCCAACCAACAGTTCTACGACACTCACGCATTATTATTTTTTTATTCGAAAATTAAGAATATTAATTCGTTTATTGGAATGTCACAATGTTTTATTGATTAATTGATTGTCAAAGTTCATTTTAGTTAGGTAGCCATATTTATTTAATAGCATTATTATATTGAGCAATTCGTGTGTCGCAGTGATTTGTAATATGAATTAATTTATTCTTTTTAACGTGTCACCAGTTATTTCAAACCAGTGTGGTGAAAGGATGGAGGCGCATTTTAACTAAGGGGCTCCTTTCGTGCACTTGGCACATGTTTTTAAACTTTAACAGATTTGGATGAAACTTAAATTGAATATAGTTAGTAACTTGGATTAGGAGGCTATTTTTTATCCCGTAAAAACAACGGGAACGGGAACGGGGCGGACGATACCGCGGGTGGCCACTAAAGCCATCTATCAATATTTATCCGTAAGTTTGTTAATCTCTGTAATTATTACAAAATTTGAATAGCTATCTTTTTATTAATAGCGATATTAGTAGGTACTTTAATTTTTTTGTGAAGTTGTAACCACCCAAAGAAGTGGGCACGGGACCGCTAGTTAAAAATAAAAATAACCTATTGGTTATTAAATAAAATAAAAAAAAAATCTAAACATTTCGTTTCTAAAACTATTTGTGCCATTTCCATGACTTTCGGTAAGCTATGGCAAAAAACATCTACATTATTATCCGACATTTAGGATTTTTCCTTCCAATTACCAATTTCATAGATAGAACAATGATGGCCAACCGAGGTTAAGTTACAAAACTAAAACAGCTTTATTCACAAAAGTCACAAGACTCATTTTTAATTACACACTACGTAAGCCCGGTGTTCACCAACACAATAATTAGACGTTTATCCTTCAAGAATGGCAAAATAACCTTCAAAAACCTTTTCATGAATTAAATGTTTGCAATTATTGTAGTACTTAGTTTTCATTGTTGGTTTTTCTTTTGTTTTTTTAATTTACCTATTCATACATACCTATAATATCCATGAGTTATAAGCGACTTGAATACAAAATGTGGATTCAAATTGGTTAAAGTTTGGCATATCTACACTTTATTATATTAAAGTAAATTAATAACTGTGAATCCTAGATTACGATAAATAAATAAATAAATAAAAGTATTGAACAATGCCTCAAGCATTGTTCAATTCAGTTTATTTACGCCTTATTTTAACACTACAGATACCTACTATCTAATGCGTTAAAAATAGGAACACAAAACAGCAGGAGAAAAAAAAATGCGTGCGTGTCGTGGAACACTCGGTTGGAACTAAGTTCCTATCGTAGTATATTATTATTGATAAACATTATTATGTTATTGATTAGTAAATACAAATGAATGAATTAAAATTAGACATTATTGTATATAAACAAAAACAATTAATTAATAAAGGCCTAGAACGATTACCTATGGATGTGGATTTATAAGTTTTAATAGGTAGAGATTTATTAAAAATTAAAATTTAACTGTCTCGCTACTTTACTTGTTACATTGTAACCGATTTTTTTTAGCGGTTTAACTTTAAACAAACGTTTGTGTGGTATCAATAGACTATCGACAATCTATGAAGATGTTGCCAAACTTCTTGGTGACTCGGTAACAGAATATGACATGTCACGGCCATGTGGGCTCTGACCTTTAGTGAGCCTACTTTGAGTACTGTCATCAACTAAATTAATATTACGCTAAAGATTACATTATTACACTATATTACCGTAAGATGTCCCCTGCGTTGGGAATTGGCTGCATTGTCTACGGAGTTGCCAACAATATTATGATGTATTTACCCCACTTTTTGATTGGTGGTTGCCGGCAACATTATCGAAACTTGTATGAAGGTACCTACCCACCACAGATTAAAATGTTTTACTTGCATATTTTTAAATAATATACAGTTATAAGACTAGTAAGATTGTAAATGATGACACAATTTAAATTTTAAATAATTAATTGATTATTTTTTTCTGACAGTAATTATGGTTGAAAGGTTTGATTCCAGACATATCACCAGACATTAAAGTACTAATATCGCTATTAAAATAAGAAAGCTATTCAAATTATTGTAATAATTACAGAGATTAACAAAGTTACAGATAAATATTGATAGATGGCGGTAGCAGCCCGTTCCCGTTGTTTTTCCGGGATGAAAAATAGCCTTTATCCAAGTTACTAACTATATTCATTTTAAGTTTCATCCATATTGGTCCAGCGGTTCGACTCGACACGACTTTCCTTTATATATCTACATAGGTAGATGATTTCTTCAAGAACATTCCTAGTTTTCATACAAAAGATATAAACGCGCTACTTTTTAGATTTTTAACAGACTTGAAAAAAAGCTGGAGGTACCTAATTCAGTTGTTATTTTTTGTTACATAACTCCGTCATTTATGAACCGGTTTGAAAAATTATAATGTAAAGGATAAACTTCCCGATTGGTTTCATACATATTTCATCAAAACCTGGTGAGCTCGTCTCTCCACCTTTTGCGGAGGGACGAGCTTTTGCGGTCTACCGCGACGTCGTCGTACCTTATAACCGTATAAGACATCCACATATATATAAAATTTTAAAAATATAAAAGAGCTAGGGAATTTTCTTCATTAGCGGTGTTTCCCTATGCTGTCGGTAAACATCTCCTGTTTATGACACTAGCTTGTCACGTGACTGAAGTGTGACATGGCAGATGCTGTCATTTCCATACAATTTGATCTTCTTCGTTAATGGCATGTGTCATAATGATGACAATTTTTGCCGTTTAGATTGTTAAACTAAGACTTAAGATTGGTAAGACGTCACAAAGTCGTAATTTCCCGTCGCTCTTCGTATTTAATATTTAAAAAAAAAAAATATTGAGAGAATATTGTGATAACAATATTATCAAATTACAACTAAATTACAATATTATCTAATACGACACTTAAAATAAAGAAATTAGTTAATATTTTTAAACAATAAAATAAAATGACACAAAAAATAAAAAAAGATATTTCACACCAACCGAAAGTATGCGAGCTTTCAGTTGGTTGGTAAAATGGTGTCATTTTTATAAAGTAATTATACGGTTTATTTTTGCTCGAATCACAAAGAAACACAAAACATTTATTTTAATTATTCACACTCGAGTCAATAACTCTAGCTTTTTTGAATAAAATCACAAACATTACAAATAAAACCCAAAATAACTTAGGAAAAAACAATAATATAAGCACAGTGTTTTCTTCGCAAAACGGCCAAATAAAATGACGACCTCTGTGGCGCAGTGGGTGAAGGCCTGCCTGAGACACAGAAGGTTGCGGGTTCGATTCCCGCTGCGGGACAAATGTTTGTATGATCTGCAACTATTTGTCTCGGGTCTGGGTGTTTCTATTTATAATATGTATGTATTTACAAAAAAAAAACGTATATAAGTAGTATATCAGTCATGTGGTACCCATAACACAAGCTCTGCTTACTTTGGGGTCAGATGATGCTGTGTGAAATGTCCGGCATTATTTATTTATTTATTTAAAAATCCAATTTAATAATTATCCAGACGTAAGCGCTAACGTTTTAAAAAGTAAACTGACGTCACTGAATGAAATTTGAGCCCATAAAAATACAACTGACTTGATAACCTCCTCTTTTTTTAAAGTCACAGAAAAGCAAAATATCGAAATTTCGTTTACTTGACTGACATATTGTTTCCAGCTTTTTTAATTTAAGAATCTGACTGAACTGATTTTGACCAAATTTCTATGGGATCAATCGAGAAGTGAATCCTTTCACATGAAAAAATATTTTTAAATCTGTACATAAATGTTATGAGGTACTTAACAAACATTAAAAAAAAATATTGAAGTATGTTATAAAACTTTTTACCAAAAAATTAAATAGTCGAAAAAACTGAGAAGCAAAAAATAATAAAACTTTTTTATTTAACCTTAATAACTAAGTTCTTAAACTAATGTAAGTATACCTAAGTAATTTTGAGTAAGAATTATCAAATTCGGACATCTCTGTAAAAGGATTTATTCCGTTCTAATACCAACAAGTAATACCACTGGTATTTGTTTGAACTCATATTTATTTTCTATTCCGAACGGATACCATTGTTTAAACGAATACCAAAACAAGTTTAAAGATATACCTAAGGTACAGTCAGAAAAATGCGTTGTATGTAATTATAAGACCTTTAATTAAAAAAAAACAGTTAAATCCAAAATAAAATTTAGCAAACGTCTAGTTCAATAATAAAATATGACTAATAATCTACTTTATTATAATTTTAGTGCCTCTTTGCAAAAACATCAAACAAGAACAACTTACTTACAATCTAAATATTGCAAAATATCTCAGAAAATCAACTATTAATTTACATATATTAAAACTTACCTAACATAATTTTTTACCAGGTAAATTTTTGTCTGGTAAATTTTTCACAAAAACAAATCACTTTTAATCTAACAATTGTAAAATATCACAGAAAATCAAATTTTTGTATAATCAAATCAATAAATCAGCATTTTTTTTGCTAAAATTTCAAATATTAATAATTCACTTATAAACTAAAACACTAATCATATCACAGAAAATCTACTTTTAGTAAAATCAGCTAAATGATATGTTAATATTTTTTTTATATTTTAATAGTTAGTACCTAAATCCTTAATTTTTCTAAGCAGTGACCAACGGAGATTTTACTAGCGAGGGCTTGGGCAGTTACGTAGGTGATCCACGAATTTTTACTGAGCTGACAGTACAACATTCAAGTTGTTGGTATTTGTTCGAACATAAAATTTAATGATTTAAAGAGTGGTATCCGTTTGGAATAGAAAATAATATGAGTTCAAACAAATACCAGTGGTATTACTTGTTGGTATTAGAACGGAATAAATCGTTAAAAGTTATGCGTGGTAATACATAATATATATATATATATATATAATTAAGTGTAAGATATTTGTCAGACCCTTTTTGTGTGTGACTAGCCCTAAATTAGTTTTAGGTAAGTATACAAGTAGGCTCGTTAATCACAAATAAAATGTAGCAAATTAATATAAACGTATTTGACAGTTCTATTCATAACTGTTAAATTGAAAGGTCAAAATATTACTTGTTCTAGTCGCTAGAAGGTTGGTAGGGTGACGAAAAGGTGAGATATTGATTAAATAAAATATTGGTGGATAATGAACACATCATCTATTCCCAAACTAAGAATAGCTTGTATTATGAGGACCAGCAAGCGGATTAAAAGTTCTTAGACAGTTTCTTCATCGAGATGAGTCATCAATCGGCTGATTTAGAGCGAGCAACTCGCTCAATTTAAGTTTACTAAACATATCGCTAGGGGCGCTTATCGATACGGGTAGAACGGGATGTTTTATATATTTTTAGTTTTGTTGTTTTATTTTCTTTTGTTTTTTATTAAGTAAAAACTCTGCATAAGTTATGATTATATTTGGAAAGCGAACACGTGCACGTCATGAAGGTGCGTTCAAGTAGTGTTCACCTTTGACTACAATGTTTCCTGTGAAAACTTATTTTCTCATTTATTCTGATACATCTCCGTAGAAAATAAAGAAAAGTTATGTAAGAATTAGGTTCAGAAAACTTTTAATAATATTGCCATGCCAAAAAATATGTTAGGACATACCTACAATGGACCTCTGTGGCGCAGTAGTTCAAGGCTTGGCAGAGACGCGGAAGGTTGCGTATTCGCTTTCCGAGCGGGACAAATATTCTGTAAGTATTTGTCTCGGTCTGGGTATTATTCAATTCAATCATAAGGATCAATTTGAAACGTTTTTGTATGTAAGAATTTAGTTGGTGAATTTGGGTGCTAATTCCTCCTAACCCAAGCCCGAGAAGAATTGGCAAGAAACTTGTTCTAAAACTTGTATTATATGTAACTTATAATATGTATTTACAAAAGTATATAAGTAGTATATCAGTCATGTGGTTCCCATAACACAAGCTCTGCTTACTTTGGGGTTAGATGATGCTGTGTGAAATGTCCAGCATTATTATTATTATTGGGTTTGAGTAGTTAGTTTAGTGAATGTTATCCGCAAATACCTCGATATTATTCCCACGTTTGTAATCAAATCTTCAAAATAACTTCCAGTTTTCTACTGAACCGGTATTCAAACCGTTTATCAATTACTACACTCTTACTTTCTTATGAAAGTGTAAGTTATAGACATAATGCCGATATAATGCTGCATAACTTTGTATTGTATGCAAATTAAGTAATTACGTAAGCTCGACTTCTGACCTGTGAAGATCGTGTTTAAAGAAGTCCGCAAGGAAGACTTATAGTTTCGCTATGTCCGTCTGTCTGTCTGTCCGTTCCTAATCATAGCTCCTGTTCGCAGACTACTAGATTCATTTTGATGAAATTTTGCACGAAAATACGCATTTTTTTTATGATTACTTTGTAAGGACAAAGTTATGAAAAAGAACATAGAAAAATATTTTGTAGAGGTATCTCTTAGCATGTTCAATGGTATTTTTTTATTTTACTGCCTCATCGTGTGGCATATTGTTGCATAGGTCTTTTAAAGATATTAAGAGGTTTTTGAACTTATTTTCAGTAATGCTAGAACTAGATTTTGAGTTCTCATACTAACCACACTATTATTTATATTACTAATATTTTGTTTCGCTAACTAGATGGCGTTGTATTGGTTTGGGAGCTGACCCCTAGTCATTTTTACCCTTACTGAGCCTTCACAGTGGTCACATGAGTTTGAACTATTTATTTTGGAACAAAATTCCTTATCGCACGGTACGGACCTGACGGAAAAAAAGTGTAAGATTTTTCTGTCACGAATTTCCGTCACGACCCTTTCTTTAGTGTAGACGGTTATGCATAGGGTGACACGAATGAATGAATTAGATTAACGAATGAACGAATGAATTAGATGAATTGAATGTTGTACATTAAAATGTTTAATTTCACAACATAAAAATTATTAATTACGAAATTTCCTACCCTCCTTCAATTCATTAGTTATTTCTGCGTTTCATTTAATTGCTCTCAGACGCTAGTAATTCATTCATTTATATTTGTTAATCAATAATATAATACGTTTATCAATAATAATATACTACGATAGGAACTTCGTTCCAACCGAGTATTCTACGACACTCACGCATTTTTATACAACTGAGCCATCCAATAAGCAAACGGCCCACCTGATAGTAAGTTTACCGTAATGATGCATGCAATACACGAAGATGCCACACGTACGTTGCCGGCCCTAGACATGAGTTCTTTTGTCTATTCGAACATAGGCACTGTCATATTTGCATATACATGTACAATACAGGTGGTAGGAATTGATAGTAAGAGTCAAGTCTCGGTGGTTACCAGCAAAGTGGCAGATATTCTGCCTCCGCACAGTAGTGTGCAAGTATTACTGTGTTCCGGTTCGAAGGACACTGGACCAAGTGACATTACTAGATGAACAAACAAAAGAACTTATGTCTAAGGCCGGCATCGTGCGTGTGATACCTTCTGGTATTACAAGCGTCATAGGTTACGGAAACCGCTAACCATCAGATGGGCCGTAGGCTTATTTGCAGGCTGAGTAGCAAAAAAAATATAGCAGCTTAAAATGGGAATTATATTTTTTGTCAGCAAAGTTTATTATTTGTCAACTTGTTATCTTCACTTCACTTCACTTGTTATCATCTTATTAATAGATCTATCGTCATGAAATATTTTCATTCAGATAAATAAAAAGTGTAGCCAGGTATGAATTACTAAATTAATGTAATTATGTATCTATCTAAAATAAGAGATGGATTATCAATAAAATAATCGCGGAATGGCCGTCTAGACTTTCTCGGGATTCCTCGTCGTTCAACTTCATAATTCAATAGTCCATACTTGTGCTATGTAGTCACCATTTATTCATTAAAATTCCGCCAAGATTACTGAAATTTGAGCCTTTAATAAATTTTTAGAGGAAAATAGATGTATTTTGTATATGTATATAATATGGGTAGGCCAAATAAAAGCACCGCTCCAATGAGACAGCGAGGTATCGAAGTACACGAAAACATCATCGATGTATACAATTTTTAGATTTTCGTTGATTTTTCAGCTCGACCGATTGAATGATAAAAATGGGACCACCTGTGAAGTATATATACCCTTTCAAACAAAAAGAGAATTTTCCAAATCGGTTCAGGCGTTTTCGAGTAATCGGTGAACATACAAAAAAAAAGAATCCGACGAATTGAGAACCTCCTTCTTTTTGATGAAGTCGGTTAAAAACAAAATCATGACAAAACTTCATAACAAATGAAGGATCCAGCATAAATCATACCCGTTTTAAATTCCATGGCATTGAATGTAACTTTAGTCACGTCTAAACGAACCATCGAGTCATGGTGGTGTAGGTACCTCCATTATGATAAGCGTTACGCTGTAATCGCACCATCCGACATATTAGGTGATGAAAAACATCATTAATTTTACTTCCCTGGAACTAATGTTATTATAAATAAATTAGCTAACCGCGTGACGAGCAGGCACAGTGATGGCTTCTGAAGTCAAATAATTAATAAGAAGTCAATACGAATGACTGGTGGGTAGCTCCCTAACCAATTCGACACCATCGAAACAAATGTATGGAGTATTTGTTATATTTATTTGACGACCTCTGTGGCGCAGTGGGCTTAAAAACAAAGGTTACGGGTTCTATTCCCGCCGAGGGACAAATGTTTGTATGATCTGCAAGTATTTGTCTCGGGTCTGGGTATTTCTATGTATAATATGTATGTATTTACAAAAAAAAAAGTATATTTGTAGTTTATTAGTCACTACCCGCCACGGCTTCGCACAGGTGCAATGCTGATACTAAATATACTACAGAATGTCTAATGTGATTAGAAACCTCTAAAATTATCAGTGTTCCTCTACTATATTATGCATGTATTATACATATAAACCTTCCTCTTGAATCACTCTATCTATTAAAAAAAACCGCATCAAAATCTGTTGCGTAGTTTTAAAGATCTAAGCATACATAGGGACAGACAGACAGCGGGAAGCGACTTTGTTTTATACTATGTAATGATGTGGTGCCCATAACACTAGCTCTGCTTACTTTGGGACCAGATGATGCTGTGTGAAATGTACAGTATTATTATTATTATATATTTTTTCTTATAATGTAGTAAGACCTTACATATGGTGATAATTTTCCATGTGATTTCATCGACTGCGATAGTTTTCAAATTATTGGGGGTTAGTCCCCCTGCTGACTAACAGAAGAGCTAGCAACAGAGAAAGAAAATATGAAACAACACCTGCGCGGTGCCAGCCGAGCACCTGCAACCGCATGTACTGACTCGTCTTTCCTGCGGGTCCTGTCGGCAAGGTCGAGAGGTTAGTGTGGGTACCTGGGAAGGCCTACGCTATCAAACAGAACCCCAGGCAGAGTGGCGTCAGTAATGTGTAATTGAACGAATGTGTTCAATTACAATTAACTGCTCTGTAACTTGACTGACGCCACCTAAATCATCTTCAACAGATGAACTAAGGCCAGTGATGATGATGATTTCATCATACAGGGTGTCCAAAATCAAAATGTATTTATTTGGGAGCATAAACAAGAATATACAAAAACATGGGAAGAACGATAACATTACGCAGAAGTTAAATGTAACTTGTCGCGAATGTTAACGCCCACCTCCGAAGATAATACAACAGAACCCAAATTAGATACTATAGCATACTATAGAGGGATTGTTGACCCCTTCACAAAAAATATTGAATATGAAGTAGCGAGTGTGTAGTGTGTAAAGTGTGTGTGTGTGTGTGTGTGTGTGTGTGTGCGTGTAAAGTGAGGGTGAGTTTAAAGGTGTATAGCAATAGTTAATGAGTTAGTAATAGGTATGTGTGTGCAAGGGGTACAGTGACATGGTGTTAGCTCATTTGATATTTATTCTGTGTTCATTTCGAAATTTTAAGAAGATTTTCAGTGTCATCATAAGACAGGGACATAAGCAATTGAAGACATTTTTGTTTAAAGCAAAAAATCTGCAAAAAAAACTACGTTAGTATCTATTTTAACTTATGCTTTATTCGTTTACTAGCTCCAGCCCGCGGCTTTACCCGCGTCGTACGCAGATATGTAGTCGGTAATTGAATATTTTTACCAAGTTTTTTTCAAATTAATTGGGGAGGCCTATGTCCAGCAGTGGACTTCCTAAAGGCTGGTATGATGATGATGATGATTTTTTAAATTGGTTGAGCTTTGTTTTGCGTGATTGAAAAATAAATGAATAATGCCGGACCTTTCACACAACATCATCTGGTCCCAAAGTAAGCAGAGCTTGTGTTATGGGTACCACATGACTGATATACTACTTAAATGCTTTGTTTTGTAAATACATACATATTAATCATAGAAAAACCCTGACCCAAGACAAATACTTGCAGATCATACAAACATTTGCCCGATCGAACCCCCAACCTTCTGCGTCTCATCCGGGCCTAAGCCCACAGCGCCACACAGGTCGTCAATAAATAAAAATAAATGAATAATGCTGGACCTTTCACACAGCATCATCTGGCCCCAAAGTAAGCAGAGCTTGTGTTATGGGTACCGCATGATTGATATACTACATATACACTTTTTTTTGTAAATGCATACATATTATACATAGAAACAAACAAACAACAAGCTACAATCTACAATCTACAAGTTACTAGTCATGTGTTATCTGTAAATCTCAGTGCGTTTGGCAAATCGTTTATGAATAAAGTTATCGACATAATATATTTCGAAATAATATCTGCAATATTAACACATAACAGCTATTAAAATAAGGACAAAACATTTCTAAAGTGCCTTTATGTAATCCCAATACCTACTTACAAGGTGTACAAAAATTTTCTCAGTTTACTAGGCTTTCGGATTATCATAAATAATAAATAAATTCTAGTGATCAATGCACTCGACCCTTTGAAGCCCCAATCTAGGTATAGCTTGTATTATGATAATTTATACTTTATATAGTTTTATATAAATACGAATCGCTTTATATAGATTTTTACCGCTATTTTGTTGTAATCTGTTCGATATTTGAAGAAAAAATAATTAGTATTAGTAAAAAAAAAATGTTTTTGCGCGGAACTTCCTGGTTTTAAGTTGTTTTTAAAGTTGTTAATTCTGTATTATAATAATGAAATAAGGTCTAAAATGTTAAAGAATCTTCTCTGAATGTCTTCCATGAAATCACTTATTAAAAAGATAGACAAATATTTAGTACTGTTTCGCAAATTTATTCCTTATGTTTTAGCCTCGTTTTGACAGGTGTCAAATTTCATTTTGCGGTTGCATGTGTGGATGGTGTGTGCTTCCTTTCCTTTGACGACCTCTGTGGCGCAATGGGCTAAGGTCCGACTGAGCCGCAGAAGGTTGCGAGTTCGATTCTCGCCGCGGGACAAATATTTGTATGATCTGCAAGTATTTGTCTCGGGTCTGGGTGTTTCTATGTATAATATGTATGTAATAAAAGAAAAAAGTATTTAAGTAGTATATCAGTCATGTGGTACCCATAACACAAGCTCTGCTTACTTTGGGGCCATATGATGCTGTGTGAAATGTCCAGGATTATTTATTTATTTATTTATTATTTATTATTTATTTGTATTGATGCTTTGCATGGCCCTTTATTGCAGGCGGAAGGGAGGTGCACCCGACTGCAATCTGCATTGTGTTTGACTCTTTAGAAATAGATTGGCGGAATAGTACTAAATATTTGTCTGTCTATTTAATATTTTATAATAATAATAATAATAATAATTTTGCCGAACATTTCTCACAACATCAACTGGCCCTAAAGTAAGCAGAGCTTGTGTTATGGGTACCACATGACTGATATACTACTGATATATTTTTTTTTGTAAATACATACATATTATACATAGAAACACCCAGACCCGAGACAAATACTTGCAGATCATACAAACATTTGTCTCGCGGCGGGAATCGAACCCGCAACCCGTTTGTAATGGATTCCCGCAAAGTTTGAATCAATTATCTATTGTCGCCACTCAACATTTCGTAGCTTACACTAATAGAGAACAAACTAATAAAAACATCACCTTTTCGAACAAAAAAATAATATTATTTGAATTTCTTCTAATAAAAAATCAAAGCCTGTCAAAATGCGTCAAATGTGTTGGTACCGCCTAAAGTTTATATAGTTAGTATGGCATGAATTAATTAATACGCATTACACAGATAATCCTAGTGTAGGGTTATCTAACCATCATAACTTATGCAAATCTGAAGTACTTAGTAGTTATGTATATAGTTCATTTAGATTTCTGAAGCTGTTTTTTTACACCCTGTCGTTATGTTAATATCCTAGTGCTTTATGCTTTTAAGCAAATCTTACGTCTTTATTCCTAAACCTAAATTTACAGACATTGTTCGACGACTTTGATGGCGTGTTGGATGAATGACCTGCTGAAATGAGGGAGGTGTGGGTTTTAAGGTGTGCGTTTTTATTGAGATTCAAAATTAATTGACCTCTGTGGCGCAGTGGGCTAAGGTCTGGCTAGGACGCAGAAGGTTGCGGGTTCGATTCCCGCCGCGGAACAACTTTTTTTATGATCTGCAAGTATTTGTCTCAGTTCTGGGTGTTTCTATGTATAATATGTATGTATTTACAAAAAAAAAACGTGTTTAAGTAGTATATCAGTCATGTGGTACCCATAACACAAGCTCTGCTTACTTTGGGGACAGATGTTGCTGTGCCAATGTCCGGCATTATTAATATATAAATCATCCTACTAATGCAAATGCAAATTTTTGATGTTTAGATATTTGATTGATACTCAATAACGGCTGAACAGGTTTAAGTAGATGAAACTTGGTATAGATATAGTCTGTAAGCTGTATTATCATATAGGCTACTTTTTATGTAAGTACCACGCGAGCGAAACGTTCAGTAAGGCCTATCGCGCACTGCGGATTAATCCACGGCGCTTTTTTTACCGCTAATCTGTAGACGCACATACTGGTGGAAAATAACGCATTGAAAATAACATACTCGTACTTCATAATTACGTTTTAAAAACTAAAATGAAAACCGTCTTCAATTAATATCATAATTTTCGACAACCTCTGTGGCGCAGTGGGCTAAGATCCGGATGAGTCGCAGAAGGTTGCGGGTTCAATTCTCTTCGCGGGACAAATGTTTGTATGATCTGCAAGTATTTGTCTCGGGTCTGGGTATTTCTATGTATAATATATATGTATTTATAAAAATGAATATATCTAAGTAGTAATATCAGTGATAACACAAGCACTGATTACTTTGGGGCCAGATGATGCTGCGTGAAATGTCCGGGACTATTTATTTATTTATAATTAAAAAGTACAACCGAATAGAAAACCTCCTCTATTTCGGTTCGGTTTAAGTCGATTATAAAAGGTTTTTTTTTTTTTTTTTTTCACCACTGGAAAGCAAAATATGAAATATATTTCTTGGATGACAGTTTTTTTTGATATTTTAATTTAAAAGCTAGACTACCGAACTGATTTTGATGAAATTTCTATGGGACCAATCGGAAATTATATCCTTTCACATCGAAAATATTTTTTCCAATCGATTCATAAATTACAGAGTAATGAGGAAACTAACATAAACAAAAAATTAAAACCGATTTGTGAACCTCCTCCATATTTTGAAGTCTTTTAAAAATTACAAAGTTTACAAATAATGTTGATAATAAATAAATAAATAATCCCGGACATTTTACACAGCATCATCTGGCCCCAAAGTAAGCAGAGCTTGTGTTATGGGTACCACATGACTGATATACTACTTATATACTTTTTTTTTGTAAATACATACATGTTTAATTATACATAGAAACACCCAGACTGGAGAAAAATACTTGGATACAAATACAAATAATGCGACATCTACCGGGATAAAAAGATCAATGTTTTGCTCTTATTTGCCATTAATTTGATAGTGCGGTCTAGGCCACATACATATTAGTTTGTAAGACATTACAATCCTATTTTACATAAGAATTATGTACATAAATGTAACTTATGTGTTTTGGCAATCACGGCTTACGGAACCGGGAGGGAGGAAACTGCCCGTGACGAGATGAGCTGATGAAAACCATCATTCATTAAGATAATTAAATTTTAATGGATAGCGCTGGTGGTCTAAGTCGTAGTGGTCCCGCCTTCCGATCCTAAGGTCGCGGGTTTGAATCCAGTCGTGCACCAATGGATTTTTCTGTTCGAAAAATGTTTCTGCGTTTTACCAGTACTCTCAAACGGTGAGGAAAAACATTGTGAGAAAACCGGCAACCAGCGGGCAGATGCTAGTATTATACATATATGCATAAGTATTGCTTCTAATATTATAATTCGTGTCTTTTGTTGACTCGTAACTGTTTGTTTATTACATTTTCACGGATTTTGATGAAATTTGGTAAGTAGATAAAATGTATCTTGAGGAAGGATGATTTTTAAGTAGTAACGCGCGTAAACCCGCGGGCAGAAGCCAGTCTTGTGGTTAATAAATACCCTCTATCCATCGAGTTAGAATCCTAACTCGATGCTTCTATCGCATAATTACACATTAGGTAATGTAGCGTTAAAACCTGGTGCTATATTTATTCATTGACATTATGACAGACCATACTTTTAAAGCCACATTACCTAATAATTAATTCTTACTAATAATATAAATGCGATAGTAACTCTGTCTTCCTGTATGTCTGTTTATTACGTTATCACGCCGAAACAGCTGAACGGATTTTGATGAATTTTGGTATAGAGATAGATGGGACCTTGGAGAAGGACATATGCTACTTTTATGTAGGTAGGAAAAAAAAAAAATTTTTTTTCGTCACGAATTTCCGTCACAACCCTTTCTTTAGTGTAGACGGTTATTCTCGATTCTTCATCCAACTATTACTACGATCATGTACCTACAGATGGATAATGTACTGATGAAGTGTATAATAGATGAATTGGATGATGATTGGATGATGATGATGTAAAATGTTTATTTTTTCACAACTCCAAAAATTATATTAATTACGAAATTTCCTACCCTCCTTCAATTCATTAGTTATTTCTGCGTTTCATATAATTGCTCTCAGACGCTAGTAATTCATTCATTTGTATTTGTTAATCAATAATATAATACGTTTATCATTTAATAATATACTACTATATGAACTTTGTTCCAACAGGGTGTTCCACGACACTCACGCATTTTAAAATAATTCTTCTTACAGTGTCAGTTATTTCAAAGAATTAAAATGTGGTGCTCTCTTTTGTACTAGCAACCCGCACCGGCTTCGCACTCGTGAATTTTAGGGTTTTAATGTACTTATCATTATCATTACATGGTATAAAACGAAGTCGCTTCCCGCTGCCTGTCTGTCCCGTTGTATGCTTAGATCTTCAAAACTACGCAACGGATTTTGATGCGGTTTTTTTAATAGATAGAGTGATTCAAGAGAAAGGTTTATGTGTATAATACATGCATAATATAGTAGAGAAACACTGATAATTTTAGAGGTTAGCGTATATGGGCTCAACGTATTAGAAATACTGAGCTACAACTGACTGGGTCAGCTAATTAATAATAAACCTTATTTCTGAAATTATTTACTTGGATAAGAATCAATAAAATGATATAAAATAAATAAATAATCCCGGACATTTTACACAGCATCATCTGGCCCCAAAGTAAGCAGAGCTTTTGTTATGGGTACCACATGACTGATATACTACTTATATACTTTTTTGTTTAGTAAATACATACTTATTATACATAGAAGCACCCAGACCCGAGACAAATACTTGCAGATCGTTCAAACATTTGTCCCGTGGCGGGAATCGAACCCGCAACCTTCTGCGTCTCAGCCGGACCTTAGGCGACTGCGCCACAGAGGTCGTCGATATGAGTGTGATTCTACTCGTTTTTTGATTGGTTAATTTGAAAAATGGTTATGCGATTTTACTGTAATATTTTTTTTATTATTAAGATTTCTATGCAGAAATAATTACAGATATGTACAAAATAATATACAATAATAACGGGAAATAATAATACACGGGAAACAGTTGAGCTATCTAAGGACTGTTTAAAACGATCTATAGATAGCTCAACTGATCCAGATCACTGCCAGAGGGAACTAACTATAATAGTTAGATAAAAAATTTCTTAGACTCTTGTGCGGGTGATTGATGATGATGAATGATGAAAACTATTTACAAAAAAATAATTAAAAGTAGTATATCAGTCATGTGGTTCCCATAACACAAGCTCTGCTTATCTAGGGCCAGACTCTAGGGTTAAATACCCGGTCTTATTTATTTATTACTAGCTGACCCGGCAAACTTCGTACCGCCTCAATAACTCAATAATTAAAAATAATCATATTTACTTACCTTTTAAACCTTCCCTGGACTACGACAAACATTTCAACACCAAAATCAGCTAAATCAGTCCAGCCGTTCTCGAGTTTTAGAGAGACTAACGAACAGCAATTGATTTTTATTATATAGATTATTGTATAGGTACTTAGTTCAGCACAATTAGTAGCTCTGCCTTCTGCGCTGTAGAGGGTTCGATTCCCTCCCTGGACAACGATTTGTGTGATGAACGTATGTGTTTGTTCTGTGTTTGTTATAAAGTATCAAAAGTACCTATTTATTTAAAAATATATAATCGTAATTAATCTATCAATCAACTTTTCCCTGTCCAATAATACAAGTTATGCTTAGTTTGGGGCTAAATTGTGTTGTATGCATTGTCCACTGATATTTAGTTATAACATATTTACTTATTTATTACTTAACAATAGAAAATACAATGATATATACATATATCTTTTGTATGTATAATATGTATGTATTTAAAAAAAACACAATACCCTTGTGCTTGTGGTACCCATAACACAAGCTCTGCTTACTCCGGGGTCAGATAATGCTGTGTGAAATGTCCGGCATTATTATTATTATTATATTGCTATGTTAGAAATAAGGAATGTATGTATTGACTAGCCTATTAAAAAAAAAGCGATCCTTACAGTAGTCGCATATGATGTGTAACATCTGACATCTCACCTTCGTAATAAGGAACATTAACATTATATCCTGAATTAGTTTATATAACAGCACAGTTTATACACAACGCGCACAGCAAATGCGTTCTCTTTCTCTATTCCCCTTTCATCACACATACGCACACTGTTAGCTGACAGTACCAACCTCTCGGAAAATGGGTTGGTACCATCTGGCGGCTGACTCTACCGCGCGCGCTAACTGATCAATTCAAATACCGCGCGCTTCCCTGGCTTCCGGTAACGCACTTCCATCCCTTTTCCCGAAATTACTTAATAAACTCCAGGACAACGAGAAAAAAGATATTACACATTTGTAAAGAAACAAGTTACGTTTAATAAAAAGGTTACATAAATACTTAGGCAGTAAGTAATATGAATAAAAATAAATTAAAAAGTCTAAAATAACGACCTAAGTTTTTTTTATTACGTAGATATTACCAGCAGCAACTGACTTATTCGAATAATGACCGCATTGAACGTAGTTTAGGTATCTCTGTGGCATGTTATGAACGACTAAGCGAGCTAGGTCTCAAGAATCATAGATACTTATCACACCCAAATTAAAATAATTGTTTTGCAAATAAGTAAATCATTTGATTAGCATTATTTATACAGAATTTTATATAACACCTTTATCACAGGCACAGATAACATAATACTATACTAGTAATGTAATTATGTGTCACAGGTAATGCAATGTGCTTTCGTTTGCTGCGTTTGTTCAATAAAAAAAAAGTTAAGAAAATTCGAATGTCAAATTCAAAAAGGTTGGTTATCGAATTGTTTTAAATCTCTAGGGGAAAGAAACGTAAGTAATCCTATGGTGCAGGGGGGTCAAATGCGGTGAAAAAGATACCTACTTAGGTACACAGATTTCTACTATTTGATACCTTGCATAATTTATGATTTAAGTAAATATTTACCTCGGATATTAGCTTTTTCCGTTTCTTCTTAGAAAATCGCGTAGTTCTATGACCTCGAAAAGCGTTAAATAGTTTTACAATGTTATTAAGCTCTTGGTAATACCCGCAGACGTCTCAATAGCAGACCTTCAGAGATCCATTGTTTTATTTACGAAACTAAGATGTGTTTATTCTAATTGTCGAAAATTCATTAATTTAGTGCCCACTAAACCACCAGAGAGTTAGACCTCCGGGTTAAATAACAGTGTGAGAAATCAAAGGTCAAGATAGATTGGTGGTGTGGTAAGGGAAGAGATATAAGTGTGGTCTATGGTTCGCACGCGCGCATTCGCCATTGTATAGTGAGAGAAACGGAACGTAATTTGAATTTTTGAATTTGAAATTTATGTGAGTTTTCTGGATTTCGGCCAGTGACATAGTGTGTGGTTTTTGTACTAAAGTTTTTATTTTTTATTTTTAGTTTCATCGTTTTTGTGAGAAAAAGGATTTACTTACGGTGAGTACTAACATTTTTATTAACACCAATGTTCTATTGTTTTAATTAATAAATAAATAATAAATATCTGAATATGAAATGGAAAAGGATTCTATCAGTCATCTTGTTCCCATGCTACAAGCTTTGCTTAGTTTGGGGCTAGATGAAGTGTGAATTGTTTACTAATATTTATTTATTTATTATTATGTTACTAAAATTATACGCAATACAGCAGTACGTATATCTAAGGACACTGTATAGGCCATATATTTCGCTGTCAAACTTTTTGCAAGTCTATTCTGTACATTTTTATTTATTTCGACACACACTATGCAATCGCAAGACAATACGACGCGCGGACATAGTGATTGGAGACGATACATAAATTAAGAAGTTATGTGGTAGGTCCTACTTACTTACTTATGGTAATTAAACCTCATAGTACATACTTTATGTAAAAAAAAATATTTTAATATAATAGTAGGTATACCTAATTTTTTAATATGCATTTTTTACATAATTATGTTAAATTTATTTATTAACACAATAATAACAGCATTAGTACTAATAATAAAAGCATTCATCAACAATTTCAAATGATAAAATATTTTTACTATATTAATACTTGATAAAATTATATATATTTATATTACAGTTTTTCTATAAATAAATGAATATTATGGTAACTAGTTATACTCGAATTTATAGGTAATTTTAATGGTTAATTTTAGTTCTTTCTGATATTGCATTAAAAGTGTACCATCATTATAAAAATATAAACCTAAGTATATAAAAAATCGCAGAAAAAAAAATAGATGAATATAATTTGTAAAAAAATATTTTACTTATTTTATTTCAAAATAATGGACCAGTAAAACGTACTTGTATTTGTTATAAACAAAAACAATTAAGTAAACAAACTGCCGACTGCAACTGCAGTATACATAGAAAAAAATTATATATACAGAATAATATACAATTATTTTTATAAGTACATATTCTTTACTGTTTTTTTTTCTAAAATGTTAATTATATTTAAGTCTTAAAAAAAAATTCTCTCAACTTAAATTTCGTTCATAGAGAAACAGCGCGAGCGCGTTTATATCTTTTTGATGAAAAACAATTTTAATTGGTAGACCTTCTCAGTGCAAAAGAAAATATTTTGGTTCGAATATATTTTGTTATTCTTTTGTGCCTTTGATGGTCGCCAAAAGGTAAATACATAGGTAATACACATCGCCAATACATAGATCGCTATTATAATGTGATCACTCATAAAGATGCATTATTTTCCACGATTTTAGAATGTGATC